>CM033713.1:931414-1531414 GCA_019671005.1 Hibiscus mutabilis
CCGACATAGTGATTTCCAACAGAACAGTGTATTGTGAAACTTCCGGGATCCTTCAACTTGGGCGGCATACGATTGTGCAACATTGCCATGCATCCTCTGTTGCGGCAATTGTTTCAAACTCTCCTAGCCTTGTTCTCTTGGACACAATGTCTTTAAGAAACTTGGCATAGTTTGGCATTTGTTCAATTGCTTCCACCAATGGCAAGTTGATGTGGACTTGCTTTAGGATATCAAGAAACTTCTTGAATTGGTATTCTTGCTTTTGTCGCTTCAACCTTTGTGGGAATGGTGGTGGAAGTCGGATATCTTTGATCTTTTCATTTGTTGAAACCTGATTGACGGCATTACAGGGCTATCTGGAGTTGCCGGCGCGTTACCAACCAGGGTTGCGAGGCGCGTGTTTATCGCAAGTTGCCGAGGGCGTCATCGGTTGCCGAGGCATGCTTATTGCGGTTGCCGCAGCAATTCTGGTTCAGCATCCGAGACTTTGCCGCTAGGTTCGTCTTGATCTTTTTGTGGAGTTTTGTTTGACGAGCGGGTTTGAACCTCTCTAAGTTGTTGGCCACTTCGGTGGTGATTGCCTTACATTGCTCATGGCGGTTCCTCTTGCGACTTGATATCGCTTAGGTAAACCTCCTTGTGGTCTAGTGTTGATTTTGAGCAAATTGTCCGACTTGATTTTCCAATGATTTGATTGCCGCCTCTTGGTTTTGCAATCTCATCTCGGTCCTGTTAATAAAAGCATCAGTTCTTTTTATGAAATTACTATTCTCACCATATAAGATTCAGTTTTCATCATAAAAGCATTTAGAGAATTTTCCAAAGAACTAGATGTTGTCGGTTGTTGTTGCGGCATCCATTGTCGCGTGGCATATTCTGCTGGAATCCCGATGCTTGTGCATTCTGATTGTTACGGTTTAGAGCATTGTTGGGATTACTCCATGAAAATTCGGGTGCTTCTTCCAATTTGGATTGTATGTATTTGACATCATGTTGTTGCCCCGATTGTAATTCCCCACATAGAAGCTAGATTCCGGATTCTCGCATACATTGAGAAGAATTATGGTTATCGCCACATAACTCACAAAAAGAATCCATTACCTTGACTTCATGTGTGTTGTTTGGTTTTTGCATGTTCGGACCATCTTGGTTAAAGCGCCAATTGTGCCGAAATTGAATCGATGATCCTAGTTCATGTATTGTGGCTTAGCGTCTAACTCCTCCTCTTCTAGTAGATGGGAATTGATAATCATTCTTGGCCAGCCTGTTTAAAATTTGCATTGCTTCTTCCGCGACTTATCTAGGAGTATGCCGTTTACCGAGGCATCTAACATCATCCTTGTTGGTGTATTCACGGCGTTGTAAAACATTGTTACTTGAGTCCACACCGGGAATCCGTGTAGAGGGCATTTGTGTAGAAGTTCTCTATATCGCTCCCAAGCCTCGTACATGGATTCATCATCCGCCTGCCGAAAAAGAAGTAATGTCGTTACGAAGCTTATCGATTAAATTTGTAGGATTAAATCTAGCAAGGAAATCACGACAAAGATCAGTCCAAGATGCTATGGATCCGGCAGAATGCTATTTAGCCATGCTTTCGCCCTATCCTCGGTGAATAGGGGAATAATCTTAATCGTAAGACATCGGGGTGACTCTGTATCTTGAACGAGTTGCAAATCTCGAGGAAAGATTTCAGATGTTGTCGTGCATCTTGATTCTTTGAGCCGCCAAATTGACCTATTGTGTTGATCATATTAAACATTACCGGTTTCAACTCAAAGTGGTCGGCTTCAATTTCGGTGCGACAACTCCGGGTTAAGTCCATCAAGATCTTCTTCAAGATAGTCTCGAATAGTTCATTCGTGCAAGAATCACTCCTCCTCCCGCTCGAACATCTTGATTAATATTGTCGTCTTGATTTGCCATTGCTTCTCTTATCCTTCGTCTAAGTCTTTGTAAGGTTCGTTCGATTTACGGATCAAAGGGATATTCTGGTGAAGTCGGTCTCGCCGCCGGTCATATACCAATGCAAAACCAAAGTTTGTTAGCCCTTTGAATTTTAAACAAGAAAATAAAAAGAAAGTGCAAGAAAGTAAAAACAAAGTCGCTATTGCCAATCCCGACAACGGCGCCAAAAACTTGTTTGCGCGTAATAAGTGCTACGCAAATGTGCAAGTATACACGTCGCAAGTTATAGTATAAAAGATATCGTCTCCACGGGATTGGTGCCACTTCAAGAATCTAGTCTCTTGCAATTGTAAAAAGTAAAAACACAAGTAAAGGATTATAGAAGTTTTAACTAATAACTAATCTAGAAAGCAATTAAGTAAAAGAAAAGATGAATTCAATTGAGAGAGATAGGCTAGGTTATCGTGAGTTGAGGTGTGATAGCCGATTGGATTGTCTTGGTAAAAGAGTGCACGGGCAACTCAGTTGCCGTGGCGACTTGCACAACGGGGTTGCCTTGGCAACTAATTGATGGTTGCTTGGGCGACTAGTTGGGCAACTACTTGGGCGATCGGGCAGCAACTTCAAGGTTCGGAGCGCGTTCTTCAATGGTTTCTTCTTATCCCTAAGTCGAAACTCTAGCTACTTGTGCATGCCTTGATAATACATCTCTGCGTGAATCAAGGGTGAACAACAACCAATCTTGCACTCCTCTTAGCCGTTGAAATCCTTAACTTATTCCTAAGCCGGATTAATCTTCACCATCATTGGATTGAATAAAGATCATATTCATTCGTTTCTTGAATCTAACTCTCCCGATATTAGATAAATGGATGAAATCACGAGATCATCTCCCAATTCACTCGCAAACAATAATAAGAATCAAGAATGAATAAACCTTGAAATAGAAAAGTGCAAACTCTTATTACCTAAACAAAAACCAATAGTTTCTCACAACCACAAAACACAATAACCATAGCCAAGTAAATTTAGTTCATGGCTAGGTTCCAAAGAAACACAAGATAAACAATCCCTAGCATGAACCCAATCGAACAAGGAAGAAAAGATGAAGCTTGTCGAAAATCCCTTGCCCTAGATGCTTGCCGAAAATTCCCTTGCTTCCCTCTCTTGGAGTTGTCGAAATCCCTCTTGCTCTCCCCTTGAATTGTCGAAATCTCCTTGATATTTATAGGGCTAGGCCAAAGTCCTTCTTTGAGGAGGAGCTTGAGTTGGAATTAAATTATCTTTAAAGAATATAATTCTTTATTATAATTTTATTCCTATTAGAACTTCTCCTATCCTCTTGGAATTTAATTCTTCTTTAATCTCTGCATGGCAATCAAATTCCTTTGGGCTTGGACCTTGCTCCATGTCATCTTGGGCTTGTAAAATCATGAATTTCGACATCCATATTGCTTTTGGTCTTTGTCGACAAATGCCATGGCAACTGGCTCGGCGTCTCCTTCATGCACTGCCCTGGCAACTAGCTCGGCATATCCTTCATGCATTGCCCTGGCAACTAGCTCGGCATTGCTTTGGCAAGTGATCCTGCACATACACACACAAAAACACACCAAAGCAGCATCTATTTCTACAAAAAATCACCAAGTTATGTAATCAAGCTCAACGATTGAAGGAAACATGAATTAATGCATGAATGGCTAACTATGCAACTAATATGAGCCTAAGTCTAACAATAATATGAGTAAAAAGGGTAAGAAAAATAGTACTTTTGAACACTTATCATTACACCATTTACTTAAGGATTTATATTCAATACACATGCGATGAAAACTAAAAATTTCTACAAGCGCCTTAGTTTTAGGGTTTAGAGATTCAATTTAGGGTGTAGGATTTAGGAGTTTAGAATTTAGGGATAGTGGTTAGTGTAATATCCCAACTTTTACTTAAGTGACTAAAATGTATTTTTAAAAAAAAAAGTTAAGCGGTCAAAGTGTAAACTTTGAAAAGTTCAGGGGCTAAAATGTAAATTTTCCCAACAAGAGATTTTATTCCGTATAAGAGTGTATCGGATCGAAATAGGTACATTGATATCGGTTTTGAGAATTAAGATGCAGAAGAAGGTACCGAATTTGGATCGAATGAAATGGTTAAGCGTGCTCGGGCCAGAGTAATTTATGATGGGTGACCTTCTAGGAAGGTTTTATATTCATTATTTTGACTAATAAAAAGGACTCAGTTTAAGTCAAAAGTATTCGAAATGGATTGTGGAGGTAAGATTTTTTTAGGAAGAAATATATCCGATAAAATTTTCAGAAAATTTTCGGTATATCGTATCGAACTGAAATTTTGAAGACGATTCCAAAAAATTATGGAAAAGTAATAAAGTAATGTTTTATGAATATTTTATTATATTTGGTTAGATTCTAACTATATATAGTTAGAATGTGATGAAATGGTTATAAAAAATTCAAAGGAAAAGAATTTGGAAATGGTATTGGTTGAAATTTGAATTTTTGGATCGTATAGAAATTTTAAGATATTTTGAAGACATGGCCGGTTGGATTGGAACCAAGTTGGTTCAATTTTAATGGAGTGGCATGTTGGAAAAAACATGTAAATAAGGATTTAGTTGGAGGTCAAAGAAGTAAAAGGGCAAAAATAAATTTAAAATTCATTTTTATAAGATACAAGTGGCATTATTGGATTTAATAATAATGGACATGTGTATTAATTAAATTAAAAAGGAAAGAAAACACCATTTTTCATCCAACAAAGCTGCCGAATGTATTAGAGAAGAAGAAAGAAAGAAAGTTTGCAAGTTCAAGTCAAATTTTGGAAGGATTTAAGCTTGAATCAAGGTATGTTACTTTAGAATAAAGTGTTCTACACTTCAAGCTCTTCATTTTGGTAGTAATTTTGCATGGAAAAGTTGAATATAAGTTAATTCTTGAAAGAAGATTGATGATAAAAGTTGAAGTTTATGATGTAATTAGAATGGTAGATGGTAGAAGTGATGGTTTTGATATGGAATTAAGGTTGATTTTGGATGAAATTCATGTTGGAAGACATAAACCCTAGCCCTAAAGTTTAGGGGTTTTGATTAGGAAGTTAATATTAGGATGGTATTGATTGAATTATGTTGTTGGAAGCCTAATTGTGATGTTAGATTGAATAATTTCACAAGTTGTTAGGGGGCTAGTTCGAATTTATGGAAATTTTAGGGAAAATTATTGTGAATTTTATTTAAGCATGGGAATCATTGAATTAAAGTGAAAATAGATTGAATTGGTGATTAGGGACCAAAATGAAAATTTTGGAAAGCCAAGGACCAATTCGGCAATTTGAAGAAAAAATAAGGACTTATCTTGAATTTATGGAAAAATTTATAGAATTGAAGATTCGAGCCTATTATGGAAGTTGAAGGATTGAAATGTCAAGAAAGGAAAATTTAGGGACCTATTTTGAAATAAAAGAATCTTGAAGGACCAAGTTGAATAAAAGTGAAAGTTAAGAGAAAATTTTAGAAATGATGGAAATGAGTAAGGAATTAATTTGTACATGAATTAAGTGTACAAATTTGGTGTAATGACTAAAATGTCACTTTTATAAAGTTTAAGGGCTAAAAGGATAATAGTCCAAAATAAGTAATTAGTAATGGAAATTGTTCAAATTGAGCTTGAACAATTGATTGAAATTCAAAATGGTCACTAAAGATCTAGGGGTCAGTTTTGGCAATCGCATAAAAAAATTTTGGGAAAATTTCATAAATACTTTATATTCGAATAATTATGTCCTGGAATTAAGATAATAATGTTAGATTGAAGTCTAACAAGGAATAGTGATAAATTATGTTCGATTGGTCTTTTACAGTTCAAAAGGAATTTGAGGAAAACACGAGTAACAAAAAGAAGGAAAAGATTGTCGACTAAGCTTAGTGAGGATGTCTGGCATAAACAGGTGAGTGCAATTTTTAAATGTTTGCATTACATTGAAAATGACAATTTATTTCTCTATGATACCTAATATGATACATTGCTCAACATGGCAAGCTTGATGGAATATCAGGTACAAATTATTTGTTGCATAAATGATGATGCATTATGCATACATGAAATATGATTAATTACAAAATTAAAATGAAACAAGATACACCATGAGGTACAAATAGAACTAGCGATGTGTTTTAATATAAGGAGCAAAGAGCATCCTTATATGAGGAGCAAAGAGCGTCATCCCGAGTACGTACTCTACATAGCACTACGGTGCAGATAGGCTACGGGGTTTCCATGAGCCTTTAGCCAGACACGAGGGTAATAAAAACAAGATGATTTCATAAAAGATCATGGATATGTATATGATACATGTTATACATGATAGAAATGATACATGTTATGCAAATGATTGCATATTGAAAGCATGATTGTGAAAGAGTACATGATGTGTTTATGATTATATGATGAAAGCATGTCCATGTTCGAGATGTTACATATAGAGATGATTCATGTTATACATGATAATGAAGTTTCACATGATAGTAATGATACATGGAAAGTTTGAATAGTGACATGATTTCTAGATATGGGAAATGAAGATTGCACTCTATACATGACATGCTGCATTGCATTGCATTACTTTATGTTTTTCCTAAACTATTTTGAATGCCTCACTAAGTTAGTACTTAGCTTGTGATGTTGTTTCACACGTAGGTTCTCCGAAATAGATGTAAGGAGGAGCTGTCATTTTGGAAGATCAAATTATTTAAGTGACTACGGTATGTACATCTTTTAAGTAGTTGATATCTAGTGGCATGTACAAAATGTTAAAGTATATCTTGTTATGTGTTTTAAATGAGTAAATGGGTCTGTAAACCTAAGTATATGACGTACTTATGTATATTATGGATGTATGGATTTGATAAAAAGGTTTGGTACAAGTAGTTAAGAAGTTTGGATATAATTAGATATTGTTTAACCCTAATCGCGTAGGAATTTTTAAATTAAGAATGAGTCTAGGCAGCATATCTAGTTTTCACCCTGATTAATATTTTTATTTCAAAAACACGTGTATAAATTTTATAAAATAATTTAGGGTCAAAACTAGTTATTGCAGTCTGACACAGTTTTTAATTGAAAACGAGAGAGGGTTAAACTACAAGGCAAGTTTTTTTAAAAAAATAAGTCAAGTTTTCTATAAGCAACATTGTAACACCTTTAATGTATATTTAGTTTACGAGTATACATTAAGGGTTTTACATTTTTATTGGTATCAGAGCTGCAGGTTTAGCCGATTCTGAAGGCTAAACCGAGTTAAATGTGAATTGTTTTTAAGTACATGCCTCTAGGATGTCATATTACTAATGTACTATCTGCATAACTTGATTTTGCTCCTCGTACATATGTATGAATAGGTTATTGCAGTATAGAATAATGTCGAATACTGCTGAGTCACGACAGGCATTGGATCACGGGGAACAGGAAGAGGTACAAAGTAGGAGTAACAATGTACCGCAAGTTTCACCTCCAGTTCCTGCCTCGGCTGAACCACCAGCACAACAGAGAACTCTGACACAAGAATATGGATCATTAATACAAGCTTTAGAGGCTATGGCAAATAGACTTCAACCTCCAGCGCCAGCACCAGCTCCGACACCAGTGCCAGTTAAAGCATCGACAGCGAAAGAGCTCAAAAAGTTGGGAGCTCCAGAATTTTATGGAGAGGGTGGTCCAATGGCCGCTGATCTATGGCTAAATGATGTTAAGATCATGATGGAAGGGCTTAGTTGCTCTAATGCTGAGAAGTTGGAGGGAGCTGTCTCTTTACTGAGAGGACATGCTCGTATCTGGTGGTCCAATGCCACGGTGTTAGTATCTGCTGCTGAAGTAAATTGGACATTTTTCCATGAGGCATTCGAAGCTAAGTATATTGGAGAATAGTTCAAAAAAGAAATGTTGCAGCAGTTCCTGGATCTTAAACAAAATACTCGTACAGTTTATGAGTATGAGTTAGATTTTAATAGATTGAGTCGATACGCAGCTGAATTAATGCCGGCTGAAAAGTCCTGATGTCAGTGGTTTATAGAAAAACTGCATCCAAGGCCCAAAGAGATTCTATTGGGCATGAATTTATCAAATTTTCAAAAAGCTGTGAACAGAGCAAAGACGATGAAAAGAGTCTATTTGGAACGAGTTAAAACTCAGTCATCTCGAGCATCAAAAAGGTTCAGTGATACTTCTATCTCGACACAGTCTAAACGAGGTAGAGGTAATCGATCACAAGGCAGAGCTGAGTCTGGATTCGCTCAAAAGAATCCTTCATTAAAGAAATGGCAAAGTGATTAGATGTCAACTGTTGGATCGAGCAGGCCCACGGTTCCAGAGTGTGAAACTTGTGGAAAGCGACATTTGGGAGTCTGTCGAGCAATTATAGGAGCCTGTTATAGATGTGGCAGTACTGAGCATTATATTAAGAATTGTCCGGAGGGGCAATTAAAGAAGCCTGTTCAGACTGGAAATATGCAGCTGTATCTTCTCAAGGTCGAGGTCGTGGTGGTGGACAACCCATGACATCGACGCAAGGAGTCTCCGAGGCTGCATCCAATAGGGAATTTCGAACTCCAGCTCGAGTATACAATATCCGTACTGAGGAAGAAAAATATCACCCAGACATTATCGCGGGTACGTTCCGACTTTTGGGTGAACCAGTATTTACTTTAATTGATCCGGGTTCGACTCATTCGTACATTAGCACTAAAATAGTAGAACAAAGAAAGATTCCTATGAAGAAAATATCTAGTGATGTGATTGCCAGTAACCCTATTGTACATAGTGCACGAGTGACTAGAATATGTAAGAATCGTCCCCTAGAAATTCAAGGGATTAAGTTCCCAGCATACCTAATGGAACTCTCATTCTATGAATTTGAGGTTATTCTTGGAATGGATTGGCTATCTGTATATGATGCAGATGTAAAATGTAAGAAGAAAAGGTTGATACTTCAGGGACCCAATGGTTCTGAAGTAATCTTTGTGGGAGAAAAGACTGACTGTTTAGAGTCAGTAATCGTTGCATCAACAGCTCAAAGGTCGTTAAACAATGGATGTGAAGCATGTTTGATTTATGTGGTGGATACTCAAAAGTCACATAGGAAGATTGAAGATATCCCAACTGTGAGGGAATTTCCTGATGTATTTCTGGACGAGCTACCGGGGTTGCCTCCAGATAGGGAAATACAGTTTGGGATTGATGTTTATCCCGGAACTGAGCCGGTGTCAATGGCACCATATAGAATGGCGCCTACGGAGTTAAGGGAACTAAAGGCTCAATTGCAAGAATTGCTAGACCGGGGTTACATTCAACCGAGTGTATCACCATAGGGTGCTTCGGTATTATTTGTAAAAAAAGAAGGATGGTTCCCTACGATTATGTATAGATTACCGGCAGTCAAATAAAGTAACCATTAAGAACAAGTATCAACTACCAAGGATTGAAGATCTATTTGACCAGCTTAGAGGTGCAGCAGTGTTCTCAAAGATAGATCTTCGATCGGGATATTATCAACTTAAAGTTAAAGAAGAAGATGTACCGAAAACAACATTCAGAACTCGTTATGGACACTACAAGTTTCTAGTAATGTCGTTTGGATTGACGAATGCCCCTACTGCATTCATGGACCTGATTAATATGGTATTCCAACCCTATCTGGATCATTTTGTTGTGGTCTTCATAGATGATATTTTGGTATACTCGAAGACAGAAGCTGAGCATAAGTACCATCTTCGAGTGGTATTACAAACTTTAAGAGATAAACAGCTATATGCCAAGTTTTCTAAATGCGAGTTATGGTTGTCAGAAGTAACTTTCCTTGGACATGTAGTATCATCAGAAGGAATAAGAGTTGATCCCAAGAAAATACAAGCCATTATTGAATGGGAAACGCCGAAAAATGTCTCTGAAGTTTGGAGTTTCTTGGGATTAGCTGGATATTACAGACGCTTTGTGCAAAATTTCTCCATCATTGCTATGCCTCTTACCCAGTTGCTACGAAAGGGTATTCCATTTGTATGGACAGAGAAATGCCATAAAAGTTTTAAAAATTAAAGAAAGTCCTGACAGAAGCACCCGTTCTAATCCAACCTAAACCCGGAAAAGAATATACTCTGTACAGTGATGCCTTTCATTGTGGTTTGGGTTGTGTACTGATGTAAGAGGGTCGTGTGGTGGCTTATGCATCAAGGCAGCTCAAAACTCATGAAAAGAACTATCCAACACATGATTTGGAAATGGCGGCTGTGGTTTTTGCTTTGAAAATCTGGCGACGTTATTTGTATGGTGAAAAGTGTCACATTTACACGGATCATAAAAGTTTAAAGTACCTGATGACACAAAAGGATTTGAATCTGCGACAATGAAGGTGGGTTAAATTTTTAAAAGATTATGATGTGGTTATTGATTACCACCCTGGAAAGGCTAATGTAGTCGCAAATGCCCTTAGTCGGAAGACATTTTCTGCTCTATGCATGATGAATGCACAGTTATCGGTGGGATAAGATGGTTCTTTAACAACAGAATTTCAATTAAAGCCAACTTTTTTGGATCGAATTAAAGATTGGCAATCCTTAGATGAATAATGTCTTGAAAAGAGGAGACAAGCTGAAATTGGAAAAACACAAGATTATGAGATCAGGTCTAATGGTTGTCTATATTATAAAGGTAAAGTATATATTCTTGATGAAGACAATCTGAAGAAAGAGATTTTACAGAGGCCCATTATAGTCCATTGGCTATGCACCCAGGAAGTAACAAGATGTATCAAGATTTGAAGACTCGATACTGGTGGCCAAGTATGAAAAGAGCAATCTCAAAATTTTCAGCAAAGTGCTTAATATGTCAGCAAGTAAAAGCTGAGCATCAGGTGCCTTCTGGATTGCTTCAGCCTATTTCTATTCCTCAATGGAAATGGAAACGAATAACAATGGATTTTATATCTGGATTACCAGCTACATCAAGTAAAAATGATTCGATTTGCGTTATTGTTGATCGCTTAACAAAGTTTGCTCGTTTTATTCCAGTTCGAATGAATATTCACTAGATAAATATGTAGAACTTTATGTTCGAGAGATAGTAAGACTACATGGTGTCCCAATATACATAGTATCAGATAGAGACCCAAGGTTTACTTCGAGGTTTTGGGGTGCACTACATGAAGCGTTGGGTACTAAATTAAATTTTAGTACGGCTTTTCATCCGCAAACAGATGGACAATCTGAAAGGGTCATACAGATTTTGGAAGATATGCTACAGGCTTGTGTGATCGAGTTTACGGGATCATGGGAAAAATACTTGCCTTTGGCCGAATTCGCTTATAATAATAGTTATCAAGCAAGTATTAAGATGGCACCTTTTGAAGCATTATATGGAAGAAAGTGTCGAACTCTTCTTAATTGGTTCGAATTGCAAGATCGAAATGTTCAGAATGACTCAAACATTGGATGAGTTGACTTAACACAAGACATGGAAGATAAAGTAAGGATTATCCAGCATAATCTCAAAGCCGCAGCGGATCGACAAAAAGCTTATGCGGATAAGAAAAGAAAAGATATTGAGTATGAAGTGGGAGAAAAATTATTCTTAAAGGTTTCTCCTTGGAAGAAAATATTAAGGTTTGGGCGGAAAGGAAAGCTTAGTCCCAGGTTTATTGGGTCATACGAGATTTTAAAAAGAGTTGGACCAGTGGCTTACCAACTGGCTTTACCTACAGATATGAGTAAGATTCATGATGTATTCCACGTGTCCATATTACGGAGGTATCGATCAGACCATTCACATGTAATTTCTCCCAAGAAAATCGAGTTGTAACCGGATCTGACTTATGAAGAAGAACCAGTGAAAATCCTAGCATATGAAGTTAAAGAATTAAGAAAAAAGAAAATTTCATTGGTTAAAGTCCTTTAGAAAAACCATAAAGATGAGGAAGCCACTTGGGAAACCAAAGAGAGAATGAAAGAGCAGTATCCAAGATTATTTAAAAAAAAATGTATGTTGAAAATTAGAGGATGAATTTTCTTAAGGGGAAAGGAATTGTAATATCCTAACTTTTGCTTAAGTGACTAAAATATAATTTTTTTTGAAAAAAGTTTAAGTGTCAAAGTGTAAACTTTGAAAAGTTCAGGGACTAAAATATAAATTACCCCAACAAGAGATTTTATTCAGTATAAGAGTGAATCGGATAGAAATAGATACCTTGATATCGGTTTTGAGAATTAAGATGCAGAAGAAGGTACCGAATTTGGATCGAATGAAATGGTTAAGCGTGCTCAGGCCAGAGTAATTTATGATGGGTGACCTTCTGTGAAGGTTTTATATTCATTACCTTGACTAATAAAAAGGACTCAGTTTAAGTCAAAAGTATTCGAAATGGATTGTGGAGGTAAGATTTTTTTAAGAAGAAATGTATTCGATAAAATTTCTCGAAAATTGTCGGTACATCGGATCGAACTGAAATTTTGAAGACGGTTCCAAAAAATTATAAAAAAGTAATAAAATAATATTTTATGAATATTTTATTACATTTGCTTAGATTCTAACTATATGTAGTTAGAGTATGATGAAATGGTTATAAAAAAATTCAAAGAAAGAGAATTTGGAAATCGTATTTGTTGAAATTTGAATTTTTGGATTGAATAGAAATTTTAAGATATTTTGGAGACATGACCGGTTGGATTGGAACGAAGTTGGTTCAATTTTAATGGAGTGGCATGTTAGAAGAAAACATGCAAATAAGGATTTAGTTGGAGGTCAAAGAAGTAAAAGACCAAAAATGAATTTAAAATTCATTTTTATAAGATACAAGTGGCATTATTGGATTTAATAATAATGGACATGTGTATTAATTAAATTAAAAAGGAAATAAAACACCATTTTTCATCCAACAAAGCTGCCGAATGTATTAGAGAAAAAGAAAAAAAAAGTTTGCAAGTTCAAGTCAAATTTTAGAAGGATTTAGGCTTGAATCAAAGTATGTTACTTTAGAATAAATTGTTCTACACTTCAAGCTCTTCATTTTGGTAGTAATTTTGCATGAAAAAGTTGAATATAAGTTAATTCTTTGAAAGAAGATTGATGACTTCTGGAGTGAGAATTCAAGCTTAGTAAGCAAAATTCAATTCGAAAATAATTAAATTTTCGACTCGACTTAACTTGATTTGAATCATAATTTCATAAATTCAATTCAACTCGAAAAAATTCAAATACAATTTGAGTTATAAAATAAAACAAGAATAACTCAAAATTTTTAGCAATTAACGAATCAATTTTCTAGTTTGAGTCAAGTTCTTCGATCTGTCTCATATATGTATATCACATACGAATAAATATAAAGATATATATATTAAAAATTATTCAATACACATAGTGTAATAGACTACACAATCTTTTTTGTTTTAGGAGTTTTGAGTTTAATTTAGAGTTAAATTAAAGTTCAAAGTTAGAGATTAAAATTATAATTTTAAAGAATAAATATACAGATTTGTGTAATTTTACACGATACATGTATAAAAAAATACTCATATATTATCGAAAAATTATGATTTTGTTGTATGGTGGTAAAGAAGATTTGAGATCTAAAGGGCCTCAAAAAGGGTGTGTCACCATTCTGGTTTTAACATGCATAGAATTATATCAAATGCTAGTAATAAAGTTCTTTACAAGACTGAAGCAAAGAAATTAAGGGAGAACCATGGCTTCGACAACCAACTTTTTGACCTTGCCGGATAATAAGTCAACCGAGTTTGAATATGACATTTTGCGTAAAATTACGACCACTTACGAAAGTTGACTCGCCACTAGAGATTTGATCAGTCAAATTCGTTAACTTAAATATTTAGTAAATAAAATATTGCATTGACGAATTAGTATAAAATCTCTCATTTAAAAGGAGCTTTTTGAGTTTGAGCTTTACATAAAAGACTTATAGACTCTTTTTATTCTTGACAATTATAATTTTTTTTCTAAATAACATAAATTTAAAAAACTAACGGAATTAAAAAATAATTTTATAAATAAAAAATTAATATATACATATATATTTAATAATTAATAAAATTATATTAAAATATAATTTCATAAATAAGAAATTAATATATACATTTAAATTTAATATTTTTTAAAATTATATTAAAAAATAATTTTATAAATAAAAAATTAATATATACATCATTCGTATATGCTTAATAATGATATTAAAAAATTAATTTTATAATCTAATTAATATTAATAGATATAAAATATTAATAATTAATAAATTATTTAAACAAGTATTAAATATAATTATATCCTTATATGCTATTTTATTATTTAAATAATCAAACAACTATCATCTATCAATTAATTTTATCAAACGCTTTTATACAATCATCTAATGCAATATGCTAGTTAAATCAATTAATATATCAGCTATCCGCTATCAGCCAATATAATTCGCTATCAACTATCCGCTAATTGTCAAATATCGCTCTAATAAATTAAAGAAAATAACTGATGTGACTGAGGCCGAGGCGGGCTCTTTACTGCACTCTTATTTACATCTCGCTCCTTCGTTCTTCTTCGTCTTCTCTTTATTTTTGTTTTTCTGCTTGTGAAAAAAGGGCAAAATATTAAAGCCAATGCAAACTAAAAATTTGAGGTTTATTATTGAAAAAAGGCAAAATATTGAAACTGCTCTATGAACTTACATAATTGTCCTAATCCTTTCCTTAGGAATATATAGAGGATGCCCTAAAATTATTGACGTGTTTGCAATTTAGCCCCATCATTAATGCCCTTAGAATTTTTTTTGACGATATTGGCTTGTAGATACGGTTAAGTAAAACCCAATTCTAAAATTATTTAACTCTAAAAAATGAAATTTTCGATTCGATTTAATTTGATTATAATTTTAATTTGAGTTATAAAATATGGCACGAATAACTCGAAGTTTTTAGCAATTAATAGATCGATTCTCAAGTTTTCGATTTATCTCATATATGTATATCACATGCGAAGAAATATGAAGATATCATATGGTTACAGAAAGCTATTTACATTTAAACCAATTAGTACTAATTATAAATATTAACAATTAAATTTGAATAAAAACTCAGACAATACAAATAAAAAAATTAAATAAATTTTATTTATAAAATAGGATTAGTCAATTCAACTACACATTTCCCCCTAAATATATGCATTTAAATAATTTAATCAAATATTTAAAAAATTTCTTATTTTTCTAACCATAAAAGGAAGGAATAAAATAAGTATAAAACATGTTATGTACCGCAATATACCACATTTATATGTGTCGCAATGTACCATTAATTATTTTAATTAGTTTTGAAATTTTAAGGATCGAAAATGTTATTATCCTTTTTAGAATAAAATCTTAAAAAATAATTTTTATATTATTCTTCATTTCTTTTATTTTTTAATTCAAAAAATAATTAAAACTTTTATTACTATAATAATTTATACATCCACTTTAATTTAAGGGTAAAATTCACAAATGGTCACTAAACTTTAATCAATTATTCAATTTAGTTACCAAACTTTCAGTTTTGTTTCAATTTGGTCACTGACCTCTTAACAACCTTTAAAAGGGTGACGTAGCTGTTAAAATATTTTGTATAATAGCACATTTAGTCATTCATGTTTACACATTCAAACAATTTAGTCCTAATTCGAAAGAAATAATAAATTTAACCCTCATTATTTCAAATTGACCATATTTTTAATTAGAGATAATATTTTATTTTGATTCCTCAATTACTAATGTTATCTTGTCCCTCTCAATCTCAACCATACCCAATCCATCTTTTAAAATTTCATAGAAATTAATTAAATTATTACTATAAAAATGGAAAATTAAGTATATCCTATAAAATTTATACTTGAATTTTTTAAATTGTTATCAGGCCACCAAAAACACTTTGTTATTATACGTATTCAATTATACATAATAAAAAGGGGAAATTAAGTATATTTTTTAAAATTGATACTTGAATTTTTTATGAAAATAATTTAATTAATTTTTATAGCATCCATTAACGTCTAATAATCAAACTCTAAATTTTAATTTAGTAATAAATTGATTTATTTCAATTTTTAAAGGACGGATTGGGTATGGTTGGGATTGGGAGAGACAAGATAACATTAGTTATAATTGAGGGATCAAAATAAAATATTAAATTACATCTAATTAAAAATAGAGTTAAATTGAAATAATAAGCGTTAAATTTATTATTTCTTTTGAATTAGGACTAAATTATTTGAATGTGTAAACGTGGTGGACTAAATGTTTATTATACAAAATATTTTAACAGCCACATCACTCTTTTAATAGTTGTTAACAGGCCAATAGCCAAATTGAAACAAAACTAAAAGTTTGATGGTAACATTGAAGCAATTGGAAGTTTAGTTACCAAATTGAATAACTGATCAAAATTTTAGTGACCATTTGTCAACTTTACCCTTAAATTAAAGTGAATGTATAAATTATTATAGTAATAAAAGTTTAATTATTTTTTGAATTAAAAAATAAAAGAAAATTTGAAAAAAATAATATAAAAATTATTTTTAAAATTTTATTCTAAAAGGGGATAATAACACTTTCGGTCCTTAAGATTTCAAAACTAATTAAAATAGTTAATGATACATTGCAGTACATATGAATAGTGGTACATTACGATACATTGCATTTACCGTGGAATTATCCCTATTATTTGTATTGCAACCTATATTTTTTAGGGTAAAATTTTGATACACAAGCTATGTAAAACTAATTTTACACAAGTATGTATATTTATACTATAAAACCCAAATGTTAAATTCCTAACCCTAACCCTAAAAAACTAAATCATAAACCTTAAACCCAACCCTATATCCTAAATTATAAACATTAACTTTAAATTTTTAATCCTACAACCTAAGCCCCTAAAACCCTTAAAAAGCACATGCAGCATCAAAGTTTTTCCCTTTTTTAAACGTTTTAAATATACTTTTTCCTTTAAATAATATATAAGAAAAATTATTCAATACTATTCTATGTGTAATAGACTACACAATCCCTTTCTGTTTTAAGATTTTTGAATTTAATTTAGAGTTCAAGTTTAAAATTTATTTTATAGTGTTTAAAATTTAGGTTTAAAATTTATTTAAGGATAGAATTTAGAGTTAAAAATTTAGATTGTAGTTTTTAAAGAATAAATATGCAGACTTGTATAATTTTTCTACACATGTTTATGAAAAAATTACTCATATATATCATCGAAAATTATGATTTTGTTGTATAATGGTAAAGAGATGACATCTAAAGGCCTCAAAAAAGGGTGTGGCACCATTCTGGTTTTAACATGCATAGAATTCTGTCAAAATGCTACCAATGAAATTCTTTACAAGACTAAGCAAGGAAATGAAAGGGAACCATTGCTTAGACACCCGACTTTTCGACCTGGCAATAACTTAAGATGGCTTACCGAGTAACAAGCCAACCGGATTTGAATATGACATCTTGCTTAAATTCACGACCAGTTACGGAAGTTGACTCGCCCTGACGACGGAAACACTGCAGATGAAAGGAGATGGCAGTTTTCAAACAAACAATGAGTGAATGCAGGAGTAGATACAAAAAAGATCCCAATTTCTGGAAAAAGAGGATGATGATGATGATGTGTGTATATATAATGGTTAGTCATCACCAACCTTGTAACAGACAACTGTATCATCCGGATACATGGCAAAAAGCTTCGTTCCAAGGTGGGCGTGACAAGAATCGCAAAGGCTCTCATCATTAATCTGCACTAGCCGTGATCTCTCTTCCAATCTAGCAAGCCTTGCATCTATGTGTACGGCACGGGATAGACAATGCACAATCTGGGAAAAGGAATTTCTCACAGAAAGTTCGTGATTCAGCTCAAATTATAAGCAGTAGGAGAAGTCCAAAAGTTATCTTACTTGTCCTTGACGGTGATGATGAAGTCGAGCCCTAAACATTCTCAATATTGTATCTGATGCAAGCTGGAGAGGCATGTCAGGAGACAGTGTCTGCAAAATTGACGCTCAGATTACCCAAATAGAAACGCCATAAGGAAAAAGAATGTACTTGAAGATTCCCAGACGAGTACTAGTTAGTTCTAGCCACATATGATATAAAGAGCATGTTTGCACATATGCCGGCAAGGCTAAAGTTCCAGGTCCCTGGCACATACAGGAGAAGGGAAAGGGCTTTACCTCTAATACTTGCAGAGGATCTAGTGACTCTCCACGATTGTGGAGAAGGCGAACAGCAGCCTTAAACATAGGCTCTTTACCATCTCGTGGATCCAAATACATATCAAGAAGCCTGATATGATCATATCCCATACGGATTAAATAAACAAAAAATTTGCATGCATAATTAGATAAAAAAAAGAGAGAAGAAATTATGGGGGAGAAAGGAAGATAAAAAAACTAACTGCATATAAACATCTGGTCGGCCAATCTCATCACAATACTGTTCTGCTGCTTCGCTATCCTCCAGTTTCCTGATAGGCCACTAAATATTAATAATAGGAATACAAAGATTCGTTTTTTTTTTCATCTGCAATCTTTATGAATAAAGTTTATATTGCGTACCGCCTAATGCACTAAACATCCTAATTAATATTCTGGAAAATATTCGAATCTTACAGAGCTAAGATTTGGAGCACCAATGACTCTTGTCCCAATTTTCTGTATAGAATAGCCTAACAATCAAACCATAATATTAAATTAGCAAATGTTAAAGGCAACAACTATTTGTATAAATATCTAAGAAAAACAATTTGTAAAAGAATAAATGGCCAAGCTAGGGATTGTAGTTTGAGTATAGCATTAAAAATGCAGCTCATACAGCTGAACATTTCAGGACTATATAAAAAGCTCCAACAGACCTTTTCTAACCATAACTCTGAGTTTCCTATCAAATCAAGGACCTCTTCTGGATCATACAAATCTGAAGACTGTAAAAATATCTGCAATTGGTCCCGCACAGGACTTTCAAAGATCAAATCTCTTTGAATATCAATGTTTTTCAAATGATCTTGCTTTCCAGCATCACTGCCTTTTGAGCTGCTTTCTGAATTAAAGGTTTCAATAGCCGACTTGGCAAGTGAAACAGCATAGAGTGTGTGGAGCTGAGTGTCACCAGAGTCTTGCTCTTCAATTAACCACTGGAGATAGCTGCACAGATAAGGAAGCTCAAAACAAAATCGATGCAGTGTAGGTCACATCTAATAATAAAATGAAAGAGAACTTGTACACAAAAAATAAGAGCTCATATGAAACAAGTCGAATACTATGACAAACAAATAAATCATGTTCTTAGTATGAATTTAGGATAAAGAGGTAAATGATAACAAAACTACAAAAATTTCAATACAAGTTGAGTTGCCAAAGAATAACCCTGTGTATAATGCGTCTACAATGGTGACTGTAGATCCTAGAAGTCAAAACTGCAAAAAATAATTATAATCCATAAAATAAATATAAACATACCATTGGAGAATCTCAACCTTTTTTGGATCAATTGCTGCAATCACTTCATCTGCAGCAAGATACTAATTAATAAATCATCCAGAAATAAAATTTACAGCTGAATCACTAAGCATATCAATTACAGAAGGAAACTGATTATACATAATCCTAAACAAACTATTAACTTAGAAATGAGATCCACCTGGTGAAAGCTGATTTGTCCTTTTTTCTGATGTCAAAACTCGTACAGCAAGTGTTGGGTTTATGTCTGCAATCTGATAAGCAATTTTCAAGGTCAATAATTAACTATTAAGTTCAAGGAGCGCAGCACCTTCAATTTAAAAATAATATAAAAATAATCTTTCATAAGAAATAACTACATACCCATGCAAGATGCTGCAGAACCAAATCCTGGTCAGATGAATCCTCAAGAATATTTGCTGCCTCAGTTGCAGCAGTCTCTCTACCGGGTGTTACACATGCACTGCCATCATGTACGCCAATTTCCGCAGCAGGATCTTTCCAGAGACCAGAGGAATAATTTCTTGCCAAGATGCACCAGATAGCAAGAGCCTTTGAACTCATCCCTTTACTTGCATATAGGAAGGCAAGCGCACGCAAGTGCCCAGAACCATCTAATAAAGTTTCTAATTCCTCCTGCACCGCCCATGCAAGTTGTACAGTCATCCTTCAAGCAACCTCCTGACAACGGTCTATCTGTTTTCCAATGCATTGGAATACTAAGACTCCAAATTTTATCAACATTTTTTGCTCATAGGGCATTCAATTTAGGCCTATAACCATAATTTGAACCTGGATAGACCTAACCAAGAAAATATGTATTCAAACCCAAAAGACCTGGCGGGAATGGTACCATCTTCCACCCCAATTGTTGCTCCCACTCAGCACATGAATCCATACTAAATTCATGTTAAAAGGAAATACTTGCTCTTAGTTTCATTTGTTTAGAATAAAAAGAATTTAAACTCATGGGAAAAAGGGCTAAAACATTTTCAGCTTGAGAGCTAGTTCTCCATTTATCTGATCAAAAAATATCCTCCATTTATTGTTTCAACAAGGAAAAAGTTTTATTGTAACATTAAAATTCTAAACGTTCACCCAAGTTATGCACAGGAACCTCTTTTTACTTATATATTCAAATATCACTAACAAAATCCTTAGCATGCATTTTATTTTTTCCTCTACGAGTGAAATAAAGCGGTAAGGCCAATCATGCTCTATGATACTAAGTGTTGAGAAATTAAAATACTACATAATTATTTACTTGAGAATTTCTGACCTCCAAGATTATCTTCTTCAACGTGAAATTATCAATTCTTAAAACCAAATCATTCTTCAACATTTATTCATGCATGCATAACCAGAGGCTTTAAATAACCCAATCCAGCAAACTGCCGGTATAATGCAGCACAGATGTGATTCTAAAACTAATGCATGATTACCGAATGAGATGAGCCATAAAACAAAGCACATACCACGACACAACAATTCTCCGAAGATGCCAGCTTCTCCATATCATCAGCATAATTTAGAGCTCTATATAAGTACATTAAAAGTGTATCAACCCCCTCCTTCACTGGTAACATTAAATCTTTTTGACGAGACACTTCTAGATACCTGTAGCAGGGGAAAACAGCTTAAAAAATGTTAAGGACATTGCCAGCCACAAGCCATCTGTACACAAGAATACTAAAAAGAACAAAATTATTAAATTTCAACCCAAATTAGAACTGAAATCATCTCATAACCCTATCACTTCATCTTGGCAAGGAGAGAAACAAACATATACACAAGCACAAACATACACAGAGCTAAACAAAGCACAACAGCAGATTAACTGGAAGGGCACCTGATAATGTTCTTAATTGCAGACTCCAGCAATTCAGCCCTGGTTGGTGGATTTGATAGAAAACGTTCATCAACCACAGTTTCTACACCTGCTTTTCTGAGAAAAATGGCCCTCTGAATAGCCAACAATCCATCATCCACGACGTCTTCAAGAGGTACAGGAGGAGGATGTAAACCCCAATACCGGTTTCGAGGAACCTGAAAAGGTTAATTCAGCTGCTATGAATTGTGAGAAACAGAGTTTTTCTCTGTGTTTTTCTTATTATTCATTAGTGAAAGAGAGTCTATTATATAGACTTTTACAGAGGTGTTTAACACCAAGTGGTTAACCTATAGGATAAGACTTTTATCCTTTACAAAGATCAAATTTAAAATTCAAACTACTAGTTAAGATAAAGTAAAGATAACATACAACTCCTACTCTATCTAAAACTCTTTACAACACACGGTTATGCATACTAACTAACATGAATTATGAAAACAAACCTTCACAAACATGAACTAGGAGATCCAGCATGTTCCAAGCAACCAAATGCCATTCAGCAATTCAAATCATAACCAAAACATACAATTCTTATTTTTTTTCCATGTTGACTGACCAGCATTATAAGTTTCTCACAAATAAAATTTGAATAAATAATTAGTTTAAGTGGTACAGTGCATAGCTCATAGATAGATTAAAATGCTGAAATGATTAACACATTATCCCCTAAAATCATATGCACTACTGCAGAATGGACAAATCAAAGTGTCAGAAGAATGCACTTATAAAAGACATACCAGGAGTGACCAGCGATTAGGGTCTCGCATTATAAATGGAAACACTTCAGAAGGCTGCATTGCTTCTGACTGCAAAAAGTGATCCACTGCTTCCTCAAAGTGCAAGTCGAAAAGAAACATGAAACCCACTTGAGCATGAAAAAGGGAAATCACTTCTTTAGACAATTCACCTTCACACTTAAGCTCCTCCACCAAGGTGATAGCTTCATTAAAAAATTTTTTTCTCAACAGATCTTTTATTTGTTCTTCTGAAGGAACTTTACGGTAGCTAATAACCTGGCAATGTTTAGCATGAAGCAGGAGATGCATTACAAATTCTATTATGCTAAGAATAATTGCAGTGTTTATGGGTTGCAAATGGGATCATGAAACCTAGAACGGAATAGCAGTATAAAGCCACTAAAAGACTCAATTCAATCGACAGTCAGCTCAGGTTAACCAAGTCCATTCTTTTAAGAAGTGATAGCTTATACGGCAGGGAGATGAACCTTGAAATGCAAACCATCAGTCACCAAGCTGCCAAAGTCCTTTTCAATCAAAATATTTGAAATTTCCTAAAGCATATGTAAATATGCATCCAAATACATTGATCTCAAGATCAACACATCACATCTAATGGAAAGTGCATATGAATGATTACCATATGTACATTTCAAGCAATGTGATAATATTTATGGATTAATTGAACTAGAATGATTCAGATACCTTTGTGGGAGTAGCAACAGCAACAAATTCCCCTCTCCTGTTTTCATCATCCGCAACAATACACTGCCCAACTCCTTCAACACCAAAAGTTACTGTTTGAATGCAATAACCTGATTTCTTATGGTACAACTCCATCTTCCCTTCCCTCACAACTACTACATAAGATGACAAGTCCCCAACCGAATCAGGACCACCCTTACGAAACACCAAGCTCCCGCCAACAGGCTGGCCTAGAGCATCAACAATCACTCCTACATTGTCCACTAACAACAAAACCTCCCAGTTTTTCCACAAAAGCTTCAACAATGGTGGCCTAGATAAATCAGGTAATGAAAAAATCACCCCACTTTTCCCCGTGACACACGAAAACAAACTATATCCATTGATTGTACCCACAATTATGGAATCATCAAGCCATACCATGGACTTCACTCCATCAAAACACTGCATTTCTCCTAGGACCACAAAAGAAGCATTTGCAAAATCACTGCCTAAAACAAGCTCTATTAACATCAATTTCTGACCAATAACAACGGCAAAAACGTAATTTCCTTCTCGGCTCTGCTCTAAATCCCTTTGTTTCACCCCATTCGCCCTAACACCACCGAATTTATCCAAAATACGCTGCCCTTTCGAAAAATTCGAAGCAGTATCTGTTAAATCGGTGCTCTGCGAATTCGTTCCTCGGAATCTACGAGCAATTAAGCTAATTCCTTTTAAACCGCCTAATTTTTTAACCGGTTGAATCAAGAGCGAATCCGTTAAAAACAAGAACCCATCGGATAATACCAAAACGACGCCGAACTCAGAGAGCACGAATATCGATTCCACAGGAGAGTCGGAAATGGAAACAGTGCGGAGAAGGGAAACGTTTCTGGAAAGGGATTCGATTGGAGGTGGATTTGGGGTTGTAGTGGGGATGGGGTTTAGATAGAGTAAAAGGAGGGAGCCGTTTCGTGTGCCAAGGTAGAGAGTGGATTGGGAAAGGGAGACGGAGCTGATTGAAAGGTGGTGGGTCGGGAGGTCGAAGTGAGCGAAGGGCTCGACGGCGATGCGAGATTTGAGCTTGGACATGGCGGCTGCGGAGGTTTTATGAGGAATTGAAAGGGATAGGCATTGAATTTGAGTTGGAAAAGCTTGGAAATTGAGATAAGAGAGATCAGAGAAGAGTAAAGTGTCTTCAGACCACCTACCAGTAAGCGGGCACTTTGGTCAACTTTGCTTAGTTCAAGATTTTTGGAGTAAATTACGTATAAGATCCTTGAAGTCTGAGTATATTTTTATTTTGGTTATTAAATTTTCAAAGGTTATATTAGGGTCACTAATTATATTGATTTATCGTAAAATGGTCATCAAGCCGTGATACGTTGACAAAATATTAATATTTAGGGTAAATTATTCAAATGACCACTTAACTATAGGGTTGGTGTCAATATGACCACTATATTTTCAATTTTGACAATTTTACCACTTAACTATTTAAGTGGTTTCAATCAAGCCTCCAACCTTTAAAAGTCTAGGGATGGCCATTTGACCCATACTCGATGTGTTCTGACCCGACCTGATTAATTTTTTAAAAGAAAATTTTGGGTTCGGGTCTGATTTTTTGAGGAAAAGGTCGGGTCGAGTTTGGTTTTAAGGGGGAAATATCCTACTCTGACCTGAAATAATAGTTTAATTTTATTCTAAATATTTAGGTATAATTGCTACAGTGCCCCTCTCTTAATATATATATTTCAATTATCCCCTATTTTGTCTAATAAAAATGAAATAATTATTATAATGCTCCATTTTTATTTGTATTTTTCAATTAGCTCTCAATTTTATCGAATAATAATGAAAAATGATAATTTTTTATTTATGTTGGGTCGAATTTTTACTCTAGAATTCGAGTCGAGTGAAACATCATAAAAAATCGGGTCGAGTTGGTTTTGGATGGTTTTCGGGTCGGGTGCGGATCGGCCAAAAATCCAACCCATGGCCATCCCTAGTTAAAACCTAACAGAATAAGTGATGTGACAATTAACTAAAATTTGTATAATTACACATTTAGACTATGCTATTTACAAATTTTATCAATTTTGTCCTCATGTTAATTTAATAAAATAAATTTACTCTCATCCAATCGAGTGGTGACACATGTCATCTGATTGGAGAAAGAAAATAAATACAATCAAATGAGCGGAATTAAACCTAGGCATGCTTGGTGTAAGCGGCGTGGCTTTGCCACTATGTCAAATACAATTTTGAGATATAGAATGCAAAATTTTAATATATATCTTAGTTGGTTGTTTGTGCCAAGAAAAGTAAATAAATGAGGATAATAAGGATTCAAACATGACACACTTAGAATATATAAAAACATCTAAATCAATGAAATAAATCTAATAATTAAATAAAGTTAACTACATTTTGTATATATTTTAAATTATAGTTAGTGCACAATTTAGAAAAAAATAGTTTTAAATTTTAAACTAAATTTAACATATTTTTTCTTATCACAATTATTTTTATTTTTTAACTTAATTAATAATTTTAATATTTATTAAAAATTTAATTAAATGACTAGATATATGAAATTATATTCAAATTTTAAAATAATATTAAATTCATTTAACGAATCTAAACTCAAGAATATAATTCAAATGAATTGATATTTTTGAATTTTTTTAATATATTTTCATTTGAATTATGTTCGTGAGTTTGGATTCGCTAACTGAATTTAATATAATCTTAAATTTTTAATATAATTATTTATATAGAGAGAGTAATTTAATTAAATTTTTAATGTATATTGAAATTATTAATTAAGTTAAAAATTCAATTCAACGTTATATATGTGAAATTATAATTATAAATGCAAAAAAGAAAAATATATTAAATTAGTTTAAAAGCACAAAAAATTTAAAACTATTTTTATTTTAAATCGTGCATTAACTATAATTTAAAATATATACAAAAAGTAATTTAATTATTAAATTTATTTTATTGGTTTAGATGTTTTTATGCATTCTAAGTATGTCATGTTCGAGTCCTCTTAATTCACATTTATGTCATGTTTGAGTCCCTTTGAGTAGGTTCCGACGCTTCAACTCAAGTAATTCCTTATGGACCTATGGCAGCTCCTTAGATTGGCTCCTACGCCCATTAGATCTAAAGTAAGTCTTTATGGATGCAGTTCTGGGAAAACTGCATATAGGTGTATGTTTGAAGGGTATTTAAGTGTAAATAAAACTTTGGTTGCATCTTTAAAATACTTTTTATTGAAATGATATTCACGACTGGAATTACTTAAATGTTTTATCTTGTACTTATTGAAACATGCTAAGCTCCCTAGTTTACACCCCCTAAATTTTTTCTTTCAGATACTTTTGGATAGGGTATCTTTGGACTTGGCACTTGGAGGATCCACACATTCGTACCCACCTTTTGTTGTAATGTTTTTATTTATCGTGTTGTCTTTATTGGGTGACATGAACCTATATAATCTTCCCTCGCTTGGGAAAGAAAGAAGCATTTTATAACCTTGGACTTGACACTTGGAAGGTTGATATTTAAAAAAAAAAGAAACATTTTAAGAATTCAAAAATAAGAAACAATAAATTTTATGCCTTAGAAGGTCACTTTATAACCTTCCTCGCCTGGGGGCAAGAGTTAACAATCTCACTTTGAGTTAGTGAATGAGTTAGCGACGTCACTCTGAGTTAGCAAATGAGTTAGAAATCCCGCTATAAGTTAGCAATGTCATTATGAGTCAATTCGTGAATCATGGATCTATACGTTAAAAGTAATAATTCGCTTCCGGCGAACTACTTTTCAAAGGAGGCGCACATGTTCGCACCTACGAACAAGCAAACACACAAACTACCAATCCAAAAACTCCAACTTAGCGAGCCCCCTTTAGAATCCTCCCAACTTAAGATAACTGCATAATCCACTCTGAAAGAGATATGCCATGAGAAATGACATAAAAGCAAGCTCTCCTACGAATTATTTAAAAGTCGATATTCACTAAGTGATCTCCCACCGTAGAAAGGCAACATATGCCATCACAATAAAAGTTAATGCTACTTCCAACATCTACACAAAATTAGAAAATCGCTCATATTTAAGCAAACACAGAATATGCTAAGCAACAGTGTAAATTCAGCAAACCATTTTTATAAGTGGGCAAGTGTTCGCGCCAACGAACAAGCATGCACAAATAATATGAAAATTAGATTCATCTTATTTTTGGAATAAATCATTTAATCGAATTTTTCCAGTTCTCTTGTCGTTTCACGAGAAGCACAACAAGAAAATAGAAAATAAAAGGTGAATTATACAAAGGTTACTTTTTAAACTCTCTCTATAAGCCCAACTCGAGTTTCCAGGCTTGTGAAGGTCACTTTATAACCTTCCCTCGCCTGGGGTAATTGTTAGTACCTACAAATACCTACCGCGACGTGTCAAGACCACATGGCCCGTAGCGAACAGATAAGACTGCGAACGACATCACACAAAGAATGTCTGGATCGTCCGCAATATGCCCAAGTATTGTTCGCAACCTATGGCGAACAAGCAATACCGCAAGCAACATCGCATCTAACGATTACGTGATGATGCACGTGATCCATGTCTACATTCGAGCCACAACAACTCACCAAGACACTTGTCTTCTTCGATTCACACGTGTCCTCACCTCGTCCATTCCTTTATAAGGGGTCATGCCCCCCAAACAAAGTCAAGCTCCCAATAATTTACACCTAAGCTCTCCACAACTCAGACTCGAGCTCTAAAACTCTCCCGGAACCCCATCATCTCCGGCATCTCCACCTTTAACAATGTTGCACATTTTTGTGATCAACAAAATCTTTTTAAAGAAAATTGTGCTCTTCGCAAAGCTATCTTATTTGATCATGCGAAGATCTAATTGTTTAGAATCGTAAGCGTGCATCAGGATAATGGCTAAATTTTGAACCATAATTAATATTGTTGACAGAGAGTAACTAGAGTTAATGATAGATACAACTGAAATAATACAAGACATTTCCACAGGAAAACTAACCTTGTTGCAGCAAACACAAATACACCAGTCAAAACTTCAACACCATCTAATTCAGTTAGGAACTGTTTGAAAACAAAATAAACATGAGAAAGATTTCAAAAATTCAGGCAAAAAGATGAAATGCAGCAAGAAAAATGATACTAACTTGATTGACAACTCGATCAGTTACTCCAGTGTTGTCATGCCCTCTCTTAGGGGCAATGGAATCGAATTCATCAAAAAAGAGGAGGCAAGGTGCTGCAGCTGCTGCCGTTGAGAAAATGTCCCGAACCTGAAACATATAGCATTGGGCATGCACCATGAATTAAATTTCTACAGTAGAAATGCAGCAATATATTTCCACAGCATACTGATGAACCGAACTTAATACAGTAAGATATGATACTTGTACGCCTCAGCATTCCTTGGACTCTAGAATAAGTTAATAAATATTACTGGAAAGGCATCTATAAAATGAGGTAAAGAGAAAAGGCTTAATTATACTCTCTTACAGCTTGCTCAGAAGCACCAATGTATTTGTTCAGTAGCTCAGGCCCTTTCACTGATATAAATCTTAGTGCACAAGCAGCAGCAGCAGCAGCAGCACCGACAATGTGAGTTTTATTTTTGAATTTTTTTAAAGTTAACTGAGATACCTACTTTAGCACATATTTTAATAAAATAAAATTTTAGTCACTTATTTCACCAAAAAAATACTTTAGGTGCTTATTTCAGTTAAAAATGAAAATTTTGGCACCTATTTAAACCAAAAAGGACTTTAGGCACCTATTGAAAAAAAAAGACATAATTTGACACTTATTTTATAGTTAAGCCTTTTTTAATTGAAAATTGTTAGTCTAATTGAACGAGATATATCTAAATTACAATAAAAGTATACAATCTAGTAAATAAAAGGCTTATATCAGAAATAAGTGCCTAAAGTTTTATTCGGTTAGTGTCTTAAGGTAATGGTTAAAAAAATTCATCATCCAATAATAGATTGACACATAACTTTTTTTTTCAAAAATAAACTAAAAATAAAATAAATTAAACAATATCCCAAAATTTTTAAAAATCACAAAATGGTCCTAAAATCTCTAAAACCCCAAAACCTTAAACACAAAATTGACGTCACTACCGCCGTCGATAGTCTTGTCAGACCCTACCGTTGTCGTCGCCTGAGGCCACCGCTCATTTTCCTCAACCACCTATCGTCGGTGATTGATGAGAGGTGTGTCAATTGAACGCTGAAAGCTGAATTCGAAAGGCTCTAGTCGTTCGACATCTGATTGTCACACCTCTCGTCGGTTACCGGCGATGGGTGGTTGGGAAAAATAGAGGTGACTTCAGGCGGCTGCGTTGTAGGGTTTGGCGAGACTATCAACGACGGTAGTAGCGTCAATTTTAAGATTTTAAGGTTGAAGCTTTAGAGATTTGAGATTTTTTGGGATTTGATTAAAAATAACCATATTGCGGACTTTTCATAATTAATGAAATGCATACTTTTGGACATGATTTTGAAGATCTGATCCCACGAAACCTTTCTAGAAAAATGAAAATGTTTTTTTTATAAATAGAACACATATATAATATAGATTCATACCCTAGGAACTCATGATCGAGTTCGAGAAATATAGATAACGATCAATAACCTCATCCAATTGTTGCTTAATAAGTTTAATTTATTTTCTAGCGGTTATGGGAGTTTGAAGCTTGTGCAAAATCAAACAAAAACCGAATCAATAAATGTTGGGATCATAATTTTTATTAATTGGAACTATAGATGACGTGGCGAGAAGGGTTTATAATATAAATTTTCAATGACAATACATATTGTATTCTTAAGGAGATAACTCAAGTTCGAGACACGAAACCCTAATCATGAACCATAAAATAGATACGAACTATAAAAAAACAAAAAACCTGATTTTGTTGGTAGCTGCATGATCTGTTGATAGACAAATGGATCAATCCATATCAAGAGTTGTGAAGAATCTAAATCAAGAGTGCAAGGCTAGCATTTCCTCAATGGAGCCGTGGATTAGACCATTTCTGGTTTTATATGGAAATATTATGGTTTTTATTGTTGTACCGATGATGGTTATTGCTCTGTGCGCTTCAAATTTAGAATTACACAGTTCCATTAAAGGCTTATTTAAAAGCAATCGGAAACCTCAGCAAATTACCAAAGCTAGCAGCCTACAACAATGGAAGTAACTACGTTGAGCCTTGTTTTCTTATTTTCCTTTGCCATACTAATTCCGAGGATGGGGCAAATATTGCTGAATTCGATGAGTTTTGGAAGCAACGCGAAAACGAAGCCCGTAAGCTCGCCCTGGCAGCGTACGAACCGAGTCCAGAAAACATCACTAATCACCTCAACTACAACGTTAACAAGTAAATCTTATCATACTTTTATCTTATCTATCCTTTTTATGTTAAACAGAGACATTATATATTATCTTGGTCAAATTGTTACAGGGTTCTAGATGAGACGAGTGCCGGTCGAATCATAAAATTCGAGGATGTTATTGTAAACAAAACAAGAAGTACAATGGCCCATGCTTGGCGACCAATCCGATCGACAGGTGCTGGCGATGCAAGAAAAATTGGGTTAGTGTTCGCATAGACCTGGCGAATTGCAAGCTCGGTTTCGGCCAGAGAACTCGTGGTGGGCAACAGGGAGAGTACTATTTGGTGACAGATAGTTCTGATAATGATGTAAATCCCAAACCGGGTACTTTACGTCAATCCGTGATCCAGAAGAAGCCATTATGGATCATTTTTGCTCGTGATATGCACATCATATTGTCAGTGGAGCTAATAGTTCAAAGTGATAAGACGATAGATGGTCGTGGTGCGAATGTTCATATAGCTCATAGATGTGGCATTACACTCCAGTTTGTGCACAATGTCATCATTCACAACATTCACATTCACCACATTGGGGCGAGCCCCGGTGGCCTAATTAGGGATTCCGAGGATCACTACGGGTATCGAACGGTCAGTGATGGGGACGGGATTTCTATCTTCTGATCATCAAACATCTAGCTCGATCACATTTCCATGTCTGAACGTCAGGACGGACTCATCGTCGCAATTCAGGGCTCCACTGCAATCACCATCTCCAACTGTCATTTCACCCATCATAACTATGTAAATTTCATCTCAAAACACTAAAGCTACACATTTCGTCACCCATTTCTCAACTAAACATTCTCGGATTTTCTCTCAGGTGATGTTGTCCGGTGCAAGCGATAGTTATTCGAATGACCAATACATGCAAGTCACACTTGCATTCAATCATTTTGGCAAGGAATTGATACAAAGAATGCCAAGATGCTGGTGGGGTTTCTTTCATGTGGTCAACAATGACTACACCCATTGGAAAATGTATGCCATTGGTGGCAGCATGCATCCTACCATTATCAGCCAAGGCAACAGGTTCATTGCTCCGGACGACACTCGAGCTAAAGAGGTAACTAATAGAAACTATGCTTCGGAATCGGAATGGAAGAATTGGGTATGGAGATCAGAAGGAGACTTGCTCATGAATGTGGTTCCACCTTCAGAACTTCCGGGCAACCGTCGCCTCCTCGTTTAACATTCAACGATAAGGACATGATCAAAGCCAAGCCTGCAACTTTTGTAAGAAGACTCACTCGTTTTGCAGGTGCCTTGGAATGCAAGGAAAGTATCGCCTGCTAAAAATAACTTTCGAGTGTATCAATGTGTTAAAAGAATTGGCCTTCTTTCATAACATGTAAAAATGTTGGTGATACACAGAAAAAAAAAACTCACCTGTAAGAAATGTATGATACTGGTTAGTATGGCATAAATAAAGTGTGATCAGTATATTGTTTTTATAATTCAACAAAAATAATGCATTAAATATAAAAAAAAACCTTTGTCCCCCAATGGTATTCTTTAAAGGCATAATGTTAAAAAATTCCCTAACGTTTGACTGTATATAATCACTTTAGTTCCTATTCTATTCTTGAAGCACTTTAATTCTTAACTTTTTATTTTGGATTAAAATGGTCCCTTCATAAATGAAAACTATTAATCAACTAATGATAAATAGCTTGAAATATATTTTGTAAAATTATTTTTTTATTGATGTGTCATTTTATCAAGTCACCACATATCGTTAGTTGAATAACAATTTTCATCAATGGAGGGACTATTTTGGCCTAAAAATGAAACACTAAGAGTTAAAGTACTTTAAAAAAAGAATAGAGACAAAATTGACTATCTAACCAATGGTAAGAATTTTTTGACATTAGATTTTTTTTTAATTCTATGCAGTAAATAAGCGTGTCCGTCTCTTTCATTATTTATTTTGAAGACTTTTGGAGAGTGGAAAGTTTGTAAGGTCAGATAATTTTGTATTTTATTATTTTTTTGTAATTCATGTTTTTCGAAATATTTAAGTATATAAATAACTTATATTATCTATACTACTACTTTATTTTTTATATTTATTCATAGTAAAACAGAAATAGATAAGCACTTGCAGTCTTAGAGAAAGTGTTCACTTATTTTATTTTCTTATGAAGTTTTGAATTATTAGGTTAAGATTCTTTATATTCTTTATATTTTTTCTCTTCACAACTAAGTATAATTTGTGGCCCTCACCATAATTTTTATGTTGGCATTTTCAAAAAAGTTGAATTATTTTGTTTGATTGCATCTGAATTATTTTTTTTATAAATTTAATTATAAAATATGTAGATATTATTATAAATTTTTATATTTTTGTGTTATTAGACGGTGTTTGAGTAAGAAAAAATTGAAAAAATCAAACTAAGATAACTCAAATAAAAACCCGCTGCTCTTTTTTGGCGCCTCTAGTTATTCTTCCATCTTAAAAATTAAGTTTAGGGTTATGGTTAATGTTAATGTTTAGAGTTTAGAAAATTATGGTTAGGATGTATTTTTTAATGTTTAAAGTATAAAATTTAAAATTTAATTTTTAGAGCTTAAAATTTAATTTTAGTTTTGAGACATAAAAAAACGTACAAAAATTGTTAAAACAACTAATGGATAGATCTAATTAACACTCTTACATTTTAACATTTTTCTACTTATTATTTCCAAAATCTTTAAAATCTTTTTAATAGTTCTTTGTTATATAACATTCCATTAAATTGAAAATACTCTTAAGATATTGATGATAATCTTTTTTATTTTATTTTATTGTAGATAATATGTTTTTTAAAAAGCTTTTAAATTAACATAATTATTCTAAATAAATATGTTTCGTTTTACGTAAAACCTACAAATTATAGGAACTCATCACGTCTACATCTTATATAGTAGACTTTTCTTCTTATTGCTACTTTTGATTTTTTTTAAACTTTTATGATCGTTACAATGTTATATAAAATTTACACGACATTTTTAACTTTAGGATTAAAAGTTTAGTTTAGTATTTAAAATTTAGAGGTATAAGGTGGATGGTTTAAAAACTAGGTTACAGTTTAGGGATAGGAATTTAAGATTTGAGTTTAATAGTTTAAATATGTTGGCTTTTATAAAATAAATTTTACGCTTCTTGTGTATGGGTGGGCAAAAATCGACTTGAAAAAATCGAATTATTCAACTCAACGCGAAAAAATCTGACTCGTTTTGACTCGATTCGTAATTTTATAAACTTGACTCGACTATTTTTTAAAATAAAGTTTGAGTTATAAAATAGAAATTCGAATAACTCAAAATTTTTAATAATTACTTGTTTAGTTTTCAACTTCGAGTCGAGTCTGTCAATTCTGCCTAATATATTATGTATATTACATGTGAAAATATGAAAGACTTATATGTCTATATCTTATATGAATATAGAAAACAATTTAAATTGGAATCAATGTATTATAACATTATAAATAATTATAATTAAATTTGTACAGAAACTCGAAAACTTGACTGATTCGAATTGATTAGAAAATTTTTTAAATGAAGTTTGAATCGTAAAATAGGATTTGTAAACTCAAAAAAATTTCACTCGACTCAATCGAACTCCTAGCCCTACATGTGTATGTGTATCAAAATTTTACACGTTATATTTTTTTTGTTGTTGTGTTTTTCTTGAACAATTTTTACCTAGGGGAGGGAAAAGGGGAATTTTGCTCCTAGTGGGTCATGAACCCACAACTTAGAAGAAGAGAAAAGTGTCAATTTGAGAACTTTAACCACATACTCTAGAGTTTGTTGACTTTGTTATATTTTTTTAGATGGTAGATGAAATTGGAATAATTATTTTTTTTCATATTTATTATCGTCCATTAATCCATGATTAATACATTTGGTATTGTATGGACCAACTAAGCATAAAATCTACACAGTTCTTATGATATTTACAATATGTCCTCCCACCTTTGGAAAGATTCTTATTTTGCGATTGTGGAGAGTCACAAACATTCTCGTGTTTTCATACAAAATTAAAAGTGTGCTTTTTTTTATTATAAAAAGTAGGAGTTATATTTACATGTAATTATTTGATACATTGACGGTTGAGTATTTTCTGTAACCGATTTAATCCATTGTATCATTAATTGTGTATTCGAATATTAATTAAGGACACACAACATAATTCAAAATCGTTTGTGGAGAAGAAAAAATTTTATTGTCTGTGTATCAAATAATTACATATATATGCTGACCATCATATACGACTTAAAAAAATAACAGTTGTGTGTTTTTTATATTTTGTTTATTATATATCTAAAAAAATATGTAAGTTTTCCATACAAAAGGGCTTGTTGAAACTTTGTTTATACAAACGCCTTAGTTTTAGGATTTAAAGACTTTGTTTAGGGTTTAAGTGTAGTACTTTTGAATTTAGGGGTTGTTGATAGAATTTTGGGTTTAGGGTTAAAATTTAGGGTTTATAGTTTAAAACTTAATTCCTAACCATATTACCCTAAACCCTAACCCTGAACTATAAATTCTAACCATAAACCTTAAATTCTAAACCCATACACTAAAACCCACTAACTCTAAACCCTAAACTAAATCATAAACCCTAAAATTGAGGCGTTTGTGGAAATAAAAAGTTTTAACTACCTGGGATAATAATCCTAGGTTTCACATGGAGTAGACCAAATAATTTGAAATAAGGGACTTTGTGTTTAAAAGTGATGACAATTTTCTTTTTATGAATAAAAAGTTAAAAAATTCTTTTTATGAATAAAAGGATAACAATTTTCAGTTTTAAACTAAAAAGATAACAATTAAATCAATAGAATATAGGCATTGGGTTATCCCAAAAAGAAAAGGAATAAACTTGTTAGGCAAGTTAGATAATCATAATTTATTAATATTAGGCTTAAGTTTGGTTTGCTTAACTTAAACAATGAAATTTAATAGAGTTCCTGTTTTTTTTTCATGTTACATTAAAAACGTTGCATAATTTTAAATATGAAGTTTAAGTGAGATAATAAGAGTCACTCTTACTTTAATTAATAGTTAAAGATTCGATCATTGCCTTATACATATAATATTTTTAAAACCTATAACCTATGTCTACCCTTGTATGAGCTATAAGAACATTAGGGATGACAAAATTACTCGTCCCCGACCTGACCCTGTGTCTCCCGACCCGATCGAGTTTTTTCTTATGATTTTCGGGGATTGGGGCGGGGCGGGTTTGGGTATGATATGAAAATTCTCCGCCTTGCACCGCCCCGATATTTTTTATTATTTTTATTTATTTATATTATATTTATAAAAATAACACTATATATAAGTACTTTTAGGAGTTTCAAGCTATTTTTTTAGTTTGTGTTTATCGTAAATTTTTGTTAGATATTGTTCGAATTTTAACATATATGATTCTAAAAGTCAATAGTCACTTTATTTTTTTAAATATGTATTTTTTTCTTCATATGAGTAATTTAATTGGTTTTATTTTTATATAGTTTAAAGTCTGTGAAATTTATATTTTGTAAATATAATGGTCGTTCGATCGAATCTAACATTTATCGTCGACGAAATTTAATATATTTTTTTATATTTTCGGGTTGGGTTCGAGTTTAGGGTTATAAATTGGGGTGAAGCGGGTAAATTATTATTTTATTTCAGGGGCGGGGCGGGGTCGAGTTTTGAAATTAATATATCGGACGGGTTCAGGGCGGCCAAAAACCCATCCCGCCCCGTTGTCATCCCTACAGAACACATAAGATTAATCTCTTAAAAAAAATACAGTTTCATTGTCATTTAAACCCATAACTTTTAAGTTATGATAATAGCCCATCGATTAAAAATGTACATTGAGATTTAACCTAAAGTCTAAATAATTATTAAATAGATTAACTTCACCAAACTTTTCTATTCTATCACTTGGATTTTAAATAGGTCCCTATACATGTTTTAAGGTAAAACAGATCCTATATTTCTTAGTGATTATATTAAATCCTTAAAATATTAATATTGTATCAAACAAATTATAATGTCAATTTAGTAATTAATGTACACGTTAAATGTTCGTTTAAACATAACTAAATCATATTTAAGACATGTATCAAATCATAAACACATGAATATATATATTCTTTAAAAAAACATGTGTATATGTCACATAGATAATTTTAAACATGATGTGTTAAAAGAATCAACGCCGTCAACAATCTCTAAAATAAATTATTAAAAATTCTCAGTTAAGACCTTTTATTCTTTAAATTATAAGTTCAATTGTTATTAGGAGCAAATTTCTCCTCAAAAAATAAGCATTATTTTTTAAACACACACTGAACAAGATTTAAGTGGATATTTAATACCTAAAACTAAGAGCTGAAAGCGAAAAGTTTTAACTCCTCAGGCATGAGATATTTTCTTTTATTATAAAATTTATATATTTTTTAAAAGTAAAACTAAATTATGATATATATATATATATATATATAATTATCTGCTTCTCTCCAAATCCAACTAATTTTTTCTCCTCTCTTCTCTCTCCAGAGCAATTTTTTTAAGGGAAAAAAGGAAAACACTCTATTTCACAGCTCCCTTTGCCTCTCTTCTTATTTACACTTTCTTCCTTCAATCTCTTAAAAGCCCCTTCGATTTTTCTTTGGTTTCGTTTTGAATACCCTTTTTGGAACTGTTTTTGCTTGTAAAAGGGGAAAAACTTTTAAAAAAAGGAGACATTGCTTCAGGGATCCCGAAGCCGGGTCTATCACCCGGGAGTCTCGGCTGGTACTCTTTTTTTCCTTTCAAAGTTTCGATTTTTTTGGGGATTTTGTTGTTTTTCTTGACTAGGTGATTCTCTTTAATCGTGTTTTTTTGGTCGTTGTTGCTTTCAAATGTTTGTTACCTTTGGATTCTGTTTGTTTGCTGAGAAAATGTGAAAGGAAAGAATATGATTTCTGATTTTTGTTAATGTTGATAATATATTTATTTTGTATAGTTATTGAAAGGGGACTACATGTGAATAGTTGGCTGAGTTTACGTTGCGTTTTGACATTATTTTTCAATTAAATTTCACTATAGTTTTTTTGCTTTATCAGTCAAGTTTTTTTTATTAAATTTGTTTTTTCTTACCCGTTTGCTCTATTTTCCTGCTAGCTGTTAACACTATGTCTATGTTTTAAGTGAATATTACAATTATTTGAAATTTTGGAGTTTCAGAATCAGTAAAATTGTATATTGCTTCCTGCAGTTAACTTGTTAACATGCTTATTTTTCCCAACTAATGTTCCATTTACTTAATAATCAGAATCATGGCATCACATTTTGGCATATTTTATTATGTTCAAGAAACGATAATGAATGAGGAAATTCTAATATGTTTGATGATTGTTTTACATGCAGAAATTTTACAAGGCTACTTTATGCCTAGCTTACCAGAGTTTTGGAGTTGTGTATGGTGATCTGAGCTCTTCACCAATCTATGTTGACAAAAACACATTTTCGGGGAGGTTAAGACTTCACGAGGAAGATGATGAAATCCATGGGGTACTGTCTTTGGTTTTCTGGACTTTGACTCTAATCCCTCTATGCAAGTACATTATATTTGTGTTAGGGGCAGATGATAATGGTGAAGGTGCTTTCAAAGACCTGCATATTTTATTACGTGGTTTATTGAGAAAACGTTATCTGCACTTTGTAATGATTTCCTGAAGGAGGCCTCATTCCTGCAGGTGGAACCTTTGCTTTATATTCATTGCTTTGCCGGCGTGCAAAGTTGGGTCTTTTGAGTGCTTCCAATGCACCTGACGATGACATATCATCCTATAACTACGGAACAACCAGGAAGGAGACTGTAGCTAGTTCTATTTTAAAAGAGTTCTTTGATAAGTATCGTAGTTCTCGGATTGTGCTGCTTCTACTTGTGCTGTTGGGGACTAGCATGGTTATTGGTGATGGCATCCTAACCCCATCGATGTCTGGTATTGTCTCTCTCTCTCTATCTGGATGAATTAGAACTACAATTCCTTTATTATTTTCATATGGATGAATCTGGAAATTAGATATTTTACAGAGCATTTGATGTTGCTTTGCAAATGAACTGTATGGAATTTAATACGAGTGTTACATGCTGATTGATTTACTAATCATAAAAGTTGCATTTCTTTACTTATCTGTGAACTTTTTTCTACTCCTTTATGATAAACTCCTGCATGTACTAATGAGGTGCATTTTTTATACAGTCCTTTCTGCAGTTAATGGTGTCAAAGTTAAGGTTCCTAGTCTTCATGGGAGTAATTCAAATTAGCATTTTCTATATCCCTTTAGAGTGTAGAATCCCTTTACTATTGATCAAGAGCGTTCAGTTCCTAATTACATATATCTACAAGCTAACCCACCTGCATTTTCCAGTTACTATTTGAAAATTTGCAGGAAGCTTATTGCAAAATTGCATTTTGACAGGGGTTTTTATAACTCCCTTTTGAATGGAGCTAGTATAACCTGTGATGAACATATATATATATATATGCATTTCCTTAATTTAGTTTCTCTCATGCAGATTATACTGTGTTTATTGCATGTGTGATTTTGGTGGGGTTGTTTGCACTTCAGCATTTTGGGACTTGTAGTGTTGGATTTCTTTTTGCTCCTATTTTGTTAGCATGGCTCTTTTGCATTAGTTCTGTTGGAGTTTACAACACAATATACTGGAACCCACATGTAGTACGTGCTCTGTCACCATATTATGTATATAATTTTTTCAAAAAGGCTGGAAAAGATGGATGGAGTTCTCTTGGAGGCGTTGTTCTTTGCATTACAGGTTCGTCAGTTACCACTCTTGCTAAGCCTCTTCCATTTAAGGTAAATTTTGTTTAGAATGATGAATTTCCTTCTCGCAATTTATCAGGCGCCGAGGCCATGTTTGCTGATCTTGGTCATTTTTCCCAACTTTCAATCCGGGTAAGTTCTTATCTGTGCTTGGATTTGACTAATTTGGAAAAGAATTAGAAACATCCCAACTATTTTTCTTGCCCCAAATGTTATAGAAGTCTCTGTGAATGTTCTTTTATGTCTCTGTTTCCTATCAAAGCATGACATTTATGATATGCTTTCTTGATTTATATTTACATACGTTTCCGGTGAACAGCTTGCATTTACTGTTGTCGTATACCCTTGCTTAATTTTGGCATATATGGGCGAGGCTGCTTATCTCTCCAAGAACAAAGAGGACCTTCAGAGAAGCTTCTATAAAGCAATCCCTGGTAAATCCAACGAACAAGTCTTGTAATATTTACTTCGAGAATGTCCATGTAAATTTGATATCTACTGTGTTTGGTCACAACTCACAAGTACCATGCAAACCATAAAAATTAGCAATCAAATTCTAAAGGTCTATGGTATGGAAGGCTGGTTAAGTTTAACACTTTTCTGTTTAGGCTGGTCTACATCTGAGCCGAAAAAATGTCTGGACCGCTTAAATTTTTAAATACATGTGCTTCAATCAATTAACACTTTTTTTTGTTAAAGATGCTATTGCTTTTTATTTATTTTGCTGGTGGAATAGAGGAATTTTAATGAAGCTATCTTACATGGGGCTTGGAGCATAATCTCATATCAAATTTCCTCCCTTGTCTATGCAGAGGTTGTATTCTGGCCGGTGTTTATCATTGCAACACTTGCAACAATGCTTGGGAGTCAAGCAGTTATTTCCGCCACTTTCTCAATAATCAGCCAGTGCAGGGCTTTGAAGTGCTTCCCACGTGTAAAGGTGGTACACACATCAAACCACATACACGGGCAGATTTACATACCAGAGGCGAATTGGATCTTGATGGTTTTATGCCTTGCTGTTGTGATTGGGTATAGGGATACAGACACGATAGGCAATGCATATGGTAGTCTTGGGGGATCTATCTCTTATGTCTCTCTTTTCCCTGCAGCTTACTCGCTTTCAGTTTTGACTTGTTTCTATTCTTGTTTTAGGTCTTGCGGTTATCCCTGTAATGTTGGTTACAACCTGCTTGATGTTTCTGGTTGTTGTCATGGTATGGAAGACGAATATTCTAGGAGCTTTAGCATTTGTCATCGTTTTTGGATCTGTTGAATTGCTTTACTTCTCTTCATGCATGACAAAAGTTCATAAGGGGGGTTGGTTTCCTCTGATGTTCTCGCTAATAGTACTGTCTACGATGTACACATGGCACTATGGTACTCTAAAGAAACAGGCATATGAGTCGAACAACAAGGTCAGCTTGGACATGCTTCTAAGTATGGGCCCAAACCTTGGGATAAATCGTGTTACTTGAATAGGCTTAATCTACTCAAATGTGGCCACAGGCGCCCCCCAATGTTTGCCCATTTTGTCACCAACTTTCCTGCCTTTCACCGTATCCTTATATTTGTTACAGTGCAATCTCTTACAGTTCCAAAAGTTCCTGCCAATCAGCGCTTTGTAATCAGTCGCATTGGTCCACCCGAGTTTCGTCTCTTTCAATGTGTTGTTAGATACGGTTACAAGGATCAAAGGAAGAATAGTCATGATTTTGAGAATCATCTGATTGAAACGGTAGCAGAGTTTTTACAGCGTGGCAACAATGATAGTGAAGCAATTGGGTGGGAACCTGTAAATCAGCAGCATATAAACCCACCCGTTGTTACTGGTTTGAATCTGGAGAGTGGAGTTAATATCGTATCAGGCAAGAAAACAGTGAGATTTCGTGGTGTGGGCTGTAGCAAGGAATTGGAAGATCTGAAAGAGGTAAGGGAATCTGGTCTGGCATATATGATGGGTAGCACTTGTGTTTTGGCATGTGATACATCTTCATATTTGAAAAGGTTTGCCATAAACTTCGTTTACAGATTCTTGAGACAGAACTGTAGGCACTCGGGCACAGCCCTCGGAATTCCACACACCTCTCGGATCGAAGTCGGAATGGTTTATCGTGTATAGATCTCAACACAATTTCAAACAAGGCTAAATAGTTTTAACGAGGTCGACAATTCATTGAGATGGCAAGGAAGACTCTGCAAGCTGCAAATAATCAAACTAACTGCCTGAGTCTTAACACTGTTTTGTAATTAAGGCATGTAACTTTAGTTTTTATTACATACAGTTTTTTACTCTGGTTTGGAGGTTTTTACAGATTTAGGCTCTTAGGAATGAATACACAAACATGTAATTCTCTCTTTCCAGTTGTTCTTCATTCGAGTTGGAACACGAATCGGCCTATCTTTCTGTAACATCATTTCATTCGTTTAGTAAAGAGAATTCAAATCAAAAGGTGTAGATTTATATCAACTATAAATCTTATTGATTTATATTTCAACCAATATACAACCAATAAGAACATATCAAAAAATTCCACACGTATACATAATCAATGGAAACAAAAAGAATAAATTTTTTCAAAAGAAGCCAGGTATGAAATCCAATATTGGACCTTGGGTGTAACTTCAGTTCTGGGATGACACTATCAAACATTGGATAAATTGTCAGGCTTGGCGTGTGGAGGAGATGGGAAAGAGGTGGTTGCTGCTCCGGGTGGCGGAGCTGGAACACCGTAAACCTGAGGATTAGTGCGGAAATCTTGTCTGCCTTTAGCTCTTCCAAAGAAGAAACATCCAGCACCAAGTAATATGCAGAAGAAAATTAGTGGCAGAGAGATGACTATAACCATACCCATCTTTCACTTCAACTCTTCCCAAATTTTTTGTCTGTAAAAAATTCTGTTTGTTTTGTCTGAAAGAGAATTCGGGGGGACAATATTTATAAAGACGGTTTTGGCTTCTTAAATAATGGAGAGGTTTCTAGTTCTGTCCAGGGTGGCGTATTTTGCCCAACGGTCTGCGGCTCAACGTTCAAGCCTGCAACGGCTATTTTTCCTTTTTGTCTATAGCAGTATGACCTGGAAAGTGAATTAATAATCAAGAGAATAAGAAAGAAAAAATACTACAGAGGACAACAAGAAGTGGACGTGCCGGAGTGGTTATCGGGCATGACTAGAAATCATGTGGGCTCTGCCCGCGCAGGTTCGAATCCTGCCGCTCACGAAATTTTGTCCTCATTTTTAAAGGAGGAAGAATATCGTAAAACACACTAGACTTATACCTTTTTCTTGCTTTCTTTCACATGTTGTTACCACAAACTATATTTTTTCAAAGAATAACTACAATGGCATTTTCATTTATACTTGCCCACTGAACAATATTAATCAGCCGCCGCTGCCTCAAGACCATTATTTTTGGTGGCTAATCTGTAGACTGCACATCCCAACAATACTTTCTACAACTACAAAGTTGACAGAGTTGAAGCAGCAGCATAAATTTTATGTTTTATTGTTTAAGATGGCATCACATGGTATTAGTATTAACAAACAACTATCACCTTCCTTCTTGAATAATCTCCCTGAATTCAGTATTATTCACCAGAGAGATCACTGGTAGATCACATGCCCTTGATATTTTGTTGTCCTTACTTCTGACGTCGCCGTTGCTATGATTTGATTCCATGGATGTTTGTAATTCTTCCTTCTTTAAGCTGCCTGTTATATCTTTAAAATCCCAGTCAGTTGAATAACTTGGTTTTGTTGTAACATTGTTCACTTCAAAATCTCCTCCAAGCATACCAACAAGACGGCCTCGTTGACGGTGATGCCTGAGTACATAAAAGTGCCACTCCTATTGTTCGAAGAGCTTCATTTTCGTCAAACTCCACTAATGTTGGATCAAGCAAGCTCAAAAGCTGGTTACTTTCATGCATTGTCCAGACCTAGGGACATTGTAGGAACAGAATAATAATCATAGTAAGTTAAGTCCTTCAGAATTTAAGAGGTATTTTGAACAAGTAGCACTGAGAAAGGGAAGGTTTCCTCTTGGATTACCCATTCCAGAAGATAAATTCTCTCATTTTCTAAGGTATAATATGAGTTTGGCCTGCCACTTATAATCTCCAAAGTGACAACACCAAAGCCAAAAACATCTACTTTCTCCGTAAGATGCCCGCGCATTGCATACTCCGGTGCTAGGTAGCCACTTCAAGATAATTACATTGCATCGGTAATTACATTGCATCGGTGAACAATATTTACTGATAAAACTACTAAATCTAGCAATATGGAAACAAAAATTACGTGTTACTAGGGCAGCATCGATGAATGGAAAGGTTGAAAGGTCATACATTGTTCCCGCAGCACGAGTGGTGATGTGTGTTTTCTTGTCATCATACAGCTTCGCCAATCCAAAATCAGATATCTTTGGGGAAAGTTCTGCATCCAGCAAAATATTACTTGCCTTGACATCCCTATGAACAATCCTTGGCCTAGAATCCTCGTGAATATAAGCTAGCCCCCTTACCATAAGGATTCACAAGTGTTAAGGCATCTTACTTGGAACAACACTAATAGCTGAACTGGATGGACCGTATAAACCTTCTTTTGGTGTATTTCTAGTCCCCTTACCAGCCCAAAATAGGTGAATTTCAAGATGGTTCCCTTTTACATTGGCAGTGAACTGCTTAATTATTGCTCTCTCAACACCACCTGCCTCCTTCGATATATCAAAATTCCTTAATTGCCGGGTTCCCTGTTGAAGCGTTGACGAGGTACTATAGAAATAAGATTTCTAAATGTTAAATTAAATGGATGATATGACTTAGAGTGGTATGAATTTCTATTTCACAAACAGAATATTACCTGAATATAGACATCAAAAACTCGCCTCGCTAGACTCTTCCAAGACTGCGAGGCTCGGTCCGGTAAACTTGTTTCTGCGAAGAACAACTTTACAGTATAGGGTCCATTCTCAAGGCCAAGGCCATAGTATCTGAGTGATCCAGGGGATTGCCTTGAACTCTTATACAGCTCGGGACTATCCGTATTCGCCAGTTGTGCTAATGAGTTCTGCCTATCCTCTCGCTTTAGTGTACCTAAAAACAAGCCAACATTGCTAACTGCCCATTTATGTGTAGTGGTTACATCATATTTTGCTGCGCCAAGGGTTATGTTATCAGCCTCGAATACTGTCCCATCAGAAACTGTCTCTGGTCCGCCACACTTGACCGAGAATGTTGCATCTTACAATACCGACATTGAAATATGTTAGCAAAGTATTAAGCACTAGTCATGATTAAATGTTATAATTAAGACATCAACAACAGATAATGGTTCCGAGGTTTTAGCTAGTACATCGCGGTGCATCTCTGCTGCATGGGAAGCTTCTTTGAAGGCATTCTAATCCTGGTAAAAGCCTGATTAATTTCGGAATAATATATGAATTAGGAACTTTAAAAGAATGCATTGCTTGGTACAGATAACACTAAGCATTTGGTTTTCCTGCAAGTCAAGGACGGACGCAGGATTTTATGTAAGGGGGTGCGACTGCCCCTACCTGCACCCCTCGGTCCATCCCAGCTGCAAGTGGATAACTCACCTTATGTTTGAGCTGTTCAGGGTGAAGTTGTTTCCCACTAAATTCCTGCATAAAATGCATGAAACAACAGCCTTAAATCTCCTCATACAATTTGTAGAAAGCAAAGGAAAGTAAAGGAAGAATCATGATGTACATACAATTGTGGGATAGTGGCTACCCAAGAAGGTAAGTCTCCTGACAGAAAATTGTATGATAAATCTCTGCAAAGAGAAGTGTATTAGCAGAAAGTGAATACTAAAATTGGTTAAATAAAGATTTTCAAGTGCTTAAATAAAGTATTTGAAGCCTACTCTCATTGAGTGATTGACTCCGGCTTGATCCTTTTCGTGTTTGTGTTAACACTTGTGTTTGGTCAACGCCTTGAAAATGAAATGACAATTCTATACGGCATCACACACTAATATAATAGTGCCACATTTGCAAAGATTTTGCAGTTTGGTCTTGGGAGGGATCGAACTCAAAACTTTGTTTGGGATAGCGCACGTTTTAACCCCTTAACATATGATGTTATGTAGGATTATCATGTTATTTTGAAGGTGTTCGACCTTAGTTGACTAACATTTTTAACCTATTGAGGACCTAATTTGACCCAAAACGAAATGTTGAGGGTTAAAGTGCTCCAAAAAAGAATACAATGCATTTTTTGACATTGTTCACAAAGGGCGATGACATTCTTTTTTGATCAGGGCACAAAATTTTGCATTCAACAAATAAGTTGGTTTCAATGAATGACTTACATAGTCATAAGAACTTCCCTTGTTCGACTGGGCATGGGACCTCGCAGATTATTATTTCCAAGAAACCTGGCAACTCAAAACAGGGGAATAACGTAAATAAAAAACGTAAGGGCAAACCAAAAAGTCTACATTAAATTAATTGGCCTAATAGTTAAGAATGCTCATATTGTTCATCTTATATTTTTCAAATCCCGGCATTTTTCAACGTTAATACGGACTTAAGCCGGCATTTTTTTGTAGCTTACAAGTGTCTGAGAGAACCCATCATAAACATATAGCTTGGAATTGTGCCCGTTAGGTTGTTGAAACTCAAATCCCTGGAACATCAAGAAATCAAAAACATAAAGCAAGCAAATATCATAGATTACAGAAGCAGTCAAATTTTAAATAAAACTTACAGTTTCTTTAAATGTTGTAATTCTGTGATATAAGGTGGCAAAATACCAGTGAGTAAGACATTTCTTAGAAACCTATATGAAAGAAAAGAAACAAAAGAACTGTAAATTTTGATTAAAGAAAACAAATACATATAACAAGTATTTAGAGTGTGCTTAACTCGCAAGTCAGTCAATTTCTTCAGATTTCTTATGAAACTGAGAGAAGAACTCCCATTGTATATATCGCTAATTCGCCTACACGACAAGGCGACAAGCATAAAAACAAGTACATGTTTACATGCATGTATCTTGAATGTATACTAATATCAGGAAAGCAAGATAACTCTACTTACAAAGAAGTCAATGAGGTTAAATTCGCAAAATTCGATGGTATCGGTCCTTCGAAAGAGTTCCCTTCAAATCTCCTGTATGAACATTTGACAGACTAGATCAAACTGATGAAAAATCAACCCAATGATTCAGACTCAACTTATTTGAAGATTAACCAAAATGTTTTCATGGCTTACAACGATGTAAGCTTCGTCCAGCTATTGCCAATAAAGTCTGGTATTTTGCCTGTGAATGTATTGTCGGCTGCCCGCCTGAAATTCGACAAACCTTACCGTTAATAAGGTAAGGTAAGGTAAGGTAGGTAATTTGCAGGCAATAAATAGATAGAAGGGACTGAGGTCTATTTTACACATGTTCAAGGTTTTTAAGGTTAGCAAATGTCGAGGGAATCTCTCCACCCAATCCACTACTGCCAAGGACACTGTGAAAGTCAAAAACCAACTGTTTACCTGTAAACATAATCGCATACAGTCCTACAAACAAGTATAGAAAGTTAGAACTTACAGCTGTTTAAGGTTGACTAAATTACCAAGTTCTCGAGGGAGTGTTCCAGAGAAATTATTAACACCAAATGACCTGCATGACATCCCATTTTTATTTCATAAAGATACAGAGATCATGTATGTTAGAGTTGTGTTACTTCTCCTTTATGCGTGTTCGATTAAGAGTAGGAAACTAGACATATTGTTCAATACCATCTACTAATTTATCCTTTAACGGGCACATAATAGCGTTTAACTGCAAAAGTTTGCTTCAAAACAGGACGATTCGATCCTTTACATGATCATGGTGACAAAAAATATTGGTTGAGAGTTTTTCCAGTTCTTACAGCATATATAGCTCCTTCAGGTTTCCCAGCTCCTTTGGAATGGGTCCTGAGAAATCGTTGTGGGAAACTGATCTGTAAAAAGTTAAATGAATATATACATACACACACATTAAAATCTGGGAAAAGATTGTTTTCCAATTCCAGTATGTCCGAAGAGTGATTGTGCTTAAGGCTTGAAAACAAAGAAATAATGTCCAAAAATGAAATGTTTTAATCAGATTATATTTCAGCACTCACAGAAACTCCAGTCTAGACATACTTCCAATAAATGCTGGCAAGTGCCCCGAGAAAAAGTTTTTATCGATATCCCTGCATCACCAAAACAATATAAATGATTATATTTACCGTAAAACTCTCTCATATGATGAGTATAGTTAACCACTTACAGCATTGTCAGAAAAGGTAAATCCAAAAGCTCCTTTGGTATTACTCCTCGTTTATCTAAACCAAGTACTTTCCTGACAAAAGTGTATGGATATGTAAATATGTCACATAACTCATAAGGTGAATTCTGTTAGAATTCAAACATGATTTTAATTTCCTTAAGTCGGCAAGGCAAAGAATTCTGAAGAAGATTCATGAAGTATGCAGCTAGAACATTCAAGAACTTCTTAGGAATGAAGCAATGGTAATGGCGGTAAAAAATACATGTGGCAGCAAACCCATGGGAGTAGAGAAGGTTACAACAATCACTAGAGAATTCTAGGAATTATTATAATATTTAATTAATGACTAGAAAACTCTTTAATGTCGGTTTAAGTATCCTATAAATAGGAGATAGGATGTAAGCGTGAATTGTAAGAAAAATTAGTGTGTGAATGAGTGAGTAGTGAGAAAAAAAAAAAAAAAAAAAGAAAACAAGTGAGTGTGTGCATAAGAAAACAAGTGTGCGTGAGAAAGAAAGGAAAGAGTGTATTTGCAGCAGCAAATCAAATTTGTTCCTTTGTCTAGTTTGTAATAATATTATTCGAGTAATAAAATTGAGTGCCCATTTTTAACGCTTCCAACAAGTGGTATTTAAAGCCAAGTTCGAGCTCGTGCAGAAGAGAAGATGGCCAACATGATTCAATCACAGATTTCGAGATTGACGAAGACGAATTATGGCAATTGAAGTATTCAAATGAAAGCTTTACTCGGTTCTCAAGATTGTTGGTACATTGTCGAGGAAGGATACGTCTAGCCCGAAAATGCAGTAGCAGAAGCAGCCTTAACCAATGAAGAGAAAAGATCATTGAAAGAAGCTCGTAAGAAAGATAAGAGGACGTTATTTTTTATTTTTTAAAGTGTAGAAGAATTACCTTTGAAAAATTTCAAATGTAAAGACCGCAAAGCAAGCATGGAAGATTTTGCAAAAATCTCTTCAAAGTGTTGAAAAAGCAAAAAAAGGTACGCTTACAATCTCTATGAGCTGAATTTGAAATATTAAAAATAAAAAATACAAAAAACATCGATGATTACGTTAGCCGTGTAAAAGCTACAGTAAATGAAATAAAAAGAAATGACAAAACCATCGACGAGGTTCGAGTGATGGAAAAGATTTTGCGGTCGTTGACACAAAAATTTGACTACGTTGTCGTAGCAATTGAAGAATCAAAAGATTTGTCTCAAATATCGATTGATGAGCTTGTGGGTTCACTACAAGCCCATGAGCAGAAGATGAAGTAAAACGAAGATACTAAAAATCTAGAGCAAGCCTTGCAAAGCAAATTAAACGTCAACGACGGTGAAGCTAGTAGCAGCTACACACGAGGTAGAGGAAATCGTGGCGGATATCGCGGAAGATACAGATATGGACGAGGAATTCGTGGACGTGGTGGTCGATCTTATAGCAATAATCAAACAAGCAAAAATTACCAGACACAAGGTCATGGACGAGGTTTTAGAGGCCGAGGCAGATATCAACAAGGAAATAAATCTCAGTTCCAATGCTATAATTGTAACAAATATGGCCATTTCAGTTACGAGTGCAGATCAGCTCTGATGTAGGAAGAAAAAAGCCATGTAGCTGCAGTCGAAGAAGACAAGATCGAAAATTCCCATGTATTCCTCACCAATAAAGGAGATAAAGAATTCAAGAAAAATATTTGGTATCTCGATAACTATGCAAGCAATCACATGAGTGGTCGAAAAGAGTTGTTCGTGGCATTAGACGAAACAATTCATGGTCGTATAACCTTTGGAGACAACTCATACGCAGAAGTCAAAGGTAAAGGCAAAGTCATGATTATTCAGAAGAATGGTGAAAAGAAATACATATCAGATGTTTATTATGTACCAGCTTTGAAAAGCAATATTATTAATCTTGGCCAACTATTGGAAAAAGGATATGAAGTCCAGATGAAGAATCGCTCACTTGTTATTAGAAATAAAGATGGAAAATTAATTGTTCGAGTTGATATGACACGAAATCGTCTCTTCACCATCGACATCGAGGCTGAAGAAGTAAAGTTCATGAAGGCTAATATTAAAGATGATTCGTGGTTATGGCATCTACGATATGAACATCTGGGATTTTCTAGTTTGAAGCTGTTATCGAAAGCAAAGATGGTGAATGGATTACCAGAAATCAACCCTCAAAATCAATTGTGCGAGGCTTGTATCAAAGGAAAACAATACCGATAAAGCTTTAAAGTTGGAAAATCTTGGAGAGCCAAAAGACCTTTGGAGATTGTGCACACTGACATAGCTGGTCCTTTTGACATAGCATCACTTGGTGGAAATAGGTACTACTTAACTTTTATTGATGATTTTAGCAGGAAATGTTGGGTAGATATTCTGAAAGAAAAATCAGAAGCCCTAGAAAAGTTCAAAGAATTCAAAGCAATGGTAAAAAAGCAAAGCGATCAATACATAAAGATACTCAGATCTGATCAAGGAGGCGAGTATACATCAAATTTATTTGAAGATGTATGCAGAGAGCATGGTATTATTCATCAGCTAACAGTTGATACACGCCTCAACAAAACGGAGTTGCTGAAAGAAAGAATCGTACTATTCTCGATATGGCAAGAAGCATGGTAAAAGGTAAGCACCTACCACGAACTTTCTGGGCCGAAGCAGTTCGTTGTGCAGTTTACCTGTTAAACCGTTGTCCAACAAAAAGTGTAAAATACATGATGCCAATCGAAGCATGGAGTGGTCAAAAACCAGGAGTTGGACACCTCAAAATTTTTGGATATATCGCATACGCCCACGTTCCTGAGCAGATAAGAAAAAAGCTCGATGATAGAGGAGAAAAGTGCATCTTCATTGGCTATGATGAAAGGAGCAAAGCTTATAGACTATACAATCCTCTTACTAAGAAAATAATTATTTCGAGAGATGTTGAGTTCGATGAAGCAGAATACTGGAGATGGAGCCAAGAAGAAAAGAAAGTTGATAGACTATTTTTTAATGAAGATAAAAACGATGATGATTTTATCAACCAAGATGAACAAGGTGATGATCAAAATCCTCAACAAAGCTTTATTATACCATCACCATCAAGTGCCAACAGCAGTAGTGGCACAATAACAGAAAATCCTGAAGTGCCTCCGACTGAAGTTCAAAGGTCTACAAGGTAGAGAAAAATACCAGAAAGGTACAGTGATTATGAATTACAAAATAATGTTTCACTTTTCTGTTTGCTTGCAAATAGTGATCCAATAACATATGAAGAAGCAATTGAAGGCGGAAGAATGCTATGAATGAAGAAATTGCATCAATAAAAAAGAATGATACATGAGAGCTAACATGCTTGCTAGAAGGTTACAACCCAATTGGAGTCAAATGGGTGTATAAGACGAAGACTAATAAAGAAGGAAAAGTAGAGAAATACAAGGTGAGACTAGTTGACAAAGGCTATAAACAAAGATAAGGAGTAGACTACGATGAAATATTTGCTCCAGTGGCAAGAACCGACACAATTAGACTTCTCACAACAGTTGCAGCACAAAACAAATGGAAGATTTATCAGATGGATGTGAAGGCAACATTTCTGAATGGCTACCTAGAAGAAGAAGTTTATATCGAGCAACTACCTGGATACATTAAACAATGACATGAAGACAAAGTCTACAGGTTGAAGAAAGCTTTATATAGATTGAAACAAGCTCCAAGAGCGTGGAATACAAGAATAGATGAATATTTTCAGAAAAATGGGTTTGTGAAAAGTTCGTACGAGCATGCTTTATACACGAAGAAAAATGAAGATGATGATATAATGATCGTATGTCTATATGTGGATGACATGATTTTCACCGGAAATAACCCAGGTATGTTCATTGATTTCAAGAAAGTTATGATTAAAGGATTTGAAATGACACATATTGGTGAAATGTCATACTTTCTTGGAGTCGAGGTAAAACAAATGCAAGATGGAATTTTGATATCTCAAAAGAAGTATGCAAAGGAAATTTTAAGCAGATTTAGAATGAGAGATTGCAAGCCGGTAGCCACTCCAGCAGAACCAGGAATGAAATTAAGTGTTGGTTCAACAAGAGAGCCCGTGAATCCGACGTTGTTTAAAAGCATCGTTGGAAGCTTATGGTATCTAACTATCACACGACCAAACATAACATACACTGTGGGATTGGTAAGCAGATTCATAAAGAATCCAAAACAAGATCACTGGATTGCAGCAAAAAGAATTTTGAGATATGTGAAAGGTACGTTGGATCATGGATTATTCTACAAGCATTCACAAAATTCGAAACTAGTTGGATATTCTGATAGTGATTACGAGAGAGACTTAGATGATCGGAAAAGTACTTCTGGATATATATTCCATATCGGCTCTGCGGCATTTTCATGGTCCTCAAAGAAACAACAAACGGTAGTTTTATCAACATGTGAAGCATAATATATAGCTGCTGCTGCATGTACATGTCAAGCAATCTGGTTGAAGAATATTTTGGACGAATTAAATTTTGCACAAGAAGAGCCGACTACAATTTATGTCGACAATAAGTCTCCCATATCTCTTGCAAAGAATCTTGTCTCCCATAGCTGAAGCAAGCACATCGATACGAAGTATCATTTCATACGAGAACAGGTGAAAAAAATGTGACGCTAGTCTATTGCAGGACATAAGATCAACTTACAGATATTTTTATAAAACCATTAAACGCAGATTTATTTCAAAAGAAAGACTTGGCATGGAAAATCAAGTTTGAGGGGAGTGTTAGAATTCAAACATGAATTTAATTTCCTTAAGTCGGCAAGGCAAAGAATTCTGAAGAAGATTAATGAAGTATGCAGCTAGAACATTCAAGAACTACTTAGGAATGAAGCAATGGTAATGGCGGTAAAAAATACATGTGGCAGCAAACCCATGGGAAGAGAAGGTTACAACAATCACTAGAGAATTGTAGGAATTATTATAATATTTAATTAATGATTAGAAAACTCTTTAATGTCGGTTTAAGTATCCTATAAAAAGGAGATAGGATGTAAGCGTGAATTGTAAGAAAAATTAGTGTGTGAATGAGTGAGTAGTGAGAAACAAAAAAAACAAATGAGTGTGTGCATAAGAAAACAAGTGTGCGTGAGAAAGAAAGGAAAGAGTGTATTTGCAGCAGCAAATCAAATTTGTTCCTTTGTCCAGTTTGTAATAATATTATTCGAGTAATAAAATTGAGTGCCCATTTCCAACGCTTCCAACAAATTCTTCGTCTTAAATTACAGAATTTTTTTTTTTTTCTTTGACCTTGTTTCCTGGCTCTGTCCCTCCTTGTACATATTGCAGTTTGTGCTGAGTGGGGGGTAGGTTAAGCGTATGGTGGGATTTCTACCTGATGTAGTAGTTAATTTTGTTCGAATATATACGTACACATTCATCTAAAAAATTGCAGAGGAGTGAAGAGAACAAGAAGCATACAGTCTAGTAATGTGGCAAACGGTGTTACTGTTGAAAGAACAATCACATCTGATAGCAGGGTTATTAGAAGTATCATCAAACACAGAATCACTTTGGCTGAGAGCAACTCCACTGCATGGCTCTCCACTGATGTTCCATGAATCCGCCGCTTGTAAATCCCATTGTTGGAAGATTGAGTTCAATGCACTCACTATTTCCCCATTCATAAAACATTGATAAATCCTACATACTTACGTTTGGCTAAACATTCAAAGCCAACAGAACAGAGAAAGGGAGAGTACCTTCGGATGGATCGGTGGTCGGGTTCTGTGCATTAATGGATTGGTTGCACAAGAAGGAAACAACCCAGAAGGAGTAGAGTAAGTTGATCAACCTTAAAAACATCATTTTTCCAATATGGGATTTGGAAGCAAAATGCTACTGTGTTTCCAAGGGAATTGTTACTTGATATTTTCTTATTCTAAAATGTACACAGTGATTCCAATGGCTCTGGTCGTCGTCTAAATATTTTTCATTAGTCGTCGTTTGTCCCTATAACTTTTGGCACCACGCACTTCATTGGGTAGGGTCTCTACTCGTCTTCATCTTCTTTTCCTCTTTGTCAATATAAAGAATTCAATGTGTGGGGTTCGGCGAATATGACCTCCTACCGGACAATGGCGGGAGTTTGAAGGAGTTTACTTAAAAATTTCAAAATATCTGAATGTTTAAAGATTTCAAAGTATTTAATTTAAAGTTTTTTTTAAAAAAAAAATTGGTCTAATTAATTATTTTAAAAAATAAAAATTTATGAGAACTTTAAAAACTTTTAAGATGGTACTTAATTAAAAATATTCAAAAAAAACCTTAAAACACAATAAGAATATTTTAAATTTTGAAGGGTCAAATTAAAATTTTTCTAAATGTGAAGGACTAGTGTGAACTGAACAACATTATCTACGAGTAGGAATAATCAAATTCCACCTCAAGTCTACGTTATAATCTGGCTTATGAGCAGAGGCGAATCCAAGGGACTCGTAGAGATCATGGCCCCTAAATTAATAAGATTGTTAAGAGATGGGGCTGAACCAGCAAATTATTATATTTTTGGATAAACTACAAAAATGGTCACGAAACTATTCTAAATAATACAAAATGGTCATCAAACTTTCAAAAGTTATATAATGGGCATTAAACTTTAGTTTTGTTATAAAATTGTCACCAAGCTGTTAATTGTTGTTAACTGGGTGACATGACAATTACAAAATTTGTATAACATCACATTTAATCCTCAATATTTACACATTCAATCAATTTAGACATCAATAATGATGGTTAAATTAATACTAAATTAACTAAATGTATAAATAATGAGGATTAAATGTGTTATTATTCAAATTTTTGTAATTGTCACGTCATTAACCTAACGACAGTTAACGATTCAGTGACCATTTTGTCATAGAAACTAAAGTTTAATACCTATTATATAATTTTTAAAAGTTTAGTGACCTTTTTATATTTTTTTATCATAGTTTAGTGACAGTTTAATATGGCAAAAAAATTACAGTACTTTTACGCTATATAAGCATGCGCGCACATATATATTTATTTTTTCTCTTTTTATTAAATAGAAAGGTTTAACATTTTTAAGTTAGCAAAAGGTCAAAAGTAGCCCTAAAGTTTGACATTTTATCACTTTAGCTCTTATTCTTTTTTTGTCCAAACAACCACTTAATGTTTTATTTTTGTTCAAATTTCACCCTCGCTAAATGAAAACCGTTAGTCAACTAACAGTCAATGTTTGATGCTGACGTGACATGTCTGTATAGCATGGAGAGATGACGTGACGATGCCACGTGGAACTTTACTGACGTGGCATCATTAGATTGGTTAAAAATATTTAATTTTTATAAAATTAAAAAGTAATTATTTTTAAAAAATCTCTAAAATTTCCAAATTTCACAAAATAGCCCCCAAAATTCAAAATCCCTAACTCTCCCAAACCCAAATCTCGATTTGAGTCGATTCCGCCATCGATTGAACGTTGCCGCCCACCATATCGGTCGCTGGACTATCATGATCATTTACTCCACCATATCGTCGCCGAAAATCGATAGACGTCGTGCGAAACGTCAGATGAAGGTAAAATCGTCGAATGGTTCATTTGAATGATTCGCGACGAACGACGACAGAACAGATGACGAACGGTGTATGGGTCGTTCGGTGAGGGAAGTGCACTTCGTTCTGTCGCCGACAACGCGACCAACGCCGACGAAAGTGGTTGAATTTGGGGGTTTAAAAATTTGGTGATTGTTTTAGAAATATTTGAAAATTTCAAGATATTTTATTTAATATATATATATAATCATTAATTTTTTAAAAAATATTTTTTAAAATATTTTTAACCAATCGGATGATGCCACGTCAACAAAGTGTCACATGGCATTATTCGATTGGTTAAACATATTTTAAAAAATATTTTTTTAAAATAAATAAATAAAATTTTGAAATGTCACGTCAACAAAGTGCCATGTGGCATCGCCACATCATCTCCCCATGCCATGCAGACATGCCACGTCAGTCTCAGGCGTTGACTGTTAGTTGACTAACGGTTTCCATTCAACGATGGTGAAATTTGAACAAAAATGAAACGTTAGGTGGTTGTTTGGACCAAAAAAAGAATAGGGGCTAAACTGACCAAAAGGTCAAACGTTGGGGGCTACTTTTGACCTTTTAAGTTAAATCAACCATCTCTAAAGTAAGTGATTAAAATTCGCAGTTGACATTCTCCTCTTTTTTTAGGTTGTGGGTTCAAAACCCATTAGCAACAAATTTTTTCTCCCCTTATGTAAAAATTGTTCAAAGAAATATTTTTAAGGTAAATATTAAAATTCGAACTCATATAAAACGAGATAACATAAATAACCTTGGCCATTCAACCAATTAATAGACATTGTGTTTCTTTTTTTTATTTTTTTAGATAATTTGTTAAAATCTCATTACTCGAAGTCAAAGAAACGGAATATGCTACAAAGGAACAAGAACATCGACATGAAATGATGCTATACGTAAACCCCATGTTGCACATAGAGATTTTTCTCCTTTTTAAATCACATTATATGATTTATATTTATTTGAAAATTCAACTAATTTAAATCTTATCTATGAGTATCGCTTAAGCAGGTCTCGAGTTCGAGGTCTTGTGTATGCAAAAAATTCTTACTAAGAGACTCATCCACTAAAGCCAAATCTGCGACCAGGTCCGAATTAATTAGGACAAAGCCCTGAAAAACTAGGAGGACAACAAAAAAAAAATTCAACATTCAACTCTTTCAACCCGTAGCTGGTTGAGTGTTTCTTTTATTCCAGAATATGATGATTTAAAATACACCAAAGGTTTTCAAAAAAAAATTACACCAAAGGTTATTGTATTTCTTCCAAAATTAAAATTTAATTTTTATATTTTATTTTTGTAAAATTGAGTTGTACTATATTTTTTTTAATCTTGGCTCATCCCTTAATTTTTGTTTCATTTTATTATACCTGCTAATTATAAAAAAGAAAATAATATTTTTAGTCCTACATTTGTATTCATTATCAATTTGACCAATATGACACATCCTAAGCCTATAACGGGTTTTTTTTTCTTCTTTTCATAAGATTATCTAAATTCATTTATTTATTTGAAGTGTTTTCAAAGACAACATAAGCTTGTTTTGTTAACTCTCAACATTCTAAAAGTTAAGGATTGTTGGAAAAAATGATTTTTTTTGAAACTTTGAGATTTATTTTCAATTAATAAAGGTGAAGATTTGAATTATAAAATAACGGTTTTGTACTCTACTCCATGAGATCTTTATATAGTTGAATGAAGGTAGCAATTAAAAGTAATCAAAGAATCAGATCAGATATAAATTGCGAAGATGATACAATTGAAAAAGTAAAAACTGAATTGAGAGAGAACATTTACATTTCAGAAAATTGAGCTTAGATATAACTTACAACAAGGGGCTTTTATAATGACCTAAATAAAAATTCAGCAAATTACAAATAGCTTCAGCGGCATGGAAGTTGAAACTGACTTAACTAAAGATTAATCTCTAAGATCTTGGTTTTCTCTTTCTTCTCAACTTCATGTAAAGCCATCACTTCAAGCCTACAGTGCATATTTTGAATAATGAGAGTGTGTAACGACTCGGATGTTGAAGTCAACGATCGAGTGTTGATCTGAGCCTCATGAGTGCGCTAGTCGGAGAAATTTGGACCGTTGGACCGAGAATTGAGTTTGTTCGGTTTCGAATTAGGCCTAAGAAAGGTAAAAGGGGACCTTTGAGTGTAGGTTTGTAAGAGAATGACTTAGAGTGTAATTTACCCTTGGGAGTGGATGAGCAATTTCCCCTTCCCTTTTATTTTGGTCTGCACGTGGGGGATAAGGGAAAAAGAAGAGCATTTTTCACTCTTCTCCTTTTCCTTATAGAGATTCTTAAGCTCCCAACGGTCAGCAGCTCAACGTTGAAGCCTGCAACGACTAATTTTCCTTTTTGTCTTTAGCAGTATGACCAGGAAAGTGAATTATCAAAGTAGTAAAAAATGACACACTGCGACACAAGAAGTGGACGCGGCGGAGTGGTTATCGGGAATGACTAGAAATCATGTGGACTTTGCCCGCGCAGGTTGGATTTCAACCAATATACAACAAGCAATACGAACATATCAAAAAATTCCACACGTATACATAATCAATGAAAACAAAAAGAATAGACTTTTTCAAAAGAAGCCAGGTATGAAATCCAATATTGGACCTTGGGTGTAACTTCAATTCCGAGATGGCACTATCAAACATTGGATAAGTTGTCAGGCTTGGCGTGGGGAGGAGATGGGAAAGAGGTGGTTGCTGCTCCGGGCGGCGGAGCTGGGACACCGTAAACCTGAGGATTGCTGCGGAAATCTTGTCGGCCTTTAGCTCTTCCAAAGAAGAAACATCCAGCACCAAGTAATATGCAGAAGAAAATTAGTGGCAGAGAGATGACTACAACCATACCCATCTTAACTTCAACTCTTCCCAAATTTGTGTGTAAAAAAATTCTGTTTGTTTTGTCTGAAAGAGAATTCGGGGGGACAATATTTATAAAGAGGCTTTTGGCTTCTTAAATGGCACTAATTATTACCAACGGTCTCCAGCTCAACGTTCAAGCCTTCAACGGCTATTTCTTTTCTAATAGCAGAGGAGTAAATTAATTAATCAATTCTCTAACAGACAAAAGGAGGGCCTGGTTGTGGATGTGCCGGAGTGGTTATCAGGCATGACTAGAAATCATGTGGGTTTGGCCCGCGCAGGTTTGAATCCTGTCGTTCACGTTTTTTTTAATGTTTCCATTTGAAGAGGGAAAGGGAACTGGTGGCTAATCTTTAGATTGGAAGTTAAATAACACGGTTTTGGTGTAACATTGTCCACTTCAAAATCTCCTTCAAGCATACCAACAACACGAGACATGGGCGGCCTCGTTGATGGTGATGTCTGAGACACTTGAGTACATAAAAGTGCCACTCGACAAGCTTCAGTTTTGTCGAACTCCATTAATGTTGGATCAAGCAAGCTTAAAAGCTAGTTATTTTCATAAAGGGACCGGGTCTAAGGACATCATAGGAACACAATAGTAATCATAGTAAGTCCTTCAGAATTTAAGAGGCATTTTGAACAAACAGTACTGCAAAAGGAAAGGTTTCCTTTTGGATTACCCATTCAAGAAGATATATTCTCTCATTTTCTAAGGCAACAACACCAAAGGCAAAAACATCTACTTTCTCCGTAAGATTCCCGCGGATTGCATACTCCGGTGCTAGGTAGCTACTTCAAGATAATAACATTGCATTGGTGAATAATATTTACTGATAAAACTATTAAAACTAGCAACTGTGTCTCAAGAACTTTATTTTGGTGGCTAATCTCAGACTGCATAAATCTGCTATTTCAATGATCACGAGTTTTTTTTTTAGGAATTGTATAATCACAAGACAACTCACTCTATATAGAATGGTAGTTTTAGAACTATAATAAGCCGGGAAAGTTGAAACAGATTATGAAAGGGAAGAGTTGAAGAAACGGATTATGAAAGGTACCAAAGTTCAATGTCTTTCTATGTCTGACATTGTATACTGCCCGAGTGTAACACTGTTTTGTAATTAAGGCATGTAACTTTAGATATTCTTGCATACAGTTTTCTTACTTCGGTTCGGAGGTTTTACAGATTTAGGCTCATACTCAAGCATGTGATTCTATCTCACTGTGTCTGTTCTTCATTGCAGTTAGAACAAGAAACAGTCACAGCACTTCCTGTTAAATCCCTAAAATTCCAGTCAGTAAGATAACTTGGTCTTGTTATAACACCGTTGACTTCAATATCTCCAGCAAGCATAGCCACAACACGGGACATGGGTGGCCGCATCGAAGGTGATCCCTGAGTGCACAAAAGAGCCACCATGACCACTCGGAGAGCTTCATTTTCATCAAACTCAGCTAAGTTTGGATCAATCAGATCCAGGCTTCGATTATTTTCATGTAGATCCCATGCCTGGAAACATTGTAGACAATGTATCCAATTCATCATAAATTTATGTCCTTTTGAAGGCAACCGAAAGCAATTGAGTACAAGAAATGAAAAAATGATTGCTTAATGCTTACCCATCCAAGAAGATAGATTTTATCATCCTTCAAGCTATTATCAGAGTTTGGTCTACCACTCAGAATCTCCAAAGCGACAATCCCAAAGCTAAAAGCATCAGCTTTCTCAGTGAGATGTCCACGCAATGCGTACTCGGGCGCCATGTAGCCACTTCAACATAAATTAAATCACATTCGGTGAGTGTTCACCCATAAAATTACTATATCCGGTTACTTGGTTTATACGTTTCACGAACTATTTATGAAGTAAAATCTGAAGAGGCTTACATAGTTCCAGCAACCCTAGTGCTAATGTGGGAACTGTTGTCGTCACATAGCTTTGCCAATCCGAAATCAGATATTTTGGGGCACAATTCTTCATCAAGCAGAATATTACTTGCCTTAATATCTCTGTGTACAATCCTTGGCTTAGACTCCTCGTGAAGATAGGCTAATCCTCTTGCAGTTGCTAAGCAGATATTGTAACGGGTTGACCAATCAAGATGCAACTCATTATGTCCTGCATAGTGTCAAAATCCTTAGCAAGTCGTTAATCATGTGATTCAAAACCATTCTTCCTATGTTTAATGGCTCCAAAGCCCGAACAGTTTAAGCATGAAAGCATTATTACAGTGTGATCATACCAAAGAGTAATTGATCAAGGCTTTTGTTTTCAAGATACTCGTAAACAAGAAGGTGCTGTTTCCCTTCGATGCAGTATCCATGTAGTTTGACAAGATTGCGATGACGCACTGCTGATATGGTGGCTACCTCTGCAATAAATTGACTCTTGCCTTGCTTAGATGCTAATGAAAGCCGCTTCACAGCTACCACCCTCCCATCTGAAAATGTACCCTACAAGGTAATCAAACTTAGTAATGTTGAAATATATGATTATTGCACTCTAAAACTATGAAACATATTATACCTTGTAGACAGCTCCAAAACCCCCTTCTCCAAGCTTCTTTGAAGGACTGAAGTCTTCAGTGATAGCCTTTAACTCAGAATAACTAAATGTATCTGGTCTAGTGCAAAAACCCGGAAGCACTACAGAGTCATGAAAGGTAATTAGCAGGCTGCACGTTGGAGCAATCAAATGAAAAAAAAAGACTTCTTTCATGTTATATTACCAATTACCGTGATTAGATATTTTTAAGGCTTACAAACTTTTCTGTTAATGGGATCTTTCCAAGTAAACTAATCCATTGATGGTGAACAGAGATCTCAAGAGGCATCTTTTTATGATATACTATGAATACTATCACAAGATTATATAATATATATACATATATAAATTAAGATAAAACTGATGCTCTTACCTTCCTCCTTTTCATCTTCACTTTTTCTCTTTGTGTAAACAAGCGCCGATATTAGTATCAAAGACAAGACCACAACAGAAACTGTAATACCGACAATAAATGCTGGCCCATTCTTCTCTTTAGGCTTGTCCAGCAGTATCCCACTGGCAGCTGTAGACCCTGTGACGGTTGGTATGAAATCTGATAAACAAAATAGATGTATTAGAGAGATAAAACATGAAATAGGAACATGAGGCATATGTTTCATAAATATTCGTAAGTGTTAAGGTATCTTACTTGGAACAACACTGATAGCTGAAATGGATGGGCCGACTATAGGTGTGTCAGAAGTCCCCTTACCAGCCCAAAATAGGTGGATTTCAAGATGGTTCCTCGTTATGGTAGCAGTGAAATTCTTAATTATTGCTCTCTCAAAACCACCTGCCTCCTTCGAGATATCAAAATCCTTTAATTGCAGGATTCCCTGATGCAGCATAAATAAGATACTATTGCATAAGATATCTAAATGTAAGATTAAGTAAACATAGTTGTGATCATATAAACACCACAACTAGGGGAATAAATTGTAAATACAACTTATAATGGTATGAATCTCTACTTCAAACACAATATTACCTGAATATAAACATCAAAAACACGCCTTGCTACACTCGTCCAAGACTGTGAGGTTTGGTTGGGGAAACCTATTTCTGCAAAGAACAAGTTTACGGTATAGAGCCCATTCTCAAGGCCTAGGCCATAGTATCTGAGTGATCCAGGGGATTGCCTTGAACTCCGATACAGCTGAGGAGTGTTGGTACCTCTCACTTGTCCTAAATTGTTTTGCACATAATGTTGATTCTGTCCATCTTCAAACAAACCGACATTGCTAACTGCCCATTTCTTTGTGCCAGTTACATCATATGTTGCTGCGCCAAGAGATCTGTTATCAGCCTCAAACACTATCCCATTAGATACCATCTGTGGACCGCCACACTTGACTGAGAAGCTTGCATCTTATAGAGCCAATATTGAAATATGTTAGCAAAGTGTTAAGCACTAGTCCTGATCAAATCTTATAACTAAAACTTCAACAACAGATACTGGTTACAAAGTTTAAGCTAGTACATCGTGGAGCATCTCTGCTGCATGGGAAGCTTCTTTGAAGGCATTCTAATCCTGGGAAAAGCCTGAAGAATTTCAAAACAATGTATGGATTGGGAACTTTAGAACCATGCATTTCTTAGCAGAGATAATAGTAACTTAGTAAGCATTTGGTTTCCTAGATGTACAAGAATTTTATACATTTACAGGGAAAAAATATACATGAGTGAAAAATCAGGATGCTGTGGCACTATAACTCACCCAATGTTTGAGCTGTTAGGTGTGAAGTTGTTTCCCACTAGGTTCCTACATAAAATTTCACGAAACAAGCTCTATCAATGTGTTCAATAATATATATTGAATCTTAGAAAATTTGTGAATAAAGAACACCATTAAGCATTGATTTGCAAATGATTCCTTTTTTACAGTGATATTAACTTAACAATAAGAAAGCAAGCTCAATTTGAGCACTAAAAAGGCCACAAGCTTCAAATGACAAAGTTACAAAGCAAAGGTTGGTAATCAGATTTACATACAGTTGGTCGACCATGTCTACTGAAGATGGCAAGTCTCCTGACAGCAAATTGTATGATAAATCTCTGCATAGATAAGTATATTAGCAGAAAGGGACTACTCAGATTTGACTGCTTTTGCAGTTGTATGATTGACTGGATGAAAGATGCTGCTGCCTGATTGCTTAACAGCTATGGTTAATATCAGATGGAGAACATATAAATGTAACATTATATTGGAAATAATTTTTCAATGAAGCCTCTAGTTGAACTTTTATATAGGTATTTACCTGCATCTCCATCCCCAATCTTGGTGTATCAGGGAATAAAAAAGAGATTGACAAGTGCAACAGGATTACCATAATGATCAATAAGTACCATAAATGATACCATATATGAAGCTGGTAGGGAAAATTCTTTCAGAGAATTTTATTGCTTAAAACCATGTATGCTATAAACACTAAGGATCCCTACAACCCTCCAAACCCTTCTTCTTCCCCAAAAGGAGATGCCATTTCTTTCATTGGGGCACAAGTTTTTGCATGTTGTGGGTTGTCAGAATGACTTACATAGTCTGAAGAATAGTAGTTTGTACGTTGGGAATGGCACCAGTGAAACTGTTATTTCCAAGAAACCTGGTCAATTCAATAGCTGAAAAATATAAGGCCAGATCCTAATGTCTAACTAAGATGAAACCAACTTAAGCTGAGATTTTCAACTATGAGGGGTTTTGTTTTCTTTTGTAGCTTACAAGTGTTGGAGAGAACCCATCGTAAACATATTACTTGGAATTGTGCCTGTTAAGTTGTTGAAACTCAAATCCCTGCAACAGGTTACAGAAAGAAGTTTAAAACATAAAGCAAGCGAATATCATAAATTACTCAAGCAGTTGAAGGTTAAATAAAACTTACAGCCTTTTTAAATATTGTAGTTCTGTGATATAAGATGGCAAACTACCAGTAAGTAAGACATTTCTCAGAACCCTATAGGAAATAAAAAAAAGGAAAATTAGTCTGTTAATTCATAAATTTAGAAAAGAAAATTATTATAAAAAATAAAACATGAATTCAAGAGTTTGGAGTATGCTTAACTCACAAGTCATTCAAGTTCTTTAGATTTCTTACGAAATCAAGAGAAGAACTCCCATTGTATATATCTCCAATTCGCCTACATGATATACAAGCTTAAAAAACTATACATGTATCATGCATATCCGGAAAGGGAGAAACACCAACGGTGGTGGGGAGTATACTACCAGGAAAACAAGATACATATCTCTACTTACAAAGATCTCAAAGAGTTTAAATTTGCAAAACTGGATGGAATTGGTCCTTCAAAGGAGTTCCCTTGAAATCTTCTGTATAAACATTTGATAGAATAGTCAAACTGATGAAAAATCTAGGCAAAGCTATCTTTCTGGATGCTTGATTCAGAGACAACTTGTATGAAGAATATAACCAAGATGTTTTGATGAATTACAATCCTGTAAGCTTTGTCCAGTTATTGCCAACAAAATCTGGTATCTTGCCCGTGAATGCATTGTCATTTGCCGAACTGAAATTCAACAAAGCTTACTGTTAATAAGGTAAGGCAGACAATTTGCAGGACTCGAAGTCAGAAAGGCAAAGGGTCTTTCTTACAAAACTTGCAGGTTTACAAGGTTAGCAAATGTTGAGGGAATCTCCTCGCCCAATCCGCAACTGTCAATAGAACTGTTAAATGCATAAACCAATTCGTGTCATAATTTCATAGGTAACCTGTATACACAATCACGTACAACTGGACAAAGAACAATAGAAAGTTAGAACTTACAATTGTTCAAGGTTGACTAAATTACCAAGTTCTGGAGGGAGCGTTCCAGAGAAATTGTTAGCAGCAAGACTCCTGCATGACACTGATCCTTGAAGAAACTTCCAAAAAGCCCATTTTTTGTTCATAAACATGCAATACAACGGAATGGTCCAATCCATATCGTTTTTGTTAATTTTAATCCATTCAAAATTGTTATGTATTTGATTAATTTTCATTGATTATATTGCTTTTAAGAAATTGATAGAACTGGACAAAGAACAATAGAAAGTTAGAACTTACAATTGTTCAAGGTTGACTAAATTACCAAGTTCTGGAGGGAGCGTTCCAGAGAAATTGTTAGCAGCAAGAACCCTGCATGACACTGGTCCTTGAAGAAACTTCCAAAAAGCCCATTTTTTGTTCATAAACATGCAATGCAGCGACATCTTTGTATCAATCAATTATTTTAATGTCATTTTGCTTTTGCATATATTTTGTATTTTTTATTTCAATTGTCTTAGCATATTGTGAATATGTCGGAGAAAATTGATTTCTTATTCGATAAAAATGATTTTTTTTAAATTATGCAAATATATTCTCATTTTCATGAATCATGCTCAATTTTATTTATCTCAATTCTATTTATTTATCCTTTTCAATGTATTCAAATAGAGAATTTGATTATGCTTATCATATGGGTAATTTACATTTATCATCAAACTTAATACTAAATTTTATAGATATCATAATCCTATAATTTAATCTTATTAACTACCTCAATAACCCAACGAGTGGTCTCAGTAGAAAAGAGAATGATGTTCATCTTAGTAGATTCGGGTAAAGTAATAACATCATATATCATTAGTTTGAAAGATGATTAAGGTAATCTCATAGTTAAGTCTAATATTCGTATTGCTCATATTTTATATACTTTTAGATATGATCAATAATCAGTTGATTTAGCAGGATAAAACAGTAGATTTTTTTTAGTTTAACCACCGGTATCTAATTCACTGACTGACTAATTTGGATCGGGTATTGCAAAGGCCCGTTATGGGGACCCTCCCAACCCAATTTGCTTCATCTACAATACCAAGATTCGAACCCCTGACCTTACTTAAGGGATCTAGTGTCTTTTAAGCTGTTCGAATCTTGGTGTTTTGAATGAAGCAAATTGAGTTGGGAAGATCACCCCTATAATAAATCTTGTAACATCCAATCCGGATTAGTCAATCTCATCATTATACCAAAAAAGAATACTCTTGGATATAAACATGAAGATATGACCTTAAATATCCCTGAATAAATAAAAATCTATCCTTAATGTCCACCAGAAATAAAATGTTTTTAAGTAGATTCCTATATTTCTGCACTCACAGAGTCTTCAATCTAGACATTTTCCCCATAAATGCTGGCAAAGGACCAGAGAATAAGTTGTTATCAATCCCCCTGCATCACCAAACAGTATATATGATTATCCTCAGTTACTATAAACTAAACTAAACACCGTATCTGAAAACAATTATAAAATTGGTATCCATTTTGGATAGTATTTAAAATCAACATTCTTACAATAATGTCAAAAAAGGTAAATCCAAAAGGTCCTCTGGTATCACTCCTTGTATACCTAAAGCAGATGCAATCCTGAAAAAAGTGTACAAGTATGTAAAATAGTATAAGGATAGTAACGACTTAAAACTATTGCACAAGAGTGTAGAGTGAGAGATTAAGAATCATACAGTCCGGTAACATGGCAAAGAGTCTTATTGTTGAAATGACAATCGCATCTGATATCACGGAAATTAGAAGGATTCATAAACACGGAATTACTTGGGTTGACAGAAGATCCACTGCATGGCTCTCCGCTGATGTTCCATGAATCCGTTGCTTTTATTTTCCATTGTTGGAAGATTGAATTCAATGCCCTCACTGTTCCACCATTTCGTCAAACATGTACCAGACTCCATCAAAACTGAGAGAGGGAGAGAGAAAGTACCTTCGGAAGGATCCGTGGTGGCATTTCGGGCATTGATGGATTGGCTGCACCAAAACAAAACAACCAACAAGAGCAAACATTTCGAACAAGACGGAGACGGCTTCATCAACTCTAAGATCATCCTTTTTATAACACTTCAATGGGCAGAAAATGAAGAGCTGGGGATCTCTGCTATGCCTGCAACCACATTGCGTCAGATTTATAAATCTACTTGTAATGCAGAGGCAGAGGCAGAGGCAGAGGCAGAGGTCAAGGGGCCAAATCCAGAACGTTAGGGCTACTCCAAAGATTCTCCAACCTGGAATCATCAAGGTTCGTTTCAAGTCTATAATTAAAAACGTGTCGAAGAAGTAAAAAAAAAGAGGGTAAACTACTATGGAGACCACTAGACTATTGCTCAATTCTAATTTGATCACCTAACAAAAAGTTTTATCAATGAACTACTAAACTTTCAATTAGCTTTAAATATGTAAACTAAATTAAAGAGGTTTGGATATTTAATCAAAGCAGTTTAACTTCACTCCATAGTTGCAATAGTGATATGTGGAACCCATTCACAAGGACGAAGCTAAGATTGAACTACGAGGGAGCAGACCGATTAACATTGAAATGAATAGGTCTTAAAAAATAATTAAAACATAAAAATTAAGGGAGTTTATGTTTAATTTTACAAATTTTAAAATTGAAAAGGTCTTATAATTAAACCAAAAAAATGAGACATCAAGGTTTAATTTTATTAATTTTAATCGTGAATATCCTAAAAACAATAACCATAAAATTTTAGAAGAGGCAAAAGTTTAATTGCAATGATTTCAAAACTCTTAGGACCTAAAATTTAATTAACCCATTGAATTTGGGGACTATTGCCCCTCCCACCTATAAGGCGGCTTTAAGGAGGCTTTGTCTATGCCCACTTACTTTCAAATTTTAAACTCTAAACTCAAATTTATATCCTGCTTATGAGAAAAAAGACTTAAAAATTTTTACACCATTTTTATATATTTTTTGAATCGTTAGATGGGTAAAATAGATGACTGAGATTAACTCCTTATTTTTTTCCAAAGTGATAATATTCATATAACTCACTGTTAATCTCAGCCATCTATATCACTCATACAACGTTCCAAAAATGTACAAAAATTATAAAATTTTACACTGTATAACTAGATCGTATCCCCATATATCATTTAAATCACATCAAGCAATTAAGGATGTGTTTGAAAAGTTATAAAGTAATTGATTTTAAATGTAATTGTTTGTCATTATATATTTATGACATTTTCAGGTAATCATTGTGGTTGATGGACATTAATTTGTATGTGATTATAATTTGTCAACTATATATATATATAAATTATAATTATTTGTACAGAAAAGTATAATAATTTCAATAATAAATAAATATAAATTATTTGTTGTTTTTTTTGTATTTTTATTTATGTCTCACATTAAAAAAATAAATTTAATATTTATAGTTAAGGTTTAAGGCTAAGGGCTATGGTTAGAGTTTAGAGGATTATGGGTAGGGTATATTTTTAGGGTTTATGATTTATGATTTAGAATTTAGGGCTATGACTTAGAATTTAAGTTTTCGCGTTAGGGCATAGAAAGTGACATTGAAAAGGGACTGAGGATTTTTCTCTTTAATAAATGTACAAAAATCATATTCCTTTTTCGGTGCCCTTTTTATGCCCCAATACTAAAAAATACTAAAATTAAATTTAAAATTTTAACCCTATACCCTAAAAATACACCTCTCAATTCTCTATACCCTAACTATAAATCATAAACCTAATTTTTAGTGTGTAAATAAGAATACCAAAAAGACACATGTGATTTCTAATCTTATTAAATATACTTTCCCGCAATTACTTTGCGGCGACTCTAATTAATTTATTTTTTGTTTATTTATCTTCTTTAAACTCATATTTATTTTGATTTAATTCAATAAAAAATATATTTATCATTTTTGTATTCACAATTTAATATGAATGGGTATTCAATAGCATATATATATATATCGACTCTTATTCGGTTTACTTAGACAATTTGATGAAATACTCGAACATCGATTTTTTTCTATCTTAGCTTATGTTTTAGTGTTATAGTTAGACACATTGTACTTTCAAAGAGAATTCTTTAGGTTCATTCTTGAAAATTATCATATATTAACTCACATTCTAATTGATAATTAAGTTAAATTTTATTGTGACTCTTATAATTGAAGATTATTTGGTAATTAGAGTTAGTTAATACTTAATTATTTAGGTTAAAATAGAGGATGTCTTGATCTTTAGAAATATATGAACGAATTATTTCGATAACTATTGTGACTATGTTGTATAGATAGTTTTGTAGGATGCTAAAAGAGTGATTTAGGATGCATTTTATGAATATATATCGGGTTTTGAGATACATGCGAATCATATATATGTACTATTTGTGATATCTACGTTTATAATAGGTGGGTTATTTATTTTTCTCATCCAAGAAAATATAAGTATGAACCACGTTATATCTCATCTTTTGCGCGTGTTTTATTTTGATTATTTTTCTTACAAATTATTAACAGAAACGACTTTGTTGACAAACAATACTCACTAACTCCAAACATAAATCTTAAAGTGGACATGCAATTTATAAAAAAAAAACTTTAATACACAGACAGTGAAAACCTTAGTGTTTAGAGGTTAGGGTTGTAAGGTTTAGAATTTAAGGTTAGTGTTTAGAATTTATGATTTATGGTTTAATTTTTTAAGGTTTAAGTTTAATTTTGATTCATAATATAAATAAACGGGCTTGTGTAAAATATGTATCAAATTTAACCCAAAAAAAAAGTTAAAATTTTAAAATTTCAAGGGGATATATATTCAGGTTCTGAGACTGAAATTCTGCAATTGTTAGAGGATGATGCGCAGCGATAAGCGGGGACAAGGATTGTAGCACAGCTTAGCTGCAGCGTTCATTTATAAACATTTCGTTGTCCGTAGACATTTTATTATCCTGCAGCATACGCAATAACTCGCCTCTCATCGTCGTCTTTGCCAATCAATATAAAGACTCCAAATATAATTTTGTCCCTTTAAGGGGGCAGAAACTTAAATCTCAAGTTGGCAGTGTCTCTTTCCACCTCCAGTCTTCGTCATGGTCAATATAAAACTCCAAAACAATTCATATATGTTTTTATGAACACAATGGTGAGATTTGCATTTTAATTTGTTGACTTTTATGGTGTTGAAAAGCCAAATTTTCATCATTTCAAGCAAAAGGTGAAAACAATCTCCACTTAAATCAAGGTTAGGTTTTGTTCAATCTTTACTTAATTTGTTGATCTGCCAAGTACACTATTATATATGATGAACTCTCACTCAACTCCATATCAAATTCCAATTCATATGCAACTTTTAATTCTTTTCAATCCAGTCGGTTTTTATTTTCAATCCTAATTGAATTTCAAGCGCATAATGTATCCTTTTTTTATTAATTTTATTTTAGTTAATTATAAATGTGTTTAAATACTACAATGGAAAATGTAATTATTACCCTAGTACTGAAACGGCAATGCACCATTCACAAATTTCATTTATACTTCGAAATGCATCCGAAATAAATTTTTCCAACAAATATTACATTTCTCATTCCTTGTGTATGTATAAGTCTAGTGATTTCCTTTTAACTACAAAACATATCAAAGTTGTGTCTTAATGAGATACATGAATCTCTCTCATTCCTTGTATAATGTCACTGAATGGGTGCTTCCCCTGCCCCTGGGACTGAGCTTGTCATGTTCTGATTATGGTTGTCATTGTTCTCAGATGCAGTTGATGTTTGTGAACATTCGGACACAAATCTGCTTGTTAAATCCTTAAAATCCCAGTCTGTAAGATAACTCAGTCTGGTTGTAACACCGCTTACTTCTATCTCCAGCAAGCATAGCCACTACACGGGGCATGGGTGGCCGCATCGATGGTGATCCCTGAGTGCACAAAAGTGCCAACCTTACCACTCTAAGAGCTTCATTTTCATCGAACTCGATTAAATTCGGATCAACCAGATCCGGGCTTTCGGTATTTTCATGTAGAACCCATGCCTGGAAACATCGTCGAAAACATATTCATTCATCATGAATTTACATGTCCTTTTGAAGCCAATGGAAAACAATTGAGCACAACTGAAAAAAGATTGTCTTATACTTACCCATTCAAGAAGATAGATTTTATCACCCTCCAAGCTTTTATCAGAGTTTGGTCTACCACTAAGAATCTCTAAAGCAACAATACCGAAGCCGAAAACATCAGCTTTCTCGGTGAGATGCCCACGCATTGCGTATTCCGGCGCCAGGTAGCCACTTGAACATAAATTAGATCACATTTTATTTGTATGAAAACATCCATAAAATTACTATATCTAGCTGTGTTTTACATGGTTCCTGAACTATGTATGAACTAAAGTCTAAAGAGACTTACATGGTTCCTGCAACCCGAGTGCTTATGTGCGTTTTTCTGTCATCGTATAGCTTTGCCAATCCAAAATCAGATATTTGGGGGCAGAGTTCTGCACCAAGCAGAATATTACCTGCCTTAACATCTCGGTGTACGATCCTCGGCCTAGACTCCTCAATCCTCATGAAGATAAGCTAACCCTCTTGCTGTTTGAAAGAAAATATTGAAGCGGGTTGGCCAATCAAGATGCAAGTCACTGTGTCCTGCATATAAATCATACGATTCGAATCCATTCTTCCAAAGTTTTATGGTTATAAAGGTTGAACAGTTGATGCAAGAAAACATTTTCAGTGTGATCATACCAAAGAGTGCCTGATCAAGGCTTTTGTTTTCAAGGTACTCATAAACGAGAAGATGCCTTTTTCCCTTGGAAGCAGCATCCATGTGTTAAAATATAGAATATAATCAGTAGAAAATTAAGTGTAATTAGTTAGTAGGTTGTTATAAATTTGGAATAACTAAATGTTTTTAGTCTAGGGAAGATATCAAGCAGCACTGCAGAGTCAAGTATGACAATTAGTAGGTTTGTATGTTGGAGCAATGAAATGCAAAATAAAAGAGTTCTCTCATATTACCGACTACCGTGATTAGATAACACCGATGCTCTTACCTTCTTCATCATCCTCTTTTTGTACAAAACCAAAAATGTAAGTATCAAAGGCAAGACCACAACAGACACTGTAATAACAACAATGAATTCTGTCCGGTTCTTCCCTTTAGACCCAATGACAGGTGGTATGAAATCTGAGAAACAAATTAGATGCATTAAAAACACAAAACAGGAAATAAGCACATGAAGCATATACTACATACAGATAAATAAGTGTTAATGTATCTTACTAGGAACAACGCTAACAGCTGATATGGAGGGACCATAATAACCTTGTTCTGGTGTACAGTAAGTCCCCTTACCAGCCCAAAATAGGTGAATTTCAAGATGGTTCTCAGTTACATTAACAGTGAAATTCTTTGTTATTGCTCTCTCAACGCCACCTGCCTCCTTTGATATATCGAAATCTCTTATTGCCGGGTTCCCTGATGAAGAGTTTGTGAGATAATTAAGCGAACATAATTGTTTCATATAAAAACTGAAAATAAGGGGACTAAATTTTATGTTAATCAACTAAGAGTGGTATGGATTTCTACTTCAAAAGAATTATTACTTGAATATAAACATCAAAAACAAGCCTCACTAGAGTCTTCCAAGATTGTGTGGTTCGGTCTGGGAAACCTGTTTCTGCGAAGAACAAGTTTACAGTATAGAGGCCATTCTCAAGGCCTAGTCTATAGTATCTCAATGATCCCGGGGATAAACTCGAACTCTGATACAGCCCCGGAGTGTTAGCGCCTCTCACTTGTGCTAAGGTGTTTTCCTCATACTGTTCATTCTGTCAATCTGCAAACAAACCTATATTGCTAACTGCCCAATTTTGTGCACTGGTTAGTGGTTACAACATATGTCGCCGCACCAAGGGGTCTGGAATCAGCCTCGAATACTATCCCATTAGAAATTATCTGTGGGCCGCCACACTTGATTGAGAACTTCGAATCTTACGCTGCCGACATTGAAACATGTTTGCAAAGTATTATGCACTAGTCAATCAAGATTAAATCTTATGATTAAGACTTCAATAACAGATGATAGTTGCAAAGATTTAGCTAGTACATCGTGGAGCATCTCTGTTGCATGGGAAGCTACTTTGAAGGCATTCTAGTCCCGGTAAACGCCTAGCAAATTTTAAAACAATTCTGGATTAGGATCATTAAAAGAATGCATTTCCTGGCAGAGATAATAGGAGAGGGAAAAACGGGGATGCTACGGGACTATAACTCACCAAATGTTTAAGATGTTAAGTGAGAAGTTGTTGCCCACTAAGTTCCTACATTAATGCCATGAAACAAGCTCTTATTGGTATTAACTTGCAATTGATTCCACTTTTACAGTGTGATATCAACAATAAGAAAGTATACACGTCGCAAATGTGCAAGTATACACGTCGCAAGTAATAAAGTGATATGAGTATCGAGTATCGTCTCCACAGGGATTGGTTTGGGCCACTTTGCTTAAGTTACTGCACTGTGAAAATAAAAACACAATTGATAATAGAGGTTTTAATTAACGAGAAAAGTAAAAACAATAAACTAAAAGAATAGATGAAAGAAAAAGAGAGAATAGGCCAGGTTATCGTGAGTTGAGGTGTGATAGCCGATTGGATCGTCTTGGTAAAAGAGTGCAAGGGCAACTCAGTTGCCGTGGCAACTTGTACAGCCGGGTTGCCTTGGCAACTAATCGATGGTTGCCCGGGCAACTAGCTGGGCAACTACTTGGGCGTCTGGGCAGCAACTTCAAGGTTCGGCAGAGCGTTCTTCAATGGTTTCTTCTTATCCCTAAGTCGAAACTCTAGCTACTTGTGCATGCCTTGATAATACATCCCTGCGTGAATCAAGGGTGAACAACAACCAATCTTGCGCTCCTCTTAGCCGTTGAAATCCTTAACTTATTCCTAAGCCGGATTAATCTTCACCATCAATAGATTGAATAAAGACCATACTCATTCGTTTCTTGAATCTAACTCTCCCGATATTAGATAAATAGATGAAGTTACGAGATCCTCTCCCAATTCACTCGCAAACAAGAATAAAAGCCAAGAATAAGTAAACCTTGAATAGAAAAGTGCAAACTCTTATTACCTAAACAAAATCCAATTGTTTCTCACAACAACAAAACACAATAACCCCAACCAATCAAGTTAGTTCATGGTTGGGTTCAAAAGATATACAAAGAATAATCCCCAAACCATGAATCTAATGGAAGCAAAGAAGAAGAAGAAGAAATCGAACTCTCTCCCCCTTGCTCTCTTGTCGAAATTTCTCTCTTCTTGCCCTATGGGGTTGTCGAAATTTTCCCTCTTCTTGCCCTATGGGGTTGTCGAAATTTTCCCTCTTCTTGCTCTCCTCAAGTTGACGATATGACCTCTTATTTATAGGGCTAGGTCAAAGTCCTTCTTTGAGGAGGAAGTTAAGTTGGAATTAAATTATCTTTAAAGAATATAATTCTTTATTATAATTATATTCCTACTAGAACTTCTCCTATCTTCTTGGAATTTAATTATTCTTTAATCTCTTTATGGAAATCAAATTCCTTTGGGATTTAGCTTTGCTCCACGTCATCCTGGGCTTGTCTAGTCATCAATTTTGACTACCATATCACCTTATTCTTTGTCGACAATTGCCCTGGCAACTGGCTCGGCGTCTCCTTCATGCATTGCCTTGGCAACTAGCTCGGCATCTCCTTTATGCATTGCCCTGGCAACTGGTTCTAGCCCTGTTTAGGCAAGTGACTCTGCACACACACAAAAACACACCAAAGCAACATCTTTTTCCACAAAAATCACCAAGTTATGTAATCAAGCTCAACAGTGGAAAGAAACATTAATTAATGCATGAATGACTAATTATGCAACTAATATGAGCTTAAGTCTAACAATAATATGAGTAAAAAGGTAATAAAAATAGTACTTTTGAACACTTATCACCCACTAAGTTCCTACATTAATGCCATGAAACAAGCTCTTATTGGTATTAACTTGCAATTGATTCCACTTTTACAGTGTGATATCAACAATAAGAAAGTTCCGTATGAGTACCGGAAAAAACATAAGTTACAAAGAAGGCAAGTTTCCTGGTTTAAGATACATACAGTTGTAAGCCTGAGTTTACCCAAGAAGGCAAGTTTCCTGATAGTAAATTGTATGATAAATCTCTGCATATAGAAGGATATTAGCGAAAAGCGAAGATGGGGTATGGATGAATGTTATACGAAACAAGTTCGAGCGATAGAATGACTTACATAGTCTGAAGAGCTTCACTGTTTTGACTAGGAATGGCACCTGACAGACTGTTATTTCCAAGAAACCCTAGCCATTTCAATATTATGCAAGAGGGAAATGATGTCAGATCCAAAAGTCTAAGGTAAAACTGGCTTAGGCTGAGATTTTAAACTCTTGAAGGGGTTTGTTTTAGTATATATTTATTGTTTGTTTGTAGCTTACAAGTGTCTGAGAGAACCCATTGTAAACATATTACTCGGAATCGAGCCTGTTAAGTTGTTGAAACTCAAATCCCTGGAACAGAAAGATATTGAAAACACAAAGCCAGTGAATATCATGAATTATTGAAGCAGTTAATTTTAATGTAAAACTTACAGCTTTTGTAAAGACTGTAGTTCTATGATATAAGATGGCAAAAAACCAGTGAGTAAGACATTTCTTAGAACCCTGTAGAAAATAAAAAGGAACGGAAAAGTAACTGTTAATCCATAAATATTCATAATTGTTTTCCCAAATAAAAAAAAACATAGATGAATACTGTGGATTGTAACCGTGTAATTAGAGTTTATTCTAAGTCAGTAACTTATAGTTTAGTTTAGATTTACTAGAAGTCTTCTTTAAATTAGAAATAAAATCTTATTTGTCTTCTTTAAATTAGAGATAAAGTCTTATTTAAATTAAAGATAAAAGTATAGTTTTGGCTATACTAAAACTCTGTAATTGCCTATTTAAAGGCTTACCTTATACACATTTGAATAAGAATAATAAGAGAAAATACAGAGAAATATATTATTCTCCGTTAAAAATATTATTTTTGTTCTATCGTTAAACTCTAGCTTTTCATATTTTATTGTTCATTGTTCATCGACGTTCATCTTCTCCGACCACCATAGCCCCTTTCTCACATGGTATCTGAGCCACAGACGATCCTGACGTCGGTTCTCTTTCGTTGCTGCCAAAGGTCATGAAACTATTTTTTCTTCCGCTACTGACAAATCATCAGATTTGTCTAATGAAGAATGCCTAATTACTTCATCTAATATTCACCTTCATTCAATCACAAGATGCCTGATAGTGTTCTTTTAATGGTTCTATCTTAGACATCCATTGTAAAAGAAATGGAAAGATTATAGTTTAGCCTTAAAATCTCTTCGGTTTTATCTTAGCCATCCATTTTAAAAGATAGGAAAAAGAATTTACATCAAAAATCCAACTCGAGTTTTTAGTATGTGTAACTACCAGCTTGAAGAGAGTGTAAATTCCTATCATCACAACCAACATCTTTCACATCAGAAATGCATGTTGGAGCATCCAGTGGAGAATCCTGATATTCCAACTGATGCATCAATCAAATCAAAGACTCTCAAGGAAGGGGAGCATTTTTTCTCTAAGTAACAACACATGAAGTTTGAGTAACTGTCAAAAAAAATCAGCAAAGATAAAATTGCTAGTTTTTTCTTATTCTTCTTCTTTTTTGTACTAGGCATCGCATCCAAGATACACATTTGAATAAGAAGAATAAGAGAAAATACAGAGAAATACATTGTTCTATGTTGAAAATATTATTTTTGTTCTATCGTTAAACTCTAGCTTTTCATATTTTATTGTTCATTGTTCACCGGCGTTCATCTTCTCCGACCTCCATGACCCTTTTCTCACAAATACCAAGTGTAGTTAACTCACAAGTCAGTCAAGTTCTTTAGATTTCTGACAAAATCGAGCGAACAACGGAATGATTCGCCTACGAGATATGCAAGCATAAAAAAGTACATATTTGCATACATGTATCATGCAGGGATTTAAAAAGCGGACCGCGACCGCGATATCGGCCGCGATATAGCATGCATGAATACACAAAGGGAGAGTGTTCAATGGTGGTGGAGAGTATACTATAAGGAAAGCAAGATATCTCTACTTACAAAGAAGTCAATGAGGCTAAATTCGCAAAACTGGATGGAATTGGTCCTTCAAAAGAGTTCCCTTCAAGTCTCCTGTACAAACATTTGACAGACTAGTCAAACTGATGAAATCTAGGCAAAACTATCCTTCCTGATGTCTGATTCAGCTGCGAGAGCTTATACGAAGATTATAACCAATATGTGTCGATGAATTACAGTGATGTAAGCATTGTCCAGTTACCAACAAAGTCCGGTATTTTGCCTGTGAGTGCAGTGTCAGATGCCCACCTGAGATTTAACATAGCAGTAAGGAATTAAGGCAATTTGCAGGACAAAACAGAGAGAAAAAGGCAATAAGCATAGAAAAGGGTCTTTCTTACACAATTCGCAGTTCTATAAGATTAGCAAATGTTGAGGGAATCTCACCACTCAATCCACAACTATTGATGTATCTGCCAAATTTTCATAAACCAATTGTTGTTATAATTTCAAGGGTAACTTCAAATAACTAAAGAAAGAACTTACAGTTCTCCAAGTTCTACTAAGTTACCAAGTTCTGGAGGCAGTGTTCCAGAGATTCTATTATTATTACCTAAAGACCTGCACGATATTGATCCACACATATTTTTTAGTAAATGTTTGCTTAAACAAAGAATGGTGAAAAAAAGAATTTGTTGAGAGTTCCTTTAATTCTTACAGCAGATATAGCTTCTTGCAATTTGCAAGCTCCTTTGGAATGGATCCAGAGAAATCATTGTGGGCAATTGACCTGTACAAAGTAAAATAAACAAATAAAAAATAAATAATCCAAAGAAGTGTGTGTTTAAATATAAAAATTAGGAAATAATAATAGTGAAAGAAAATGAAAAATATACATATAAATTAAGGAATAGAATGATTTCCTATTCCAGTATGTGAAGAGCCATTGTCTTCAAACATAAAACAGAGTGGACTTAACCTTCATTTCGAAATCAGCCTTCTTGTATGACAAGGAATTAGGTTAGGTTTATGAGTTCCGTTAGTCATTAGTTTGAAGGATAATCAAGGTAACCTACTCCCTATTTTTGGTCCGACTCTTTATTTTTCTTGAAGTACATAACCCTTCAAATATTTCAAAATCCTTTAAACAAGAAATTAAACATATCCAGTCCAGATGCTTATCAGAATCCACAATCATGCTCGGTTCAAGAATCCGACTGAGAGGTTTATATAAAAACCTTTTAAACATGGAAGTGGAAGTGTTGAAAGATAAAGCAGCAGCCTATAAATTTTCTGCATCTCTATGATGTTAATTCTTCACTACTATGATTTAGAAGAACTAATGTCGACCTAAAATGAAATGCTATTATCAGATAATCTTTGCGTACTCACAGTAGCCCTAATCTAGACAAATTTCCAATGAATGCTGGCAAAGGACCAGAGAAGGAGTTTTTATCAATCTTCCTGCATCACCAAACAATACAAGTGATTGTCACCAGTTACTGTAAAACACTAATAGACATATTGTAAAATATTCGAAATCAATGCCGGCTTTTGAAGATCAAAAGTGAGGAGGAAAATAAGAACATTCTTACAAGAAATTTAGAAAAGGCAAATCCAAAAGCTCCTCTGGTATGACTCCTCGTCTATCGAGACCAAAAACCCTCCTGACCAAAGTGTTTAAAACATGTATAGTATTACTCCAAATGATATATTATTACATGAAGTTCACTGCTTTCTATGAATCTGTAAAACCAGATGCTTAACATGTTTCCTGAAGACCCATTTCAAGTTATTACTAGTTAACAAGAAAGGGCAAGCATTTGGATCAAATTAACCTTATTTAAACTGTTATACCATAATGGTAGCAATGGCTTAAAAATATTGCAGAAGAGTGAGAGAGCAAGAGACATACAGGCTAGTGATGTGGCAAAGAGTGCGATTGATGAAAGAACAATCACATCTGATTGAAGGGTTGTTGGCAGGATCCTCAAACACAGAAAAGCTATCAGTGAGAGCAGTTCCACTGCATGGCTCGCCGCTAATGTTCCATAAATCCACTGCTTGTATTTGCCATTGTTGGAAGATTGAGTTCAATGCCCTCACTGTTTCCCCATTCATTAAGCAATTAGCAATCAATGAAAGGAATGATTTAAAAAAAACGGTATAAGCATCATCATCATATGTACTAAGTACTCTACTGTAATCCATTTCAAAAGTTTTTTTTTGGCCAAAACTATTTTCTTGGATCAAAAAGTAATACAGATTACGTAACTTTTTTGCAGGTCAAAAGTACCAACTTTTTAGATTGGTTCGAAAAATGTTTTGTTCTAAAAAATATTTTTGAGCAAAATTCTTTTATATTTCAAACAAAATGTCTAAAATAGATATTTTATCTACTTAAAAACACAATATCAAACACTCTAATTTTAAATCAAACAATTCGAAAGCACTCTCAAAAATACTTTTTCACCGCATTTTCGCTGACAATATCATAATCTAAGAAGATGTTTCGGATAAACAGGAGACAAGTGGTACCTAACACGTTAAATGCATTAAAAATTGTTTATATATATTTAAAACCCCAATGAAGCTCAAATTATGTAAAAGTTTTTTTAATTAATTATTATAGTTTTAAAATACATGCAGAAGAAAATTTATAATTATTTTAACTTCTTATCCCATGCATTTAAAAAAAATCTCATACACTACACATTACACTCACACAATTCTTGATTTTGTTTCTCTTTTTGAAATATATAACCCAAAGGAAGCCCAATAGACATGAAATTCTATGCCTAATAATTGTTTAATATACTCCAAAATTTCCCCCAACTTATGTGCTTGAAAATAACGAGGGCAGCAAACCTGGGATTTTGCATAGATCGATATAAAGAGAGAGAGAGAGAGAGAGAGAGAGAGAGACGGAAAATTACCTTCAGATGGATCGGTGGTGGCAGTGGAAGTCTGAGCATTGGAATAATTGGTGAAAGCAGTAAAGAAGATGAATAACAACACCGCCGGCAAGCATTGGGAAGAAGACAGCGTCCCACTCAAGTTCTCCATCTTTCTCTGGTTTCTTTCTTCAAATTATCAAGTACATATGCAGCTGGCGAGCAGTTTTCTTTTGGATAAAGTACACAAATGATCACTAAACTATCCCTAAAAATATAAAATGGTCACCAAACCTTCAAAAGTTACATAATGGCCATTAAAGTTTAGTTTTCGATATGAAATGATCACTGAGCCGTTAACTACCATTAAGTGGTGATGTGGTATTTACAAGAATTTAAATAGTAACACATTTAATCCTCTATATTTAAATATTCAATCAATTTAGGCTTCATTTATCCCTCATTATTAATGTCTAAATTGATTGAATGTGTAAATATGGTGGTTAAATGTGCTATCATACAATTTTCTGTAACTGTGATATCACTCACTTAACGGTAGTTAATGGCTCAGTGATCATTTTGTAATAAAAACTAAATTTTAATGGCTATTATATAACTTTTAAAAATTTAATACTCATTTTTTTTATAAATAGTTTAGTGACTATTTGTGTACTTTACCCTTTCTTTTTAGATTAACATCTAGTGTGCCATTGTTTATCTCACATCTTGACTAATCATTGTTTATTTAACAAGTATAGAAACATTTTGATTAAATTTTAATTGTTTATTGTTGCAAATGGTGTACACACCCAGTTTTTATATCGGTTACGTTTTTCTGCAAGTTGGTTACGTAGGAGTATATATATATATTAGGGTAATTATTCCATGCGTTTGTGGTTTGTTTTCATGAGCGCTATAGTTTATGGTTTAGAAATTTTATTCAAGAATTTAAATGTATGAGTTTTAAATTTAGAATGTATGATTATAATTTAAAGTTTACAATTAAAATGTAGAACTTTGTTGATTGTCAAAATAGATAGAGAACGGAGATGATGGTTGAGATGATCGTTCTAGTTAGAGCATGTGTGTTGTTCTTGCCCCTCGTGGGATATGATATCTGAACCCTTTTTTCTTATTTCTCTCCCCTTGTTGCATGTCCAGTTTTATACTACTTGAACAGGTGTCATGATAGGGTTGTCGTGGCGTGAAATTAGACTGGTTATGACTTGATGTCCTAGGTTCCTCTCGTCATCCGTAGCGGGCACATGTGTAGCTACATGGCCGCGCGGATGAGACGCGATGTTGCTCGTAGCCTTTTATGTCCGTCACAGATTGCAAAGGGTAACACAGTTCACAGGTGATCTTGTGCGTTGTGGTTCGCGTACGTTGTTACGCTCATCGTCGGATGTCCTTTACACTGTCCGGATTCTTACTCATTTTGGTTTCGACACGTGGCGGTAGGTATTTATAGGTACTAACAAGCTTATAGGTGAAAACCTAACCCCCTAAACATATTACCTTAAAAAACCCTAAGTTCTAACCATAAACTCTAAATTCTAACCATAGGTCCCTAACCTCAAAAATTAAGGCACTTATTGAAACTTTTCGTTTTCACGCCAATGCATGAGATATTTTTTCTATGTTTTATATAGTATAGAATTCAAAATAATTTATATGTTTTTTAGATAATTAGATTAACTGATTTTAATGGTTAAAATTATAAAAAAAAATATTAAATACGATTAATTTTAACCATTAATTTTAACTAAATTAACAATTAAAAATGTGTAAAATTTTTAAATTTTATACTATGTAAAAGTTAGAATACGCTCTCAATTTATGTACTCTTCACACATTTGAATTCTAAACTTCCACTTTTAATTCATGAAATTTAGTGTCTATATCTTCTAGATTTGATTTTTTTAATGTACAAAAATATATTGACTAAGAACATATTTTAAAGTTGAAAAAATCACAAGCAATCTTATCCATTTTACATCCTTCAATTAATTGCTGATGTTAAGTTAGTGAGTTGACAAGTCAAGTTCAACCCAAAATTGACTAAGAAATCCCCAAAATATCCCATCCCTTTCATTTGAAAATACCCACCCAAATATGCCAATATCTGAATCCGAAAAAAATAACATGCAAATGCTATTATATTTATGGATGAATAAAACTTGACTCAAATAATTGAAACTTTTTATTCAATGTAAAAAAATTTAACTCGATTTGGCTCAAATCTTAATTTTATAAACTCGATTCAAATAAATTTTAAATAAAATTTGAGTTATAAAATAAATAAGTCAAAATTTTAGTAACTTTAATTATTGAGAGAGGATGATTTATTACACGATGTTTAGTAAATCGTAGTATGTTTAGTTTAGGGTATACTTTCTGATGGGAGAGTTGTAGTTATGAAGCAACTTTCTATAGCTTAAAACAAGGGGAAAGATCGATTTGTTATTGAGATAGCTACCCTATCAGCAATGGAACATTCTAACTTACCGAACTATACAGGTGCTGCATTGGAGGATATAGGTGTGTCCTCGTTTACGTGCTACATGAGAATAAAAGCATCGATCAGGCACTGTTTGGTATGACAACATTCTAACATACTAATATCATGCTTTCCTTCCTTTGTTGAATAATGAAACAACCGTTTGAGATTCCTTGTACCTAAATGCAGGAAAAAATAACTTGCATCTTGATTGGCCAACCCGCTTCACTAGCCCTCTTGCAGTTGATAAGCACAATAAAGCGGGTTGGACAATCAAGATGCACGATTTTTGTCCCTAACAAAGCCCAGCAAGACATCCTCCACAAGAAAATATGAAAAGTCTCCTGCAAGCCTGGTGCCTTTCCGACCTCTGCTCCTATTTCCTTCCTCACCTTCACTTCCCAATCCCATTGATTAGAAGAGGCATAAAAGTTTGACAACAGGACATGAACCCCCACCATGGTCGAGACATCACTCAACCAAGCTCTCAACTGTCTGACTGTCTCCTTCCCCAACTCATCATTACCGTGCACGCATTTAACTAATGAGTAAGACACCCAACACATAGGAGTCAGGTTCCATAGGCATAGCTCTTACTAGTCTCTTTTCCTCTTCAAGCAGTCTACCTCTCCCTAAAAGATCTACCAAACAACACTCATGCAGTTGAAAATTCTTAATCCTTCAAGAATGATCTGGACAAAAAACGTAAATCTGCATATCATTAAAGAGTTCCAAAGGCTCTCTAAACATCCCCATATGCACATACCCGGGAATCATTGCACTCCATGAAATTGCATTTCTTTCATGCATTTGATCAAACAATTCCCTTGCAAACTCAACGTGAACAAATTCAACATACCAATAATCAAAACGGTCCGCGTAAAGATATCTCTGTCAGTACTTGCATCAAATAGTTTACGAGCTGCTTCCGTTGAGCTCCAGTTAGCGTACTAATGGATCGATTCATTTAGCACAAAATCATAAAATTCCCAACCCAGCTTAATCACCTCAGCATGAGAAGTTAATCCCGCAGAAGAATTACGAGTGCAGGCCCGAAAAACGAAAGAGAAGGGCAAATAATGAAATAGTGAGATGAAGCACCAACTTCTACCCTTCTAGGTTTCTTTGCATCAAGCAAGATATTGCTTGCCTTCACATCTCTATGAACAATCCTTAGCCTAGACTCCTCGTGAAGATAAGCTAGCCCTCTTGCAGTTGATAAGCAGATATTGAAGCGGGTTGGCCAATCGAGATGCAAGTCGTTTTGTCCTGCATTTGTAGTGCAATGTATCTCTTACAGTTGTTCATTAATCGACAAAGAACCGACAGCATACAATTGTTATCTTAGATTATGCTCATACCCCATAGTGCCTGATCAAGGTTTTTGTTCACAAGATACTCGTAAACAAGGAGACGCCTGTTTCCTCCGATGCAGCACCCGTATAATTTGACAAGATTACGATGTTGCACTGCTGATATGGTAGCTATCTCAGTAACAAACTGTTCTTTCCCCTGGGTTGATGCTAGAGAAAGTTGCTTCACAGCTACTACTTTCCCATCAGAAAGTGTACCCTAAAGCATAATACGATTCCGTAACACTGTGTAATTAATCATCCTTTCTTTGTAACTTCATCATTGAATAACAAGCCATAACCAAAGTTAAGTATGCTAAGAATGTTAGACATTGTTTACCTTGTATACAGGTCAGAACCCTCCTTCTCCCAACTTCTTTGAAGGACTAAAGTCTTCAGTGGCGGCTTTCAACTCGGGATAACTAAATGTGTTTGGTCTAGGAGTGATGCCAAGAAGCACTGCAGACTCAAGTAAGGCGATTACTAGGATTTAATTGCAGATATGATAGATATATTTTATGATAAAAACCGAAGTCCTTACCTTCCTCGTCATCGTCGTCTGTTTTTCTCTTCACATAAATAACTGCTAAAATTAGTATCACAGCCAATGCCAGAACAGGAACCGTAACACCGGCAATCAATGCTGTGTGGTTCTTCTCTTTAGGATTTCCTGATGGTATCTCATTAACAGTTGGTCTGAAATCTGAGAAACAAACTGAAGATAAGCACATGGAGCATGTATTACATAATGATTCTCAAGTGTTATGGTGTCTTACTTGGAGTAACAGGAATAGCCGAAATGGATGGACCATAATAACCTGGTTCCGGTGCACAGCAAGTCCCCTTACCAGCCCAAAACAGGTGAATCTCAAGATGATTCCCAGTTACATTAGCAGTGAAATTCCTAATTAATGCTCTCTGAGCTCCACCGGCCTCCTTCGTTATATCACAATCCCTTAATATCCAGTTTCCCTGATAAAGTGTTGATAATCATTCAGACACTAAAAATAGGGGAACTGATGGAATGAATGAAATACAACTTAGGACGGTACGGAGTTCTACTTCAAACAAAATATTACCGGAATATTTTTAGTGTCCGAGTGATCCAGGGGATAGCCTTGAACTCCGATACAGCTCCGGCGTGTTGGTACTTCCCACCGGTCCTGCGTTGCTTTCCACATACTGTTGATTTTGTCTTTCTGCAAACAATCCTACATTGCTAACTGCCCATTTCCCCATACTGGATACATTAAATATTGCTGGGCCAAGAGTGCTGTTATCAGCCTCGTATAATACTCCAGCAGATATCATTTCTTGTCCGCCACACTTGATCGAGAAGCTTGAATCTGCAAATGCCGACATCAAAATATCAAATATGTTAGCAAAGTATTAAGCTGATGTCTTGACTAAACCTTATAATTAAAACCTCAACAACAGATACTGGTTCCAAAGTTTAAGCTAGTACATCGTGGAGCATTTCGGTTGCACGGGAAGCTTCTTTGAAGACAGTCTAATCCTGGTAGAATCCTAAGGAATTTCAAAACAATTTTTGGATTAGAATCTTAAAAGAATGCAAGAAAGTTCAGGAGTGGGGAAAATCGGATGCTGCGGGAACAATGAATCACCTTATGTTTGAGCTGGAAAGTGTGAAGTTGTTGGCCACAAGGTTCCTACATAAAATTCCAGGAAACAAGCTATTATTGGCATTGATTTGCTGTAGGTTCCTTTCTTAAGTTTGATATCAACAATAAGAAAATAAGCTCCATTCGAGCAGCAAAGAAAGCCGAAAGCTACAAACCAGAAACAAATCAGAAAGCAAAGACGATAAAGGAAGTATCCTGGTTTCAGATACATACAGTTGCAAGCCCGGGTTTACCCAAGAAGGTAAGTTTCCTGATAGAAAATTGTATGATAAATCTCTGCATAGAGAAGTATAGGAGACGGTAAGTATGGAGTATGAACGTATTACCAGAATCAGGAGGATTTATCTGCTTTTACTATTTGATGGTTCACTGAGTGGAAGCTTCAGACTATGGCTAATGTAAGATGGTGTTCAATTAAAAGCAACATTATATGAAATAAGTCGGTGCGACGGTGATATAAAATGACTTACATAGTCCGAAGAGTGTCACTCTTTTGGCTGGGAATGGAACCTGATAGACTATTATTTCCAAGAAACCTGGCCATTTCAATAGCAGCATGAATGAGGGGAATCATGTCAAGTCAAAACCACAAGTATATGAGAGAAACCGGAGATGTTGGTTTCTTACAAGTATACGAGAGAATCCATATTGAACAGAACGCTTGGAATTCGGCCTGTTAAGTTGTTGAAACTCAAATCCCTGGAAAAGAAAGAAACCAGAAACATGAGCAAGTGAATATCATAAATTACTGAAGCAGTTGATTTTGAGATCAAACTTACAGTTTGTGTAAAGACTGTAATTCTGTGATATAAGAAGGCAAGCTTCCGGTGAGCATCACATTTCTTAGAACCCTATACGAAACCGAAAGAAAGGAAAAATAAGTACTTTGATGCATAAATTTAGATGAATTCAGATAAGGAGTATGTTTAACTTACAAGTCAGTCAAGTTTTTTAGATTTCATACGAAATCTAGTGAAGAACTCCCATTGTATATATCGCTAATTCGCCTACGTTACATATGAGCATACAAAACAAGTACATGTTACATACATACGTACATGAACTATACGGACAAAAGGAGAGATTCGTACGGTGGTGGGGAGTATACTATCATAAAAGCAAGATATCTCTACTTACAGTTCAGTCAATGAGGTTAAATTTGCGAAACTGGATGGTATTGGACCTTCAAAAGAGTTCCCTTCAAATCTCCTGTATAAGCATTTGACAAGCTAGTAAATCCGATGAAAAATCTAAGCAAAGCTATCCTTCTTGATGTCTGATTCAGAGAAAACTTATATGAAGATTATAACCAAGATGTTTCGATGAATTACAATGATGTAAGCTTTGTCCAGTTATTGCCAACAAAGTCTGGTATTTTGCCTGTGAATGGACTGTCAGATGCCCCCCTGAAATTCAACAACGCTGACTGATATTAGTATTAAAACTTCGATTATAGCCCCGATCGATCCAATTCGATCTATTCACAGGTAAAGTAAGGCAATTTTCCAAACACAGTGAGCATTAAGAGAAGTGTCTTACACAACTTGCAGGTTTTCAAGGTTAGCAAATGTTGAGGGAATCTCACCTCCCAATCCACAACTGTTAATGTATCTGCCAAATTCATAAACCAATCTTTGTTATAATGTCATAGCTCTGAACACGGCAAAGTACTTTCCCTGCATAGAACTAAAGGCAGTTAGAACTAACAGTTGTTGAAGCTTGACTAAATTACCAAGTTCTGGAGGCAGGGTCCCAGAAAAATGGTTAACACCAAAAGACCTGCACAATATTTTTCCTCAGAATTTTTTTTTTTGAGAAACTTGAATATATATATATACACACACACATATATATATGTGAATAAATTGTTGTTCTTACAGCAGATAGAGCTCCTTGAGATTTCCAAGCTCCTTTGGAATGGGTCCAGAGAAATTGTTGTAAGCAATTGATCTATACAAAGTAAGATGATACAGATACTGATTCATCCTTGTATGGTGAGGATTTAGATTAAGTTCATGAGTTCCACTAATCATTCGTTCGAAATATAATTAACAAAGATAATCTCATAGCTAAATCTAATACTTATGTCTATGTTATTCGAATACTTTATTCATCAAAAATCATGTCAGTTTAGTGATATGATCTTCCAAAGACCTTTTAAAAAATTGAACATGTTATCAGATTATGTTTGAGCACTCACAGGAACTCAAGTCTAGACATATTTCCAATGAATGCTGGAAAATGACCAGAGAAGAAGTTTTGGTCGATCTTCCTGCATCACCAACCAATATAAACGATTATAAACATTATAAAATCCGTATTCATTTGGAAAATATTCAAAATCGACATCGGTTTACGAAGATCAAAGGTGAGGAGAAGAAAGCAAGCAAGAGAGAAAAACTTACAAGAATGACAGAACAGGCAGATCCAAAAGTTCCTTTGGCATTTCTCCCCGTTTATCTAGAGCATATACCCTCCTAATAGAATTGTGCAAAATGTTAGTACAAATCATGTATCAGTGAACATGAATGGACTTAGCTTGTGGAGAGCAAGAAGATTACAGTCGAGTAATGTGGCAAAGCGTTCCATGTTCGAAAGAACAATCGCATAGAATCGAAGGATTATTCGAACCATCACCGAACACGGTATCATCTTGGCTGAGAGAAGTGCCACCGCAGGGCTCTCCACTGATGTTCCATGAATCCGCTGCTCGTGTGTCCCATTGTTGTAAGATTGAGTTCAGTGCCCTCACTGTTCCCTCATTCATCAAACATAAATTTACTTTACTGCTAAGACTAGTATTTATGAAAGCAGAAACAGAGAAAAGTACCTTCCGAAGGATCGGTGGTGGCATTCTGGGCTGTAATGAATTGGCTGCATGAAAACAGAACTGCCAAGAACAAGTATGGCAAACGTTTCGAACAAGACGGTAGCGGTGGCGTCATCATCATTCTTTTTCCTTTGTTTTTTTTTTTTTTTCCTTCAAATGTTGCTCATCATCAGTCACCACTTACATTAACATCTTTGGCCAATATCAAGACTCAGAAGTCCTAAATTATAAAATTTGATTAAGTCCATCACAGACTTCAATGAGAAAAAGGCAAATACTGAAAGCTGTGTAAAGAAGAAAGTTGGCACCGTAAAAACTGAAAGTAATGTAAGCGACCAAGTTGGCAGTATCTGGGCCAGGGATGGAACAAGGTCTTCTCCAGGAAATTTCATATAGTTTTAGTATTTTTTTCTAATATCACATCCTTAAAATTTTGTAATTTTATACTCCTAACTTTTTGACGTAACTTGTTAAAACCTAACATAAAATCATACATTCATTCGGAGAATGATAAACTAAGTTTTGGTCATTGTAAATAATCCAATATAAATCATCCATACTTATGGGTCGGGTTGGGTTGACTTTTTGATCAATTTGCACTCGACCCAAAGTTTTAACACCTCCACTCAAATTTACGTTTTCTTTTTTTTTAATCATTTGAAGAGAACTTAATAACGACATTACTCCATATCTTATATTTTAATGATAAATGATTTTTTGTACAAATGGTTACAACCTTATAATACCAGTCGTTTATAAAATTCGGTTTTGTTTAACATTTGCACACTCCAATATCTCTTGTAAATATAAGTAGTGGCGAAACTCAACATTATTTATTAAAATTATTTTAAAAAAATATGAGGGCCAATTTATATATTATATTTTTTAAAGAATTTAAATATAATTTTATCATTAGTCTAACTTAAATTTTTTCTAATTTTTAAATTTTTTAAAAGTCGTCGGCCTCGATTATGTACCACCTCTAATTGCAAGCATAGCAACAACGCGGGACATGGGTGGCCGCATTGGTGTAACTCTGCTAATGTCGGATCGAACATCGTCAACAGTTGGTTTCTTTACTTGAGTATTGTTTTCCTTGTCATCCCTATAAACAATCATGTTAGAGTTCAAATTCAACTTGAAGACAACATGTGACAACATTAAAAGATCCTTATGAATTAAGGATGGAAATTGGAAACAAAGTTTGAATTCAAAAATTGTGTAGAAACTTCATGACATGTGTAGAAATTAGAAACTAACTGTTGGCAACATTTTGAAGTTTAGAAGATTGAAGATAACCTTAGCAACTAAGGAAATGGTGATGATCGGCAACATGTGGCAGCATCTCATGAATATCAAGACTACAAGTTTACATGAAGATTATGACGGGAGCTAGAAAATTCAAGAAACCTTGGTAATTAAGCAAATGCAAAGGAATGACAACAAGTGGCAGCTAACTACATAATGAAGCATGCAACCTGCTAGAAAAATCTAGGATTTACTCTAATATTTAATTAGTGTCTAGAACTTGCTTAAGGTCGGTTTAGGAACACTACAAATAGGAATAGAATTATAAGTTTGTGTGTATGGGCAAATACAAGTACAAGTATGAATGAGTGAGTATGTGCATAAAACTTGCAGCAACAAGTAATTATTGAGTGAAGCTTAGCAAAGCTTTGTGAGATATAAGGGTTTGTAAACTAGTCGCAGCTAGTGTTGTGTGAAAAATACTTGTACTTGTATATTGGTTTGTATTAATAATATCGTGAGTTATAAAGTTTATCGAGTGCCCACCAACGCTTGCAACAAATCTTTGGCCTGGAATCCTAGAGAAGATAAGTTAACTTCCCAAAAGTTTTGAAACTATTGTAATTAAGTTCTTATTCCTTCTAAAATTTTATAATTTATTATGTTTTAAGATCCTGCCAATTAAAATTAATAAAATTAAATCTTGATTTTTTTGTTTAATTACTTTTAAGACTTTTTAATTTTAAAATTTATAAAATTAAATCTAAACTACCTTAATTTTTATAGTTTAATTACTTTTAAAAACCTATTCGTTTCAAAATTAATCAGTCTGCCTCTCATAGTTCAATCATGGCTAGGTCCCTGATATCATAACAATATTTATGTTATATCTCAAATACCATTTTCGTCTCTCTATTGAAAAAAAAAGAGTAAATTCATCTACGTACATTTCAAAAAAGAGCTAAATGGTCCTTCTGTTGAAAATTTCCTCATTTTTCTATTAATAGTTGTTGTGACCATATAAAAGTAAATAACATTTTAGTGCTCAAAATTCACAATTTTTTGTCAAATTTCTTAATAATTAAAAATACATAAAATAATTTAAAAGGCAATGGTTTTTTAAAAAAAATTAAGAAGATTTTCTTACCCTACTGGCTTGGAAAATATATATTCTCAAAGTATTTAAAAATAAAATTTATATAAGCATTTAATTTTGAACCCTTGTTCATTTTAATCATTCAAGTTCAGTTCAAGTTTCAATAAAAATGGATCTAACTCTTTAATGTTATAAATTAGTCAATTACCTCGTGATTAAACCATTTATTTACTTTGACTGAAACACATATTATATTGCTTTGTTGAGACACATACAATTGTGTTATATATATGTGTGTGTTTGTATTGCTTGTTTGATTTGTCTGCACTCATTTCCATGTATCTAACAACTAACAACAACCAAACACTAGTTTTGCAATAATTTATTATATAAATCTGTAAGAAATTATATTTCCTAAATACATACGAAATATAATATAAGTCGAGCAATATTAAGTACTAAGCAATAATTATTGTCTACTGTTCCCACATTACAATGGACATGGCAATGGAGGAGCAGGAACCTGAATTATCCCCTCCAGCATCAGCACAACTTTCTTCATGGTGGGCCTGAGAGATATGTCTTCTTGAATGCACCAGAGAGCAACCATTACAAACCTCTCCAGCTTCGTCCTGTCACTTAAGGCCTCCGCATCGTTCTCGACGAGAGCATCGACCATGCCTTCCGAAAAGCAATCGCAAGCCCAATCCGTCAAAATCACTTTCACTTCATCATCCGCATTCATTGCTACATTTCTCCTACAACAAATGATTTCCAGCAGTAGGACACCGAAGCTATACACGTCGACCTTCACGGTTACAGGCACGGTCTTGAACCATTCGGGTGCTACATACCCTTTTGTGCCCCTGATAGCAGTATTGGTAAACGATTGATTGGTGCCTAAAAGCTTCGACAGCCCAAAGTCGGAGATCCGAGCCTCGTGGTAATCATCCAGGAGTATGTTTTGAGGTTTTATGTCACAATGGATTATTTGGGGGCTGCATTCCTCGTGCAAGTAACACAGTCCGCTAGCAATTCCCACGGCGATCTGTGTCCTTTGGTTCCAGCTTCGTTTTTCTTCCCCGAACAGAAATCTTGCTAATGTCCCGTTGCTTAAGTACTCATATACCAGCATTCGATATTCACCCTCGTCGCAATATCCGAGCAACTTGACTAGATTCCTATGGTGTGTCTGAGCGATCACACTCACTTCAGTTCTGAATTCCTTGTCTATGTCTTGAACCACCCTGTCTAACTTCTTAACCGCAACTTGGATCGGTTCATGAGAATCCGTATCTATTACCCCTTTATAAACGATGCCGAATGATCCCCTTCCGAGCTCCTCCCGGAAACCATTCGTAGCTTCTTCGAGCTCCGAGTAATTAAAGTACCTTATGCTGCTTTGTATGCCATTTTTGTTGCTACGATCACTCCTAACCTTTTTGTTATACAAGACAGATGATCCCATGCATAAAACCCCAGCAAATACGAAGTTGATCAACACAGAGCTCCCTAAGAGCACTGAAAACAGAATTGTCAACGAACTTTGGTAACTTTTCTCGTACGAAGGTAACAAAATCGGAGAATTTTTCTGCGAAAACTCCTGTTTTCGTACTTTCAGAAACGAGACGGAACTCACTTGTGAGTCCCGTCTCCCGTATGGAAGTGGCAGTGCCTTCTTCCAGCAGCCCCTTTCATTGTACACTGCCACAATACAAAGACAATCCTGCAGACAATATGCTTTGCAGTCATTCACATTACAAGGACTAATCAACTCAAAGTCCGCAGTCGGCCAATCTGTATTTTGCAGCTCCAGCAAATCATATAAATCTTTAGGAGAACTCTGGCCATCTGCTTCACAACCCTGCATGAAATCCGCTTGGCAATTACCATACTCATCGTTTGCATCGGATAAAGAATAGCGCGGCGGACATTCGCATTGCGGCCTTTTATCGCCTTTGAGGGCGCAGATACTGTTGTAGCCACATGTTCCACTACCCAGCTCTCCGAAATTCGTCGTGCAAATATTATCCGGAATCGTTCCACTGAGGCTCCAGTTCCGAGCGTCGGTGGAATTCATCGGATAACTCGATAGTGTCAAAACACCATCGAAATTCAAAGTCACTCTGTAATAATAATCTGCAGACGGAACAAAATCATCCGAGTTGAGTGAAAATCTCTGGTTGTTTCCTCTCAAAACATAAAACGATCCATCTCGATCGAGCCTCACTTGGAAACCGGAATTCGATGAATTCGCTTGATCATAAGTGCCACTAATGAAATAAGCAACGTAGGCATAGTTGGATTCTAAATTTATGGTATTGAGCACAGCGTTTCCATCTTCGAGTAAACGGAACTGGAATCTTCCCTTCGAGAAGTTGCTCTCTTTATACCGTGAATAAAGCAAACCATTCTTTCCGATCACCTGAGTCGGCAACAGCGTATCGGTAGGGTTGTCGAAGCTCTCCCACAGTCGTTCGGAACCACCGCCGTAAACCACAAAATTTCCCGTATCGTTCATTCGTGCAAAGGCGACATCTCCGGTGACAAGATCAGATCTCCATATCAGTTCACCATTAGGATCGCTGAGAACTAGTCCTCGATCGGCAGTTAACTCGACCTTGGATCTCCTCGGAGCGAGGTTGTTTCCATTTGCATACCAAACTACGGTACGGCTCAGTATGTTATAGTACCATATGGCGAGCAAGAAAAGATCATTATTGTTTTCAAGTTGGTGAAATCCGAAGGCGAAATCACTGGAAGGCGAAAGCCATGGTTTTGCATCGGCAGTCGCTTCGATGGAGCTGCCGACGCGGAGGTCACCGGCGCTGCTTTGTGCAACAACAAGAGGGAGGAGCAGCAATAGGTAAGCCGGAAAGAAGGGATGAAAAGTTGAAGCCATTGAGTAGTTAAGAATGCTTAAAGTTCAACAAATTTTATACCTGAATAGGAGGAGGAAGAAGGAAGTTATGCCTATAATCCGAGAATAAAAATAAAGGTTAATTGTCAAAAATGCTAACTCAATTATGTTAAAATGTTCATTTTAATTATTTAACTTTTAAATGTTATAAAATGGTCGTTAAAAATAGGCATAATATTACATTTAATTGAATAATTATTTTAACTTATATTCTTTTTTTGAAACAATTTAACCATCAACGTTTCATTTTAAGTAAAATTAGCCCTTATGCGGATGAAAAATGTTAGTCAACTGACAATAAATGGCTTGAAATAAATTGGCAAATTTACATAGCAGTGCACACTGCGATAGCAATGTCATATAGACAAACCTACATGGCAGTGCGTACCGGATAACATTATCAACTTATAACATTTTTTTGTATAACCACCGGTATACAACTCACCGACTGACTGAGTCGAACCAAGTATTGCAGAGATCCATCATAAACGCGACCCTTTCAATTCAATTTATTTTATTCACAATGTCAAAATTCAAACATCTGGCCTTATTTAAAGGATTTAATGCCTCACCCTATTATACCTACCGTTGCCTACTGTTGTTGGTAAACCCAACTTATAATATTAATGTACAAATCATCGAGATATAAATATGCTATCACTTGAGCTAGCTTTGCACATTTCTCCTAAAAGAATCAGAATTACTTTAAAATGTTAAACATTTAATGAGATTGATAGACCATATAAAATAAATATTCAAATTTGAATAGTTTAATTATTTGAGCTTCAGCTTGAAATAACTAAGCATATCGTTAAAAACAGGCTTTAATTAGCTTGACTTGTAGCTAAACATGTAGTCAAAAAACAAACGTGAAACGTCAACATAAACAATAAAACTATTAATTCCCAGCGTTGAATCATTCAACACTTTGAATTTTCTTTCCAGCATGAAGCACGTAAGAAAGAACCAATCAAGCTCAGAAAGTTTATATTTTTTATTAGATTTAATATTAAAATAAGTGTTAAAATTATATTAATTTTTTATAGATGTCTATTTATTTTTGTATTTTTTAGGTGTTTAAACTATATTATTTAAACATTTATTTTAATATTAAGTGTTTTTATTAAGTATATAAATGTATTTACATTTCGAATATAAATGTCAAGATTTAATGATAAAACAATATATATATATATATTCAAAGATGAATAGAGAAAAGTTTACTATTGACCACTCATAAATTATTATTGGCAATAGCCTACCAGATGATTGAAATTGTTGGCCGTGATGTAAATTGTCAGCGCAGAAACGCGTCCACCTGTACACTTAGGTTTGGAAATGGAAAAATCTAATTAAATGCTTAACTACAAAATAAGTAGTCAAACTTTATCTTTTTTATGTGATAAGTGTAAAAATATTTTTTTATTAAAATAAACACTTAAACTTTTATTTTTAACTAAAATAAGAGTTTAAAATATTTTTTTATTGAAGTAGGTGCTGATTTTATTAAAGAATAGATCATATAAATGTTATATTATCAAGTGTCTTATTAAAAATTTTTTTAAACCTAGATTAAAAGAAAATAATTATTAATTTCTTTGTACAAAAGAACTATATTTATATTTCTAATATAAATTTTAGAATTCAAACTCACATAATGTGAGAGACATATGAATATCCTTCATCACTCAACCAATTAAATGATTTCAAAATAACTATTAAATTTAATAATCTTAGGAAGAACCAAATCTAAATTAATTTAAATTTAGATGACATCCAATTAATTGGTTTTTTTATTAAACTAAAATTGATAGACTTGTGTAAATTTATAATATGTATACAATATTTTTCTTTTTTAAAAACTCACTTTTATTATTTTTATTATATGCTTTTATCACTCAAATATTAGATTTATTCGTTGAATTAAGAAAATATTGTATTATTAAAAATATAATAAATTAATCTTGATTCAAATAAAGTATTAATTCTTTGAAATGATTTGTGACTAAATTAAAATATTTATTGATTATGATTTAAATATATTCAACCATAAAAATTATAAAGAAACTATATGATCATTTAAAATATCAAATAGTGTACCATGCCAACATACATGATGGGCATGGCAATGGAGGACCAGTAACCATAATTATTCCCTCAAGCATCAGCACAACTTTCTTCGTGGTGGGTCTGAACTGAGAGAGACGTATTCTTGAATGTACCAAAGAACTGACATTACAAACCTCTTCAGCTTCAACCTGTCACGTAAGGCCTTTTATCTTAAGGCAGAGTTAGGATTAAATATAAAAAAAATAAAAATTTATTAAATTTTTAAATTTAAAAAATAAAAATCTTATTTTATTATTATTTAAATAAAGAGAGATCTCGAATACAATTATACCAAAAAAATTAGAAAGGGCAAGAGCCCTTCCCATACCAAACATGGCTCCATCCCTGCATCCCTCTCGATGAGAACATTGATCACGACTTCTGAAAAACAATCACAAACTTAATCTGGTAAACTCGCACTTCTTCTTCTTCTTCACCTATAGTGACTTTTATTCTGCAACAGATAATTCCCTGAAGCAAGACATCAAAGCTATACAAGTAAACTTTCATGATCATGAGTAAGGGTGTAAATGAACAGAACGTTCGATTAATTATTCGTGAATCGTTCGTATAATGTTCGTTCATTAAGTTAAATAACCGAGTGTGAATAAATTTTTTATGTTAATTTAATAAACAAACGAACATAGATTGAAGTGTGCTCGATTCGTTTATGTTCACAAACAACCTCGTTTATAAGCTCATTTATTCGATTCCCCTTTTCCTTTTATTTTTTACAAGGTATTTTAAGTTCAAATTGTGAAACTCGAGAAGCTTAAGGACTAGTGGCATAATTTAACCATCTTTCTTTGGCTCTGATATAAAAGAGTAAAAAAGAGTACTGGTACTTGAGGAACATTTGAACATTCTTAAACATATAAATGAGTATGTCCGCGAACATTAAATGAATATTTTTACGAACATGTTCACAAACGCTAAACGAACGAGCACGAACACATTCAAAAATACACAAGCGAACATGAACACAACCATATCCATTCAAGTCCGGATCATTTACACCCCTAGTCACGGACACGGTCTTGAACCGTTCGGTTGCTACATATACTTTTGTGCCCCTGATAGCAGTATTAGTAAACAATTGATCGGTGCCTAAAATCTTCAATAGCCCAAAGTCAAAGATTCGAGCCTCGTCGTAAACATCGAGAAAGTATGTTTTAAGGCTTTATATCACAAAGGATTATTCGGGGCTGCACTCCTCGTGCAAGTAACACAGTCCTCTAGCAATTCCCATAGCAATCTGTGTCCTTTGGTTTCAAATCCCCAAAGAGAAAGCTTGCTAATGTCTCATTGCTTAAGTACCCGTATAGCAGCATTCGGCAATGACCCTCAACGCAATTCGAAATAGCCGATATCTTATGGTGTGTTTGAGCAATTACACTCACTTCAGTCTTCAGTTCTGAATTTCTCATCGATGCCTTGAACCGTCTTGTCTAACTTCTTAACCGCAACTTGGATCGAATCTTGACGATTCGTTTCCCTTTATAAACGATGCTGAATCATCCCCTCCCGAGTTCCTCCTTGAAACCATTTGTAACTTCTTCAATAAGGTATGCCACCACATAGATTCAACAAACATGTTAGTATGTGACTTGTTCCTATTTTGTTGAAACTCTATTAAAGTTTGATAGTTTTTATACTTTGTTTGTGTGTACATTCATTTGTTTACTTCGAGAAATATCACTAAAATTTAGACCTGGAATGAATTAAAACATTGAGACTCTATGTATAGTGATACATGCAAGATTACTTAAATTCTAAGAGAAAATATGAGGTACGTCATGGCAATTCATGCATGAGCGTGATGCATGGAATGCTTAATTTAACCTCTCGTTACAGTTGTAGGTGGTTTATGGGAAAAAGCACCCCCTATAAATATGAGATTAATCTAAGGTCCTTGAGCACAAAAACACAAGCGATTCTGTACCTTCTAGTGAGGCTTTTTGAGTGCTTGAAAGATCTTGTTAGCAAAATTTAGTGGATTCGACGGTGGTGCAATCACATTTCAATTTTTGGCATACAATTCAACCGATAACTAAAGGTATTTATATTAGATTTTTTCGATGTGTTTATGCTCACGAGACAAAGTTGACAAGCATAAAGCTACCTAATAGCACTGAAATCATAATTGGAGGGTTTATGTGGGCAAATTCAGCTTTTCTTATTTTGTAGAGTAATAGTCAGTACTAAGACAATACTATTTTTTCTTTCAGTACTAACACTCCAGTTTCGACTGTTGCTGATGGGATTCTTTGGATAACTAGATAGAGTCAAAATTTAAAGTTACTCTATGATAATAATCTGCAGAGAGAACATCACCTTCATCAAGCCTTATTCTATAACCGGAATTCGATGAATTCGCTTCGATGGAGCTGCAGACCCGAATGTCACGGGCACTAGAGCAAGTTATAACACAGTGATTAAAGAATGGTTAAAGTTCAACAGATTTTAAACGTGAATCAAGGGCTAGCTCGAATTCATATTTTGGACAAAAAAAGGGATTTTGTATTCAAAATATCCAAACATGTGGGGGGGGACAAAGAATATAGATCTATCCATTGTCAATAGGCAGAGTAAGCATAAACCAGAAACTAAGAAATCTATGTCCTAAGACTCCTAACTGTAAAGGAAAATTGAGTGCTTCTGGAACTCAAAATAAAATAAAAAATCAGGCTGCTCCACCAGGCTGATTAGAGAGCTGAAACTTGGATGCCTTTTCGCCTTCTGTAGCGTTATCCTTTCCATTGAAGTAATAGTACATATATGAACCCAGCTGAAGAAACCCAAAGATTGCTCCAAGCGCATTCAGAAACACGATGAAGATGTCAACCGAAAGGAGGCCGTATATGGTCCAACATATGCCATTAGCAAATCCAGCCAGCGAGAGCCAAAAGGGCATGTACTCCACATTCTTTGTAGTCATAACATTTTTCCATATAGCCAGAGGTGAGGCGTACATCAGCATACTACAAACATCAGCTATGATTCCAACGTAAAGAGTTCTGTGGGTGCCTTTCAAGCTAACCAAGGCCCCTAGAACTAATGCTCAGAGTCACAACTGCTTCAACAAAGAGGAAATACCATACCCGAACACTTTTCCTCCGATCATTGGCGTAAATAGCGTACACGGTTAGATAGAAAAGTTCGGTGACAAGGCCAAAAGCATTGATGATCAACACTAACAAGTTGTCCTTCTTCACAATGGGGAGGCCATAAAAACACCAAATAATACAGTTCATAACCGTGCACATGTATGGCCATGACTGAAAATCCTCCACTGCCTCCTTATAGATTTGGTAAAAGGTTGGCATTGGAGATAGAAAAAAGCCGATAGAAACAACGTTTACGATAACGACGACGAGGAGCAAGTCCCATGTTGAATGCTTAAGCTAGTAAGAAGAGAAAAATACACAGCAGAAAGTGTGAGAGATGAACCGATGAAGGCTAAAAATAGATTTCAAAGTCTTATAGAGCGGAGAGATGTTTTGTATTGTTTTTAAACCAACTTTTGAAGCAAAAAAATAGTTTGGACCAAAAAATAATAAAAAGTATGTAGATTTTTAAGTCAATAGTGCTTTTTAGTTTGGTTTAAAAAATATTTTTTAAAAGTTAAAATTTTTAGCTTTTAATTTTTTCAAAAGCACTTTTAAATAAAAATTACTCATATATCATCGTTTATATCACTAATTCTTTTATATTTTCAAAAAGAATGTCTAAAAAAGACATTTTATTTACTTAAGAGTATTTTTTTACATAACCTAACAAGTGTCCCAGTGGAAAAGTAGATGATGTTCATCCTAGGATATACGGGTTCAAATCGCTTTATCTACAAGTTATATGTACATTGTCAAAGGTTTAAGAATATGTATAAACAGATACTACCTTATAATCACTTTTAAATTATTCGAAAAAGAGTACTTTTGCAACAATGCTAAACATTTGTATTTTAAATCAAACAATCCAAAAATACTTTTTAAAATTACTTCTTTATCGCATTTTTCAAAAGTAACGTAGGCCCTTGGAGTAGAAATCCTGGTATATAAAATTTTACCCTTTTTAACTAAAATTCCTTTACAGAAACACGAGATTTCAATTTTTCTTAGCGTAACAAAACAATATTAGTATTACTTTTAGATCATGATATCATTTATGATTATTATTATTATTATTATTATTATTTATTAAAATATTTTTATTTTTATATTTTAAGGGATAATGTTATATTTTGTAACTATACTTTAATTAAATATCTAATATGATATATATTTATTTAATGTGATACTCAGGGATGGACCTATAGGAGCCGCCCCTGAAATTTTAAAATTCCTATATAATTTAATTTTTTTTGAAATTTTCTAAATATTTTCTATTGAAAATCTATTTTTGCTCTCTAAAATTTTATAAGTTCACCCCTAGAATTTTATAGGTTCACCCCTAACATAAAATTTTGCATCCGTATCTGGTGATACTTTAACAACAAATTCAAGGCGACACTTGAACTCTTATTTTGTATAGTATTATAGTATCTATGAAATTTTGTAAATTGATTTGACACTCGTTATCAGTGTTAAAATAAGTACCATAATAATATATGAAATAACAGTTTAGATACGACACACCTTAACGGTGTTAATTCAAGTACTATAATAGTAAAGGAATGAGGCGTTAGGTCCCTTAAGTAATATCAAGGGTTTGACTCCTAACTTTGAGAATGGAGAAAATTAAGTTTAGAGGGTTGCATTCATATTGGACTTCTATAAAATTTCATCTAAATTAGTCGGTCAATAAATCAAATATCGATTGTTAAACAAAAAAAATATTTTCGAAAATTGTTAATAAAAAGTATGATATGTTAATTCTATGCTCACTTCCTCTGGCAGATCTGTCAAAGGCGCAGCTCAAATTTTGAAGCCCAAAATATCTGAACATAAAAAAGTTGATGTTTGATCAACTCGAGTGAAATATATTCGAGGTAATCAAGATAACGAGCCATATTATTCATCCTATTTTAATTTAAATTATTTTGAATAAGTGAAATACAATTTGAGTCAAATAAATTTATTAGAGTTAAATTAAAAATTAAATAAATTTAAAATTTTATTGACAAAATAAAGCACATAAACTTAATGTAGTATATGTGTGTTATATTAAAAGAGTTAATTGAAAATTGTTTTTAACTACATTATTAGCCATGTTTAATCAAATTGCTCGAAATTGTTTACATAATTTTTTAATTAGTATAACAAACGCTCTCTCTCAAATTTCTGCCGCCTGCAACTTTATTTTTCTTCTTTTAGTTGGTAGTCGGCAATCAATTTTAGTATTAGTTGTCGACTACCGGGTCTATTATTTTTTTTGTTTTTTCTAATTTTTTCACATTTTAATAAGAATCTCTGTCTTTGTAGTACGTGTTTTCTCTGTTCTTGTAATACGTTTTTCTTTGATTTTTTTATGGTTCGTTTCATCTGTCCTTGGGGAATGATTTTAGCATACCTTAGCGGTCAGTTAGGGCTCGTACAGAGATCTTCACAGCGCTAATATCTGATTATAGTTCTATTGGTGGTCTTAAAAAGATAGATCCCCACTTGGTTGATGGTTGGTTGCCAATGTAATCAGACTTGGGTAGCGGAGCAATCTGCCTGATAGCTTGGTTCGCTCACGACTCCTTTTTCACCTTGTAAAGCGTCTCGTTTGAATAGAGAAAAAGAGATTCAGGAAGGTTTATGGATTTTGGTATGCTAATCTCGATAGAAGTGTCTATTTTTTTGCACCATTGTAAAAGACTTTTAGTGGACTTATCCTTTTTTTTTCTCTTTTTGATACATTGTATTGTATCATCTTTCATGATAATTAATAAAATTCATATATCATTGTTCAAAAAAGTTAGTATACCAAACATTTCTCTAAATGTTTATAAAATTTTATCAATTTAATTTTATTTTTAAATAAATTAATAAATTTAATTCGTCATATTTACAAATTAAGTCCATTTGATGATGATAGTAACCATTCAAAAAATACCATATATATATACAAATTCGTTTAGAGTTTTTCCTCTAATATAACTACGACGCCACTGTTGCATCTGAAACCAAACATATTTCGCTCCTTATTTTAATTTTATAACTCCGAATCAAACCATTGCATCCTTATTCGAAAACTCAAACGGTTGACTCTAAAACTCACATTCAAAGGTTTAATAAAATATTAATCATATACTTATTATTGAGTTCAGAGACAGAGCCATGATTTGTGATTGTAAGGCAAATTAGAAGGGGACAAATTCAAAAATAAATTAATTTTTAAAAATATTTATATAAGAGGATAAAGTTAAAAAAATTTGGGGTAGAAGATAATTGCTCTTTCCCATCGCACCCTACGTACCTCCGTCTGAATGAGTCAAATATTTGAACTTATAAGAATGCTTTATCATGCATACATATGCAATTGTCCTTCCCCACCGCACCCCACATACCCTCGTCTGATTGAGTCAAATATTTGAAGTTATAAGAAGGCTTTATCATGCATAATTTAAGGGTCATTTAAGAGCTTGCATTAAATATAAGATTCTAATTGAAGAAAAAAAACTATCATTCAATATATTACAAAATCTTAAAAGATTCCATTGAAAAAACTCTTATTTAATGTAGGGTATAGAATTTAGGGTTTTATAGTTTAAGGTTTTATGGTTTATAATTTAGTGTGTCATAGTTTAAAGTTTAAGATTTAGGGTTTATGGTTATAGTATTTAGGGTTTATAATTTTATAATTTGAGGTTTATAAATTTATGTTTTAAAGTTTAGAGTTAAGGTTTAAGGTTTTGTAGTTTAGAGTATAATAATACATTAATTGAGAGTTTTCTCAATAGATTCTTTTAGAGCTTTTGTAAATAGCAATAAATGCGGTCATTAATGCCTCTCCTATTTTTTCTTCATTCTTTGCTTCTTATCTACACCACCGTTTAATTCAAGATAACTGAAAAGTCTATGTCACCCCTCTTCAATGTTAATAAAATCTTTTGAAATTAGAAAATCATTTAATTCTTGATTGCGGCTTTTTTATGTACATACATAAATCTTTGATTTTTTTTAGGAATAAATCTTTGAATTATAAAATAATAATATTCGATATAGAATACAAGATAATAATGGTAAATATATGATTAAATAAAAAAAAAGTGGGGTTAAGATTTAGCGTGAAAAATTTAACCAGGGAAAACTACAGTTAACAGAAAAATTTTACTATAATCGAAAATAAAAAAAATATATAAAAGATTTGTGATTAATACGGTTCGTGGGTTAATCGACTATTTATCAACACTAATTTGTAATATTGATTTCTGGATTTGAGGTTCCGGCTTGCTTCCTTCCAGAGATGGAACCAAATGCAGGGTGAGAGGGAAATTGGCCCCAACTTTTAATGGTTTAATTATTTTTAAGCCATTATTAATTTTAAAATCTTTGCAATTAAGTCCTAGCCTCTCTTAAATTTTTTTAATTTATTATTTTAAGACCCTTTAAGTTATAATTATTGAAATTAAGCACTGGCCCCTCATTTTTTCTAGTTTAATCACTTTTTAAGACCCTTCAATTTTAAAATTATTAAAATTAAACCTTAATTTCTTTGGTTTTATGATTTAATTACTTTTTAGAAACCTATTTATTTTAAAGTTAATTAATTTGCCCCCCTCATAATTTAATCTCAGCTTTGTCCCTGCTTTCGTCGTATACACCATGCGTTCTCATTTTTCTCCAATTTTATTTATTCAACAAATAGGTTGTACCACGAATTTTTTGAATCGAGTTAATACGAAAATCGGGTCATAATCTTTAATAGATGGATTGAGTAAAAATAATTTAATATTTTTAAAATAAAGTTTTGAGTGTGAATATTATCGATGAAAATAGGTAATGTTTGAGAGGATATCTTTCATGCCAATGTTTGTTCAATCGAATGAAAATAGGTAATGTTTGAGAGGATATCTTTCATGCCATATTATTCATCATATTTTAATTTAAATTATTTTGAATAAGTGAAATACAATTTGAGTCAAATAAATTTATTAGAGTTAAATTAAAAAATAAATCAATTTAAAATCTTATTGACAAAATAAAGCACATAAACTTAATGTAGTATATATATGTGTGTTATATTAAAAGAGTTAATTGAAATTTGTTTTTAACTACATTATTAGCCATGCTTAATAAAATTGTTCGAAATTGTTTACATGATTTTTTAATTAGTATAACGAACGCTCTCTCTCAAATTTCTGTCGTCTGCAACTTTACTTTTCTTCTTTTGGTTGGTAGTTAGCAATAAATTTTAGTATTGGTTGTCGACTATCGGGTCTATTATTTTTTGTTTTTTCTTGTTTTTTCACATTTTAATAAGAATATCTGCCTTTGTAGCATGTGTTTTCTCTATCCTTGTGACGCATTTTTCTTTGGCTTTTTTGTAGTTCGTTTCATCTGTCCTTGGGGAATGATTTCAGCATACCTTAGCGGGTCGGTTGAGGCTCGTACAGAGATCTTCACAACATTAATCTCTGATTATGGTTCTATCGGTGGTCTTAGAAAGATGGATCCCCACTTGGTTGATGATTGGTTGTCAATGTAATCAGACTTGGGTAGTGGAGCAATCTGCCTGATAGCTTGGTTCGCTCACCACTCCTTTTTCACCCTGTAAAGCGTCTCATTTGAATAGAGAAAAAGAGATTCAGGAAGGTTTATGGATTTTGGTATGCTAATCTAGATAGAAGTGTTTGTTTTTTTGCACCATTGTAAGATACTTTTAGTGGACTTATCTCTTTTTATAACCACATACTTAAAATGACCAAAAACGATAGTTTAAGGGCCTATTTTGTCCAAATCATAGTTTAGGGACTTAAAGTGACCAAAATGATAGTTTAAGGCCTATTTTGTCTAAATTATAGTTTAAGGGCCAAAAGTAGCAAATTTGGTTTAAGCCAATAATGTTTTTAAACTTTGACCTATTTTTCATTTAAAATTTGGTGGTTGTTTTAAAAGAAGTATTGTTTTAGATCATATTTATTTTAAATTTGGATTATTTTAATTTCGGAGGCAGGCTAATATTTTTCCAACCACATGTAAATCAAACGAACTCAATCAACTTAAACAGATAATATTTTAAAGGCATACTACAAAAAAATACCTTTAACGTTTGACTAAATCGTTATTTTAGCCTATATTCTTTTTTTAAATCAATGTAGTTTTTTTCTAAATCAATCTAACCTCCAATATTTCAGTTTTGGTCAAAACAATCCCTTTGACGAAAACTATTAGTCAACTGACAATAAACAACTTAAAATGACGTGACAAAACTACATAACAATGCAAGCCGCGATAACAGTGTCATATAGACAAATATGTTGAGTTTACATAATAATACATCAGCTAAAAATATTTTTATAAAATTATATAAAATATAAATTTTTTTTAACACGTCATTCTGTTATATCATTTCAAGTTATTTATCGTCAGTTGACTAACAGTTTTCATCCGCAGATTGGTTATTTTGACCCAAAATAAAACGTTAAGGGTTAAATTGGTTTAAAAAATTAAGGCCAAAACAACTATTCAGTCAAACATTTTAAACATTTTTTAACTTTATTCCTACTTTAAAAGGATTAATTCGATTAGTTGGCATGCCGTTTAGACTTTATTTATTGGGTAAACTACATTAAATAGTCCCTTGACGATAAGGTACTTTTCAGTTGAGATCTCTGATTATGATTAAGTACAAAATGGTCCCCAACTTGAAAAAAGTAACAAGTTGGTCCAATATAATTAAAAATTAACGATTGATGATGTGACAATTAACAAAAATTGACATAAAAATACATTTAGTCGTTGCATTTACACATTCAATTAATTTAGTTCTAATGTGAAATTTTTTTAATAAATTTATTCATATTTATTTATGCATTCAATCAATTTAACCCACACCCTCCACTTCGACACCGCCTCCCTGCTCCAAAGACCTTTAATCCAATTTTTGTTCCGTCCAACGACTCTTTCGTCTTACTCCCTTCGTTCGTCTTACCAACCCACACCCTTCGACGCTCGTCTCCGTCTTTTTGTTAACTATCATGTCATCAACTGTTAATTTTTTTTTGACACCAGACCAACTTGTTTTTTAAATCAAAGGACCATTTATAATTTTTTCAAAGTCGGAGAACTCAATAAAAAATCTCTATAGTCGAGGACTATTTATGTAGTTTACCCTTACTTATTTCATTTTTATTGCCTTTGAAAAAGTCTTCAAACTAAAAATTATTATATCAATTCTCTTCACCACGTCATCTGTAATTCCAACTAATAAGAAAAATCAATTGAAAAAATCCAAAGGAAAAACGCCAAAATTGAATTGTTTTCCTTCTCCTATGCCATCGTTTTCTGGTTTGCATTCATCCAAAATAAAACCGCGTGCATGATTCAATATTTACTTTCAGGGTAAAGTTAAAAAAATTAAAATTAAAATGTCATAATTTAGAATTTTAATATATAATATTTTTAAAACGGTGTCAATATATTTTAAAGTAATATCAATTTTATTTTTAATAATTTTATATAAAGTTTATAAAAAAAATAGAAGTCAACTGACACTCCATTCTATTGATTTGAAGCAAATATTTCTGCGTTTTCAACAACTCACCCACTCTATTTAATATTTAGGTATGTATTTGTTGATTTTATTTTCTTAACGTATGTTAAGGGTAGTGATGAAACTTGGTGATAGAGTTTGGGGTAACTTAAAATTTTTAAAAAGTAGAGATTTAAGGGTTTAATTTACATTTTTTTCAAAAATGTTTAGGGATTAATTAAAATTTTTAAATTTTAAGAGACTTAATGAGAACTTTTAAAAATTGAGTTTAATTAAAAATATTAAAAAATCAAAATAATCTTAACTTTTAAAAAAATGAGGGTCAAAAAATTTTAAGAATCTAAACTATAATTTTCTAAATTTTGGGGCCGCGGCCTACCGGTCCTTATGGTCTTCCGCCCCTTGTTAAGGGTTACATAAATTTGTGGACCTACCACTATAATATCATCTCTTTCATTCCCACAACCTTAACGTTTGGAATCTTTTAATTTTTGTCTATCAAATTGGCTTTTTTTTTTTTGAATTATAATTTTTTAAGGATTTATTTATGATAATATACCGATGCAGTAATTGATGGGCAATTAATGCATCGATGGCTCATTATTAGTTAAAATTGTAGTATTTTATTAGGATTTGTCCCCCAAGGTTGGATTTGAATAGTAGACTTACAAATTTGACCCTCACAAGAAATATGAAATTCAAAGAAAACAATCTTATGGTTTAATCACAAACTATTTTTTTAATAATAATCACAAACTATTTATGTCATGTAAGATGTAAGTTTGAGTTTTTATCTCTAATATCCTAAATTATTAATCACATATTTGGTATATTATATTCTTTCAAACTTTATGAAATTTAAATTATTCATATCTTTTCTCACATATAAGTTAGAGGATAATATGTGTTTAAGCCTGCTTAAACCTACATCTTTATATATGTTGTATACAATAATAATGTCAACTGAACTAAGATTTTATCAAATTATTTTTTCAACCTTTTATGTTCATTTTGTGTTATATGTTCAGGACTTATAGCTATCTCCCAACAATGTCATCTCCAGAGTTTAAACATTAAATATCTTTAACTATAAATTATCTTGGCATTGCATCTAATATTTACTGATCTTAACTGAGTTCCTACCATAAGTTAATTAGACCTTAATTTAAGGGTAGAATTTTAATACACATGCTATGTAAAAATTATTTTACACAAGCCTGCATTTTTATATTATAAAAATCTAATCATAAATTCTTAACCCTAAACCTTGAAACTAAACACTATAAACTAAATTATAACCCTAAACCTTAAACTTTAAATTCTAAATTAAAATTTACTATCTTTTACAACTAGTTCATACCTCTGTTTTTATCACTAATAATGTTTTCTTTTTAATACGTTTTTATATTTTAACTTAAGTTTATTTTAAAATTTGATTATTTTTCAAAATATTATTATTTAATCTTATTTTTCACTTACAAGTGGGTAACATTAATTCTAATTTGTATTAAAGTATATCGTATTCATGATGAAAGTGAAAGAAATTATTTTATATAAAATATGTATTTATAAGAATTTTCAACAAGGGATTACCGGTGGAGTGAAAAGAATTTACATCTAAGTTTATGAATTTCATATTAAGTAATTAAATAATATTGTTTCAAACTTTTATTTAAAAAATATATAAAAGTAACATTATAATAAGGGTAAAACTTTGATACACAGGCTGTGTAAAATTAATTTTACACAAGCCTGTGTATTTACACTATAAAAATTCAAATCTTAAATTCATAACCCTAAACCCTAAAAACTAAACCCCACACTCTAAACCCTAAACCCTAAATTTTAAACACTAACCTTAAATTATAAACCTTACAACCTAAACTCCTAAACCTTAAACCCTAAACTAAAAGGCACGTGTAAACTAAAGTTTACACGACCTGTATATCAAAGTTTTTTCCTTATAATAATATTTTATTATTTTAAAAATAATATTTCAGTCATTTCTTTACTGAGTTGGTAATTGTTAGTAAATCCAGAACCAATACATTAGTGGGAGCCTCTAGCCCTCAAAATTTTTGGTTAATTCAATTTTACAGTTGAAATGTTTCTTAGTTTCCTAGGATTTTAAATCTCTCAAAACTTCATCCTAATTTTATGACTACTCATTAATTTACGATACAAATTCAATTTAGAATTTAAATAATAGTATTAAGGTATAATGCCAAAAAAATATTCTAATGTTTGACTGAATAATCAGTTTAGCCCATATTTTTTAAGCAATTTAACCCTAAATGTTTCATTTTAAGTCAAAATGGTCCATCTGCGAATAAAAACTGTTAGTTAACTGACGTTAAATGACTTGAAATGACGTAAAAACCTATATGACAGTGCACGTTGCGATAGCAGTGTCATATAAACAAATATGCCGACTTTACAAATGACAGATCAGTGAAAATAATTTTATAAAATTATATAAAATATAAAATATTTTTTCTTCTAACGTATCATTTTGTCAGATCATTTCAAATTATTTAGTGTCAGTTGAGTAATAATTTTTATTCAAAGAAAAGTCATTTTAACCCAAAATAAAACATTGAATGTTAAATTGCCATAAAAAATAGGCAAAAATAACTATTCATTTAAACACTAACGGCATTTTTTTGGCAACATAGTATTAATAATGCAAATATCTGAAGTGCTTTGTGATTTGGACTTCAAAGTTCAAATTCAACGGTCACAAAATAGTCATTTCATTGAGAAGCCCATAAGTGTCCAGGTTTATTAAAAGGCCTAAATCAAATATAATTTATCTTTAACCCAAATCATCAATACTCACATTCAAATATTAAATTTAATTTTGTTTTTATCTAATTTTCTTTGATTACGTGGAAAGATTTATATTCCCAAGATAAATATTAAAATTTAAAATGATACAAAATAAAATAATAAGAATACAATTGATAACTCAATTAATTAGTAGATCTCTAAAATTTTAATATATTATAGTATCATTATGTTGTATTGTGAGAAAATTATTTTATGCATTGATAGTGAAAGTTTTATTTTTCACAAGCTTTTAAATTTTAGGGTTAAGATTTTAATATTTGTCATTTGCTTTTAAGGAAATGATTATTATATAAATTAACCATAAGTGGCATCATGTGTAACAATGGACGAAATACAGGAAGGGGTAGATGAAGACAATAGAGCCCATTACGCTAAATTATGAACGGCCTGATTAGCTTCTCGTCTCACAAACTAATTTCGTATACTCATGTTCGGAGACAAAATCTATTGTTTCATGCGATCTTACTTCATATATTTTCTTGGAAACCAAACAAGCAAATAGACGATCCAAACACAAATTTTCTCAATCAAAATTCAACTTAAATTACTTCAGATAAACAAAACCAAATTTCGTAAAAGATGAAGTTAGCCTCCAAAGCCGTAAAGCGTTCGGCCCTGTCTCTTCAAAGCATAAACCACATCCATTGCGGTAACCGTCTTCCTCCTAGCGTGCTCGGTGTAAGTAACCGCGTCGCGGATCACGTTCTCGAGGAAAATCTTGAGAACACCACGCGTTTCTTCGTAAATGAGACCGCTGATCCTCTTCACTCCGCCTCTCCGAGCCAATCTTCGGATCGCCGGCTTCGTGATCCCTTGAATGTTGTCTCTCAGCACTTTCCTGTGCCTCTTGGCTCCTCCCTTCCCCAGTCCTTTGCCTCCCTTTCCACGACCTGACATTTTTCTTTCCTCTTTTTTCTTCCTTCTCTGCTAAACAGGACTCTGAATTTGATTGATTTTCCGGGAGGGAACCTTGGTTTGTTTATATAGTGAGGAAGATTGGCTTAATGCCGTTGGATGATAATTCTAATCGGACGGCTTACAATGTCGATCCGTGTGCTCTGGCTCGTTTCGGCGCGGGAGTAAACTGGACGAAGAAGGTTTTTATATTCGAAAATTTTCTGAAACCGCGCGCGGGTACATGACATCAGCGTGATTTGAACTTCAAATGAAAACAAAATGTCAAATTTTGAATTTAGTCCCTCTACTATACAGAAATTAAAAAATTAATTTTCTATGTTGGCCTAACTTGGTCCTCATATTTGGTTGAGATGAAATTTGCTATTGGTCAAACATATGGGTGAAAATGAACTGAACTTGAGCAAATAAGATTGTGTTCATGTTCGTTTGTTCATTTTTTTTAATATGTTTGTGTTCGTTTGAAATTTTAATATTGAGTTCGTTTGTTTATTTTTAAAGATATTCGCGTCACAAACATGTAAGTTTATATGTTCGCATATATGCTCGTTTAACTCTCACAAACTTATTCGATTATATATTCGTAAACATGTTCGTTTAACATTCACAAACATTATTAATTATATGTTACCAACATATTTGTTTAGTGAACACTCTCTTTTTACCCTTTTATTTGCAAGCCAAAGAAAAATGGCAATATTATGCCACTAATCCTTAAGATGCTTAACTTCACAATTTGAACCTCAAAGTTCACCAATGTTCAATTTAATTCCTATCTTTACCATTATTTAAAATGTAAAGCTATTAAAGAAAAATGAAAACATGGTAAACCAGGGGTGGAGCCAATAACTTACTTAAGGGCTGTCATCTTCTTTGAACGTATTTAAGAGGAGTCATTTTATTTATAATAGGTGTCATTTTATATATGAAGGTGTGTCATTTTATTTATAAAGGAGGTGTCAATTATATATTTTTAATTTTTTATATACAAATTGAATAAAAAAATACGATTTCTAAAAAAATTTGAGTATCATCAAACACCCCAATTACCTATGTAGCTCCGCCTATGCGGTAAACCATAAACGAGCTTTTAAACAAGTTGATAAACCAGGTTCCATTAAACGAGTCCCAACCCCGTTATTAAAACATTTTGTATTGAAAAAAATCCGTTGATAGCAATATTAAACAACCAATCTTAAACCAAAAATTTTGGAAAACACTATTTAAAACACATTTAGAGGTGTGATTTGTTTTTTAAACCTTTATTTTTTTAATTACTTATTGTAGGAAGAACTGTCAAACAGTTCCACGCACAACCCCGTTTGATTCCCCATAATTACACCTTGAATTACAGTACATGGATGCATTAGGATGCAAAAATTCTGAATTTTTAATGCTTTGATTGATTTTAGCTAATGTTTTTACTTGTTTATGTATAATCTGGGGAAAATGCATATATTTGTCAATGCTTGAAGTCCAAATATCCTTGAATTGCCAAAAATAAAATACTTTGATTAATATAAAAGCAAATTGTAACATAGCATGAACATGTATTAAAGGAATTTGAGTTTTCCATGGGACAGAGTGAACTTTACATGCTGCAGCTTACATGTTGCTTTCTCCGGTCCTTTCAACCCGGAACACGTATCTTCGGCCCCTAAAGTAACAGCAAAGTAAAGGTAGATGGTGCAGAGGAATGCCAAGACTCCCAATGCTGTTAACAGGAACCGATGCCTCTCGACGAGGGTCGACCAGTTCCCTAAATTTCGGGGATTGCTTCCTTGTCGATGCTGATCTTCGAAGGGGAGAAGATACGAGTCCGTCGAGAACCATATTGAAAAGTCCTCAACAACCAATGTGACCTGAAATCATGCAGCTAGTTGGTTTACTCGACGGAGCAAACAAAAGACTCAAAGACAACATGTAAAACCATATTTCTTCAATACAAGCAGTCCAGACTCCAACCAACCAACCGTGTGTCTGACCGTGCAACTCCGGAACGCCAATCAACCAAGTCTGTGACCGATTGTGTGTATATACAACAAAGGCCGAATCTGTTATATCGAGAACTACATCCGAACAGGGGTGATTTTGAACAGTGCAATAAGAGCGATTGCATAAGGTCCAGAAGAAATGAGGGTTCTAAAATAATTTAAGTTAAATGCTTAGAAAGAAAAAACAAAGATTAACTATAGAGGGAAAAACAAGTTGTCATACTAAATAGATTTTGAGTCATGTTATTCAAAAGTCAGCTACTACTTACACAAATCAACAAATATTTAAAAAAAAATTAACTTGAGGGCCCTATTTTAATAAATTGCATAGGACTCCTACATCTTTGAGCCGTCTCTGCATCCGAATAGGCAAATTCGAACAGGAAAATGCTCAAAATGATTAGTAAGTATAAAATTCCAACACAAACAGAGAAATTTTATAGAGAAAACATCAAAAGAATAACCCAACACCAACTCCTTGGAAGAGTAAAATTGTGTAATTTCGCTTATAAAACCTTCAAATGTATCAAAACAGGCAAAAAAAATCATAATTGTGAAACAAACACACACACATACACAAACATATGTAAGCATTGGATTGTGATATCGACAAAGAATAATCTTTTAATTTTCCTTTCACCTGAAACGTAAAACGTTCCGATTTCTAACAGATCGTAGCAGACCCTTTCTAATCCTTTGATCCCAATAGAGAAATCTTGTAATCAAAACCCATAAAAGAGAAAAACTGGAAGATCATATCAAATCTACTTCCAAAGAAAATCCCATCAATGGATATATCTAACAAACAAACGTCAAATTCAAAACCCACATCTATCCTCGGACAATAAAAGAAACCCAGATCTGTAGAACAGTAAAAACAAAAAGATAAACACTTACAGTTGAGGAAATCAAGGTATGAAGATCAAAGGGAAGAAGCAAACAATTAGTATAAATTCTGGATCTTTAATCCCTCATCGGCTGATTCTCCCCTTGTCTTCTCTTTGATTTGTACGTTACAATGAAAACGAGAACCACAATGCAAGTAGAATCCTTCGTAAAGTGAATTAACTTTTCCCACTAAAATCCTTAAATTAGGCTTACGTTTCTTTTTTCCCCCGCCTAATCGTACTACAAATGTGGATATATTACAGTATTGGTCACTTATATTTTAAAAGTGTTCGCTTTTGTTCGCCAAATTTAAAGAAGTAACTTATGTGTTGTAGTTAAAGACATTGATTGATGGGTTTTAATTAAAGTAAGGCTCTTCAAAAATATCTGATCCGACCAATTCGATTATTCATTAATTCAATCTAAAATTTTAGATATCTGATTTGAAAATAAATAAAAAAATCAAAATTTTTACAGATGTGAATCTTGTTGTATTTAGTAAATTTTTATTTGTTGTATTTGAAATTCCGAAATTTTCATAAACACGACCTTCAAATTCAAAAAAATAATTAAATCAAATTATATTTTCGGATAATTGATATCCAAATATTTGATTTTTTCTAAATTAAATATGGATCACTATATCGTCGATCCGAAAAACGAGATCGGATCCGATATCCGACAATGAACAGCCCTAATTTAAAGGCTTAGATCCAATGCAAGAGAGTTGAAGAGGACAAACTCTGTAAGCCAACCTTGGAACAAACAAAACCATAAGAAATACCATGTTTTCCCCAAGAATATTTTACATCAAACAACAATACGAATTTCTGGATTTCGAGCTGACTTGTTTACGATCTCATCCTTAGGTTTATTATGAAAACTACTCAGATTAGTCTTCATAAGGATCAACTTCGCATCGATATAACAGGCAAAGTCAAGCTGCGGTTACTTCGACTTTTGCTGGACGAGTCTAAAGAACGGCGGCCTAATTTAAGGATAAAATCCTTAAATTTCAAAACTTGTTCAAGCAACATTAAATATTAAAATATTTTTAATAATATTTTAGGTTAATTTTTTTCAACAAGTTTTGAAACTTACCTTTTTAAAGGTTTTTTAAGTTGGTAATTTTTATGATAAGTTTCAAAACTTACCAAAAACCAAGCAAAAAACCATTTCCATCCCAAACTACCCGACTTTTGCCAGAAACTTCAACTGAAACAGAGGGTCTATTTTCTCATAAATATAAGCTTGCCTTGTAAATGCATTGATGATGGTAGTTGAACCACTACATAAAAGAAAAGTTGTTTTTTGCAACAACAAAAATTATTTTTTATTGACATGAACACATCATGCAAAACTTACTAAACTCAAAATTAATTTCAACGGTAATTATGATTTATATTTTAATTTGAACCACTATATAAAAAGTGCGATTATATAAAGAAAAATATAATAAAAATATGATTTTTTTCTTAATTTATTAATTTAAATCATTTATTTTTATTAATTTCGTATATATAAATCGATGAACTGTTGACTTTTAAACTAACAATTTAATATTAATCTTTAACGTTATCAATCAATTGGATTAACTTATTAATTTATATAAAGTACGACTAAATTATATTAAATTAAAAAAATTTAGTTATCGCTGATTGAAATTTAATTCAGATAGACAACATCTGCTTTCAGGATTGATGTTGGAGGTGTAAACGCTCGTTTTCACCCAATAAAACAATACTGAACATGTAAAAGTTCACTTAAAAATCGCGCTTAAAAAGGGATTTCTCACCCAAACAGAAAAGTTATTTTTTAACTTTTGCCCTGAAAAAGTTCGGTTGGAGATGAAAATCTAAATTTAACCCAAAAACACGTGAGCTTATTTTGGTTATTTAACAAAAATAAAGCATAAAATATATTTTTAGAAATATGATTTGTATATTCAAATTAATTTGGAAAGTTAATTATATTAATTCTCTATAATTTATTTGAAACTTATTTTTTATATTTTTATTATAGTTTATATTAATATATTTCATATATAATAATATTAATGGATTTAAATCTAATTCAACTTAATATATTTTAAAATTTAAAATACAATATGATATTTTATTTTTCTAAAAAGCACTTTTTACTAACAATATCAAACAGTCAAATCTTACATTTAACTTTTAAAAATTAGTCTTCAAAATTACTTTCTAACAACACTTTTCAAATGCAATGGCAAACTAGCCCAACATCCTATATAAATACATAAATTCACAGACGCTTAAACACACATTATCAATATCACACTCTAAAATGTCCACATATTTATCAAAAAAATCTCTCTTTAAAAGAAAAGCTTCATTATCGGAACGAGGAATGAAAAAACTTAAAACAAAATTTAATGGATTTTTGATAAGCCTCTATTTATCAGAAACAATTTTGATTGAACACTCATTTAGTTTTTCCTTGCTTAAATCCCTAACAATGCCCATGCAAACTTGCTAAATCATACCTCATATCCATCTATTTCGATCAAAACTATGAATCAAGTGAGGTCAGATCCCTCCATCAGTCCTCGAAATCACCAGCATTTTCAAGTAAATAGTTAGCCGCCAATTCCTCGTTTCGATCACAAGCTAAAAAGGCTTCAATGACAAGGGCTCTATCGAATCCCATTGCTTCAAGCTACAAAGAGAACAAATTATCGATCATTGAAAGTTCGGGAGTATCCAAAATAAAATAGAAAAAAAGAATAGCAACTGGTTAGCGTACTCGTTCTATGGCCTCCTGTTCTGCCGGGGTAACATTGATAGCATGAGGCATCTCCTGGTCAGCCTGATCAAACATGTCCCTGAAAGCACCGACTTTAAATTAATATTAATAATGATGCTAAGTCGATGCCTAGATGGCATGGCGATATCGAATAAGTACTCACCCTTCAGAACCTTCGAGTGGCTCATTTATTAACTGAAGAAATTCTGACTGATGCTCTTGAATTAGTCCTAAAAGCTGGGGGTTTTGCTTTCCAAGCTCTTGTAGCATGGGCTGTCAACGGAAGAAGCACCTCAAGCACGGAACAATAGAAAATCATAGATGTTTTGCTAGTTATTAAGGGGTGTTATCACACATCTGCTAGATATTAAGTTTCATATGGTTTTGTAATCAAACCAATCCTTTCATTTATTATCAATTTGTTTCAGGGTGGATGCTAGTATCATCACCTGGTTGTGTTTTGTTTCTTCCTGTCTAATCGACTTATTGCAAATTGGTTTCAGGTTGGATGTTTAATACTAATTAAAACATAGAGATGCAAACCTGTAGAATTTGTGGGTTCGATTGCACCATTGATCGCAAAGCTTGGAACTAAATGCAAGCAAAGATGCAATTAGTATTTGTGAAATAACTAAAATCTTCACAGTTTAAGAGAAAAGAATGATGCAACACCTGCTGGTTGTTTCGGAGGAAATCCAGGGATCCATCTCCACCAGCAGCAGCACCAGAAAGTGTTTCCTAGTATTATTTCAGCAAGTTAGGAATAGAAATAAAAACTGGCAACCCAACAAAGAACAAAATTTTCTTTATGGTAGAAGTACATCAAGAATCTAACGTTTACCTGAGGAAACATATTTAATGGTGATGAATTAGGAGCCCCTGAAACAGGAGGGACAGGGGCTGCACCAGTTTCAGTAGTCTGACCTGTAGAAAAATTAGCCACTGGCACAGCCACTTCTGCTGATTGAGGAATTCCCTGAAGATAAAATAAAACCATAACCACATCCAAACGAATATAGTAGTTTAACGTTGGAATAAATACATTCATAAAGTTTTAGACATACAGAATATAGATAATCCACTGCTCGCTCAGGGTTGTTATAAGCTGCTCGAAGCGCACGTGTTACTGTTTCCTTGTCCCAATTGCCACCACCCATATCCATCAATTGTTGTATAGTCTGTTCAAGATTATTTCCAGCAACGAAATTGGAAGCAGCTTGACTATAGTTATCGGTATGTTGGCTGCAGCAAGTTAAGATAAAAGATTTTCCAATTACTTTCAAAATGCTCAGAGAATACCAGAAAGTAAATGTGGTAGGAAGGGAGGGAGAGCTTCAATATACAATTCTTGTAAGGAAATATAGAAGTATGAACAATTAGATAAAACCTGCAGTATCTTGCAACTTACAATGTCTAGAAAACAGAACTAAGCGCCACAACAACAAAGAAGCTGATAATAAGAGTACCAACAAGTAAAGCAAACTAAAAATCAGCAGATTATTTTTCAGTTGACAATTGTAATGCCGAGTTTGGCAAAAAATAAAAAATGACAGGTTAGAATCATGTAGATGGTTCTATGCAGCCAGCCTAGGAAAACAAACATGACCTTCACATCTTATACTTTTACTGACTTCAATTAAGGATATGGCGATTGTCAACTCCAGTAATTAGACATGGGAAAAAATGTCAACTTCCCAAGAGCAAATTACCTACCCCACTCCGGTAGGGAAGTACTGAAATGACTGAATCTCGGTGTAATTGTTAGGTGTGTTCGTACAACTTCAGTAATTACTGTCCAGCTGGCTTACCAGAAATTTGATTAGTCTATTTTTATTTATTTTCCCTAAATGATACTATAACAAAAATTTCTGCTAAAAGTTGGAAATACCAACCAAATGGAAATCAAAGGAGTACCTAACAACTCCTATTTCTTGTCTCTTTTCCTCAGCAAGCAAAAAACTAGTCATAATAAGTGGTTGTAAATACTTGCATATCATAAGATACAATAGTAGGAGATCCATGCAAATAATATCAAGAATCAATTGACCCAATATACAGGTACCGCATACTTTACTGTAGAAGTACCAGAAGTAGATGTGGTGCTCTTTGATGCCCTACAAGGATAAAATATGATGTGCATTAGATGAGAGCAGCTTATCTAAGGAAAACGGAGGGAGGGTTGAGGACGTCTATGCTACTCTGACACTTTGTTTTTCTATAGACACCTCTCCCCGCTGCATATCCAAATATGGATATAAGGATACGAACCTCCAAATACGTAGAGGATCTTTTTTTTTTTTGGGGGGGGGGGGGGGTTGAACATATATGAGTAACATAGTAGGAGGATTTGCAGGAGGAAGAAAAAAAAAATCAGAATGAACTTACGGTACTTGTGCAGGAGCTACTGCAGCAGGTGTAGAATTAGAAGCAGGTGCAGTTGTAGAGGGAGTTGATGAAGCAGGCTGTTAGGGAAGAGAATAAAAAGGTTATTTAAATATATAAACCAGAACATAAAGCTCAACTTAACAAGAATAAATTATCAAAAAGAATTTGAACACCTGAGCTGAAGAGGTCCCAGTTGAACCCAAAGACTTGCTCTGTAAGAGAAACCAACGAATTGAACATATGCAAGTAAAATTAAAAACAGCATGTACATACAAAGAGGAATTAAGCTATTAATTCAAAATCATTCCAGAGATATCAAACTACTCTACTACACAGAAGAAACTAATAAAAAGCAATCATGCAATGATGATGTCACACCGATAATGGAAAACATTTTTTTCTTTTAAATACAGACATTAAGCTATTAATCAAAACTTAACAGAATAAAGCCTAAAACTTTCAATGAAAACAATAAAGGCGGTTCGCCAACAGGAATTGCAGACGATACCAATTCAATTACCAAAATCAACCATCCACATGAATAAAGAAGTTGCATTACTTAAATAAATCACATAACCAAGTAACTATCAAAAGTAACAAAACATAAAAGTAATAAATACAATAATTAAATGATTTTTTTCTTCTAAATACCTTGCTAAGCATGACTACCAGAAAGCCATCTTCGGAGACTTTATTATCAGCTAAAGTGGTTTCATCCTTCAAAACCTTCCCATTGTGAATCAACAGCTGTTGCCCGCATGGATAATTGTCTTTCCCTTGTCTGTCTTCTATATTTTTCTTCACAGCCATAACCTAATTTTTTTAAGAAAAAAAAGAACATTTTAGACAACTTTTTAAACCCTAATAGTGACATAATTGAACAGGAACAAGAAGTAGGGGTTGAGAAGTTGAGAGGGGGCATACAGTATCGTTGGGTTGAACCCTAATTTCAAAGTGACTGCCTTTTAGGGTTTTGACTGTTAGCTTCATTTCGGCGAATTGAGGGAAAAAAGGCAGGCTGGTTGTTTCAGATTGGGGATTTCAAACAAGGAGAAATGAGGAGAGAGAACTCTGTAAAGGGGTTTTTATAGGGATCAAAGAGAATCATAGGACCGTTTAAAATATTATATGGATTCAGGCTCCAAACTTTAAGATCTAAATCCAACCCGACCCGTTTACTCACCGGCAATATGTTGTAGAGTAAGTTTTGGGAATAATAAATAATTAGTAGGCATTGGTTGAGTTTATTATTTCTAAGGTTTAGAATATTTTTTTTAGTTTCGAATCAATGGAATAATTAATATGGTATGCCGAAGTGACATAAAATAAGTACTGTTTTATAGTCGAAGTTGTTATAATTAAAGGCCGAAATTATTTTTATTTGTTTAAAGTCGACATACAGTTTCTCCGACTTTCCCTAGTATATAACAACCACTATAGGTAATAAAATAAAAAAATAAAGAATTTCATATCACGAAATAAAAAAAAAATCAACCGCAATATTTAAAAAGGATTCGGTAAAATATAAAAACGGCCACTAAATTAGTTTTTTTATTTTAATTACTTTTTTTAAATATTACAAAATAAATATTTAATTTTAAAATTTATTATAAAATGAACACCACGTCGTTAGTTAATTGTAACTAAAATTTTATTTTTTTTAAATATTTATAAGTAATAATTTCAAAAAATTAAAATAAAATCATTTAAAAATAAGATTTATATTTAATATACCGGCGATAAAAACTAAAAAAATTTATAAGTGCTTTAATTTTAGGGTTTGTGAATCTATTTTAGGTATAAGATTTAGGGTTTTAGGTGTAGGAGTTTAGAATTCAGAGATTGTGTTAGAATTAAATGTTTAGAATTAAAATTTAGGGCTTATAGGTTAGGGTTTAGTTTTAGGGTATTATGGTAAAATTTAGGCTTTAACCTATAACCCCTAAATTATAGTCTTTAAACCTTAAATTATAACCACAATCCCTAAATTCTAAACCGCTACACTTAAAACCCTAATTCCTACAACCTAAAAGAAGTCCATAAATCCTAAAATTTGGAAACTTTTGGTTCTTACCGTCCTTGTATAGAAAAATTACACTTTAAAATATATGAAAATACACAATTTATTTTAAAATTATAATTTTGCTATTTTTTAAAATAAAACTAACAATTGAAAATCACTTTTTCAATTCAACCAATCTCTGTTACATCAAAACCTTCCATGAAAGAAATCCCCCAATTGAAGAATGTTAGTAATTAAAGGAATTTTTAAAATGTCAAATATTAAAAATTAAATTATCATTAACTTTATTTTTAAAATGGAAAACAGAGGAAAAAGGGAAAGACAGAGAAACCAAATACTGAAATACCAAGTGGCGGGATTCCAGCATGCAAACGTTATTTATTTCCCAGTTTGAGAGGCGATCCAATTGCTTCGCTCTCTCTCTCACGGGGAAGCAAAAACAACAAACAACAAGCCCCTCTCAATTCGATGTATCATTCTTTTTCTCACGTGTGAATCAATACCCTTACATTGCACATTAATCCATTACTTCCTTTCAACTTTTTTTGTTGTTGGTTTCATGAATCTTAAGATCTTTCATACTGTAAACGTCTTTTTTCAGAAACCCATCCTTATTTTTGCTTTGGGTTCTTTCTTTTATATGCTTCATTGTTATGACCACTCATGTTTGTTTGTCCATTTTATGCAGAGGATTTTTTTTTTGAAATTATGGGATTTGGGTTCTAAATCAGCTGTTATATTTTGGAGGATTTCCATAGGCTTCATTTCAGGTTGGTTGATTGATATGAAATCGAATGCATATGCGTTTTTGTATTTATATTAGATATTTTTTTCATTGAAATTGGATTCGTTTTGGTATTTTTTTCTTGGTAATTGATTTTTTTTTCGATATTCATGTTAGCTTCTAATATGCTTCAAATTTGTTTTCTTTATTATTGTTATGGATTTGCCTTCAATCTTATGCCATTTTGAGGATATTGGGTGCCAGGTTTTATCTTTTGTTACTGAGGCAAGATTGGATCCTGCTGTTTGTGTGTGGTTCTGTGAAAGTGAAGGAGAGCGGTCTAAACTATAATGGAGAAGAAGAAGTATCCAATTGGGCCGGAGCATTATATACTGTATGAGGAGGTGGGGCAAGGTGTTAGTGCTTCGGTGTACCGTGCCCTCTGTATACCCTCGAACGATGTTGTTGCAATTAAAATTCTTGATTTTGAACGTGAAAATTGCGATCTGGTAATCCCTTCGCTCTGGTTATGCAAATGGTTTTCGTTTTTTATTTTTTGAATTTCATATTTAAGGTTTGCCTTTTTTGGAGGTCAAGTGTTGGTTCATCCTCACAGCCACTTCATATTTTGCCTGTTGATTTTTCTCATTTGTTGTCTGATTGGGGTTAAATGTTATTCAAGCTGGACCTATATAAAGCATTATTGCTGTTCGTTTAACTCTTTAGCTACACTGAGATGAACTACTTTGTATGCTATTGCTGTTTGGAGAGACAATAGTAGATTTCTGTAGAGGTTGCATATATTATATTGGAGATCTTCAAAGGGACTTTTTCTCCCTCTTGTTTGGACTTAGCTAATAACGGTTACTAGCTTTTTTGACATTATTCTCTATTGCTTTCTCTCAGAATAACATTTTTCGTGAGGCACAAACAATGGTCTTAGTTGACCACCCAAATGTTCTTAAATCACACTGCTCCTTTGTCAATGATCATAACCTATGGGTTGTCATGCCATATATGGCTGGCGGATCTTGTCTTCATATTCTGAAGGCTGCATATCCTGACGGTTTTGAGGAGGTGGTTATAGCAACAATACTTCGTGAAGTGTTGAAAGGTTTAGAATATCTTCATCAGCATGGGCACATACATCGGGATGTTAAAGTAAGTACTCGGTATTCATCATGATTTAGAGCTGCTGTGAATGCTATTATTTTTAGTGATTATTTCACTTTGTTGCATAACTTGAGCTCAACACGGGTTGTCCTTAGTATTTTAAACCAAGCTCTAAATGGCTGTGTTTATTTCAGTCGGAATTCTCTATAATTCAGCAGTTTTAGTTAACAAGTTAAGAGTTACATACATTCTGAAAATAAGGTAAGTGAATATAATTATTTTTTGCTAAGAATATTTGAATCGGTTATTTAGAATTGCAACAAGAACCATTTTATCATGGTGATTACTGGGTAGTGAACTCCATTAATTTCATGAAATCTTAAATAGTTGTTTCTTATGTATAAATGAAATACTTTGGTTCTTAGTTCATCAATGATCTTTTCCAATAGGCTGGGAATATTCTCATTGACTCACGCGGTGCAATCAAGTTGGGAGACTTTGGTGTTTCAGCTTGCATTTTTGATTCAGGTGATAGGCAACGCATGAGGAATACATTTGTGGGAACACCATGCTGGTATGCTTACATTATCACGTCTACATTCCATTGAATTCCTAGTTCTTAGATAAGAATTCAGTGCCAAATATTTTTTACCCGCTAGTTATAGCATCTTAATTTTGAAGAGATGCCCCAATGGACCTTTTTGTCTGGTACGTATCAATCGTTCAATGCTTCTTATCATCCGTAGTCTAATTTCCTCTTGGTTGTTTGCAGGATGGCACCTGAGGTTTTGGAGCAACTACATGGTTATGATTTCAAGTTAGTCTATTGTGTTCTCAAAATAGTATCTTTGGCTCATGTTCCTTAGGTGACATCATATTGATGTTTATTTTGCAATACCCCTGCAGGGCAGATATCTGGTCATTTGGTATAACTGCACTAGAGCTTGCTCATGGCCATGCACCATTCTCAAAATATCCCCCAATGAAGGTGATAAATTTTGTTTAATCAAAATCCTTTACTGAACACCTAATTTACTGATTTAAAGCACCTCTTATTCTTAGGTATTACTTATGACCTTGCAAAATGCACCTCCAGGCCTGGATTATGAAAGAGATAAGAAATTTTCTAAGGTATTTAACATATCCAACATTCTTAGCAGTTGGATTTAATTAAAAACTGTTATGTGTTCACCTTGTGTTTCTCTTCTCTTGCCAGTCTTTCAAGCAAATGATTGCTAGCTGCTTGGTGAAAGATCCTTCAAAAAGACCTTCAGCCCCGAAATTATTAAAACATTCTTTTTTTAGGCAAGCAAGGTCAAATGATTATATAGCAAGGACACTTCTTGATGGCTTGCCTGCACTTGGTGACCGTATCCAGGCATTGAAAGTCAGTGTTCTACTTTTAGGCATATGGCTCTTAGTTTGTACAGCCGTACATTATGTTTCAGTTTCCATCTTATACTTACAAATTTTATCATTTTTAAAAATAGAAAAAGGAAGAAGATATGCTTGCACAAAAGAAAATGCCAGATGGCGAAAAGGAAGAATTATCACAGGTTAGAATTTTAAAAAATTTAATGCAAAGAGTGGACTTTTAAATGCTTTTGGGCATTCACACACATCTGTGTTTTTGAATGTGGCTATCACCAATTCATGATTATAGAATTCAAACTCTTGGTTAGATTCATGACACATGATGCCAGTACCAGAGTGTGGGTTTGGCCCACAATATTATGCTAGTGATATTTGGTTGGCAATGTGAAGGTTTATGTTTAATTTATGAATTATTATTTCGCTTATATGTATAACCTATTTTACTAGGTTGGGGATGTTCTTGTTTCTTTCTCACCAGTGCAATATCTTGTAAGTTGAGATTTGAAAGATTTGAGTTCATGATTTTCTGTGCTTTTGTAATCATGAGCAGAATGAATATAAACGTGGGATAAGTGGGTGGGATTTCAATCTTGAAGATATGAAAGCTCAGGCTTCCCTGGTATATAGCAATGTTTACTTTCCATTTCCTTGTGGTGAAACATTTTAGTGGGTTTTAAAGTACTTTTGGAACTTGTAAATGCGTATCAGATCCAGGATGACGATCTTATATCTGACTCCAGCCTAGGAGGGAGCTCAAATTCTTTGCTGTCACTTGAAGGACGAGATAAGCAATCAGAATGTCAGACTTCTTCTCAAACTACAGGCAAGGTATTTCAATATATAATCCTGCGTTTTTGGCAGGTTTGCTTCTTATTTTTCCTAGATTTCTTTTGGTTGGTTCATGATGGTCTAGCTTTCACAGGAAGACAATGATCTGGTCCAGAATCAACCAGCTCCTTCAGCAGCAGTTGATCCAGCGGTAACTATTACCAAGTACGTAATTTTTGATATTTGACAGTCTCACCATTTTACATTTTTACCTCTACGCTACTTCATTTTTATTAACTTTTGTCCAAGTATAGTTTGTTGAGAACGCAGCAGGTCATGCTTATGCTGAAAAAGTTTTCAATGGTTATCTTTTAGTGGAGAAAATGTAATTTCATTCGTGTTTGATCATGCAACACTAGATTTGAAAGATCTGATGATGACTCAAGTGGTGCTAGTGCCTCCCATGAACTGAATGTGACTTCATCTTCTAATGATGATCGTGTTGAAAGTAATCTTGGTGAGAAGCCTGTTCTGGAGCTCAATGGAATATCTTCTGATAACATGACCAAAAATTTGCATCCAAGGACACCACGAATTCCAGGGAGCACCATTAAACCAGAAACCAATGTTCTTCCAGTTAAAGGAGAAAGGTTTGGTACTATACCGACATAAATCTTTTTCTTGGTAATAATGCTTAATTCTATGTTACACCAATGTTGGGTCAACTTTATTTGCTTGTGTCATTTCGTAAACTTCCTCTACCAAGGGTTTTTTTATATGAGTTCAATTCATTACCTGTTGGCCCTTTAGGGTAAAGATGCATGATTTCCAATTTTGTAAACTATTTCGATAATGCTTTATTTTGGTTTTATCTTAGCAGGGGAATTGTTATTATAAATCACTGTTTATTCTTGGTCAAACAGATGCATGATTTCCAATTTGGTAGCAAAAGAGAAATCTTATGATCTTTGTATGCCAATGTGTTTTGAGTTGTGTGAATGAGATGGCTAGAATGTATGGAGTTTATCATACTATATTTATGTAGCACTCATTTTATCAACTTTTCAGTGATAAGCAAAATCAGACCCAGAACATTTCTGGTGGCAATGGAGCAGTGATTCCTGCAGCAGGAGAGGATACTCTTTCAGAACTTCCTTCTAAGGCAACTAAATCACCGGGCAAGTGTTAATAACTTAATTGGTCATTCTCACTTTTTTTCCCTGCAAAAAGATTCTCCAGGTTTAGCAATTTCGTTGATATTTCGTTAATTTGCTCTCCTGCCATTCCAAGTTGATTTACTTCCCCAATAATAAAGTTCCATTGCAGGAGTAACCGGTGATGACGAGAAAGCAAAGCCACCTGTCGTTCAGCAAAAGGGACGTTTTAAAGTTACATCCGAGAATGTTGGTTTGGAAAAGGTGACCTACATCTTTCTGGTATGGCTGTTGCTTCTCTTGTCAAATAGGAGACGAATTAACCTTCTCTTTTCAGGTTGCTGCATCTCCTTTACTACAAAAGAGTCGCAGCATGCAGGTTGGTACTTCGGAGGTTAGCACATGCGTGCCAAACTGCCTATTAGACTCAATTGTAGAACCTCATTTTATATTTCTCCGGTAAATGCACAATTAGGCATTTGACATGATTTATAAGAGTTTAACTTGCAGTCATTGCAAGCTTTTGTAACACAACACAATAGTTAGTCCTAACCAGTATTACAAAAAGAAGATATATGGTTACCACGCAGAAAAATTCAGTCCTTACTGTATAAGTATTGTTTACGGCTGCCTAGTTGAGAACTATAGTAAGATTTTTTTTTTCTCCGAAGTAATATCTAAGCTGAAACTGGTCACCTCAGGAAAAAAAAAACAAGGCAGGACATTGATCTTGGAAGTGTATATACCTTCTCATCATCCTATTAGGTGAAGAATGCGTCATATGCCTGGAAAAAAAGAACATATCTATACTCGTATTTTGTTGCTTATAATTTATATAATGTTATGGGTTATGCAGGTGTTGACTACAAATCCTACGGTTTCACCAGCAGTCGCAACTGATCCTGCATCATCAATTCCTGCTGCCAATCATCTTTTCCCATTGCTGCAGTCTGTTTTGCAGACAAACATTCTTCAAAGGGTATATAGTTTAGCCTATGTTTTCGGCATTTTTACTTTATCCATTGCCTAATGGTGTTCTACTCGGTGTATTTTTGTCAACAGGAGTATATTCTCAATGTAATGAAGCAGATTTGTGCTAGTGACCCTATAGGTGCAAAAAATGATGCTCATTAAAATGTTCCTTCTATTTTTCTCTTATATAAATTCAAGTTATTTAATCTTACACCTTTGTCTCCATGACTTAGCCAACCGTACATTCGAGGGAGTAGGTGTACCAGCTAATGTGCCAGTCACAGAGAAATCTTTGGTAAGTCATGTAAGTGTTCTATCAGAAAAAGCCTGCCAAGATGATCACGAAAATTATAGTCTCCTAATAGAAGTTTGTGAATCTGCACTTGATGAATTGTAACATGCACTTTTGCTATACATGTGTGAGATTTTATTCGGGATAAAAGGTAAATGAGTACCTTTACAAGAGACCTATAGTCCCCCGGAATATGCCTTTTCGGTTCTTTTCTCTTCATGTTTCAGTTATGGTTGGTGGGGTTGGCTAGCTGCCGTCATTATTGTAATGTGATACATTCAACTTTATCTTACATTTTTATCGAAATGAATTTCTCGAATTGCAGTTGGAATTAGCTCATGACAGGGAAAAAGAATTACTTCATGAAATAACAGAGTTGCAGTGGAGGTATTTCGATATCATGAAGCATTCGATTTCTTTATTCCCACCTGAAAACCGAAAAACCGTCTCTAAACCTCGGTTTGGCTATATATGTAGGCTCATCTGTGCCCAAGAAGAGCTGCAAAAATATAAAACAGAGAAGGGCTAGGTTAGTTTCTGACACACTTGGCTCATCTGTCCGCACTTCTCTTAGTTCAACCATTGCTGCCGGTTCCAACCTCAGAATTTCAGGTGTAATTTTGCTTCGAACCAAAGCTGCGAATGGAGGTAGAACCCGTTTCTTGAACAATATGATTCTAAGGAAGGCTAAAAGGATAAAGATTTAGAAACAAATATGAGCAAGAGATACATATGATAAGCTATAGGGAGCTGGATGTTATTGTTTGTATCTTAATCCCCTAACTTGTAAACTACTCTTTATTATATTTTCTTCTCCAAGATATGATCAGCATATAACTTGTAAGTACTAAACGTAGTTTTAACCTTAATTTTAGGGTATTTTTCTACTTCCCCATGTGGTACCTTGTGTGTGTGCTCCCCCTAGTTTTAGTGGCACTTGGTATTCATGGACGCATCGGTTTTCTACCGGAATTAGTACATATCGGTATCGGTCCGGTTGAGTACGGTGTTTCGAATTTATTGTATTTTTGAAAAATATTTGACAATGTATGTAAAAAACATCATATATAAATGATCCACTAGTTATACAAAATACTTGCCAATAAACTCAACAAATACAATCTATCATTCCACATATTTATTAATATATTTTTTTAAAATTTTATTCGTGCACTAACATTTTAAATTTTTAATTAGAATCAATCGAAATGAACATTTCACCGATACGAATAGAAATCTTGTCCCTTTTTGGTGCTCCTATGTATGCTTCAACACTTAAAAATTAAACCTTAAATTTTAAACCCTAAACTCTAAGCTTTAACTTCAAACTTGAATAGAAATCTTTTGCTCCTTTTTTATGCACCTATATATGCCACACCTATAAAATCTTAAACCCTATACTCTAATCCTAAATTTTAACTCTAAACTTTAAATCTATTTTTTTATCGTTAAAACGTACGTAAGGAAAAAAATGTAGATAATTTCTATTCTTCCCTTGGTTCCTCAAGTGCTTGACGAAGCTGCAGCTTTTGTGGCTCTGCATAAGCTCCACGACTAGTTTAAATAGTAATCTTTGTATACACAATGATTTTATATATAATATAGTTTTTTTACTACATTACATATATAATAAAAATATGTAAAATTACACAATAAAAATATCATATTGATTTAAAAATTATATGTATGATCATTGAGCTAAACTTGACACCCAAAAATTTGTGAGAATTTTTTTCTATATATATTTTATATAAAAGTAATGTATAAAATAGAAATAGACACCAACTTAAAATTTATTATGTTCTTTTAAAGGAATTGACACTTATTATTTAACTCAACTCGTTTTTAATAAAATGTGAGTTATTATCCAAAATTTTGACACTACAACTTAAATTTTCTGGCTTCGCTCTGTGTATGACAAATATACTTATATCGATGAAATTTAATGTTAATATTATTAATTTTTTATACTTCATGTTCAGTTTACGATCCATATTTATGATACGCGGTTGACTCTCCTATTAGTTATAAAATTTGTGCATGGATTTTCCCGTTGGAAATTTAATGTACTTTTTTTAGTAATATACTTTACCATTACATTAAATATTTTTTGAATAAATATGTTTTAAGTATTACAACATTGATTAATGCATCTATGTTATACGAATTCCAATTAAGTGTGACATATAAACAGAGACTAACGTAGATATCTATATATATTCAAAAATTTTATATATTCGAAAGATTACTTATATAACATACCCGTATTAAAATATGTTTCAAGTAGCAACATGAAATATAGATATGATTTATATTCAAAAAAATATATAGATATGATATTTTTTCTTTTAAATATGAAAAGTCAAGATATCAATGGCATCCATGACCAGGATAATAGAACAGAAAGCCACGTGTAATAGAATTAGAGGTCGAAGGCAAAATCTCATAGTCAGAAATCAACCTTATTTTAGCCGAAACAGATTCAAAACATAGTGTTTCATTTGGAGTTCGAACCCACAGATTTGGCTATAAACTCCATTGTCACCCCTCTCGTTTCATCAACAGTTGTTTCCACAGTGTTATTCTTCATAAACAAAAACAATAAAGTTTTTTCACAATAAAGACGATCAAATGTCGATTTCTCCAATAATTTCATTCTTTTTCTCGATTTCCTTGGTGTTACTGTCCACAACACATGCATTCAACATCACCCAAATCCTCAGACGCTACTCCCAGTTCGACACGTACAACGAGAATTTGAGTAAAACCGGCCTGGCCAGCCAAATCAACAACCAGAAATCCGTGACGGTCCTCGTCGTCGCCAACGATCAACTGAGCGCCTTCGCTCACCTGCCGGAGGAATCCGTCAGGGGAATCTTGAGCTTCCATGTCGTACACGGTTACTACGACGCAGCGCGGCTGAAAAGCTTGCCATCCGGAACCACACTCCCCACGTTTTACACAGGAAACACCGCCTTGACTTCCAACTACGAGGGCAATGGTGTGGTTACTTTTAGATCGGCCGGTGAAAATTCTGGGTTCAAGGGTGTCCAATTGCTCGACACTATCCAAGCTCAACCCCAAACTATTTCGATATTACAAGTCGCCAGTATCATACCGATTGGCGACCCGGCTTCCCCTCCGCCGCAGAAACCTCCGTCTGCTTCCCCTCCGAGGAAAATGTTAGCACCAGCGACGAGTACTCAAGCGAATAAGTCTCCGTCCCCGGCCCCGGCACCATCTCAAAATAAAACAAGCAAAGCACCGGCTCCATCTCCGAGCACTAAAACTAAACCAGGCAAAAATACACCGGCTCCATCCCCGAGCACCAAAACTAAACCAGGCAAAAATGCACCGGCTCCATCCCCGAGCACCAAAACTAAACCAGGCAAAAATGCACCGGCTTCATCTCCGAGTACTAAAACTAAACCGAGCAAGAGTGGAGCATCTCCATCGCCGAATACTAAAGCTACACCAAGCAACAACAATGCACCGTCTCCGCCGCCGGCCCCGAGTACTAATACTACTACACCAAGCACTAATGCACCATCTCCATCCAACGCTACTAAACCAAGCATTACTGCACCATCTGATGCCCCGACCGAATCGAACTCGACTACATCACCACAGGTTTCTTCGCCACCGACGGAGTCCCAAGCACCGGGTTCTAGTACCGACGAGGCGCAGACTCCAGGAACATCGCCGCCTAAACCATCTAGCAGTACACCAGCAGCAGCAACACCGGCTACTGATGTTCCAGCTCCCGCACCTGAAAAATCTAGTGCGGCTGAACGTGTGAGTTCTGGGAATTATCTTGCTTTTGTCGTTGTGATTTTGGCTGCGGATCGGTTCTTGTTTAGCATTATTTGATTGATTGTTTTTTTTTTTGGGTTTGAACTCATCTACTGTGATGGGATTTTCCGATCTTCAAATATTTTGATAAATTGAGTATCGAACTGATGAAAAAAAAAAGCATTGGCTAATCATTGTTATTCGACTCCACAAATCCCAATTCCCGTTAAAACAGGGTTCTCTTCGTATGATAAAACGAAAATTCTTGAATTAATCGGTTAATAGATAAATATGGTAATTATATTAAAAAATATTATTAATAAAATTTAATACCATAGTACATAGATTAGTTTAATCTCTCTTGAGATGTTACGAGGATGTGTCACGTGTCTTGTCAAAATTGAATTATACGTGTTTTGTCAAAATTGAATTATTGGAGACGTAAAAAAATTTGATTCGTTTTGACTCGACTTATTATTTTATAAACTTGATTCGACTCTGTAAAGTTTAAACAAAAATTGAGTTATAAAATTGAAATTCGAATAATTTTAAAATTGTTTATTCGTTTTCAAGTTCGACTCGAATAACTCGAAATCTAGACTCGACTTGAATTTCATAAATTCGAAAATTTCAAATAAAATTTAAATTGTAAAATATGACTTGTAATATCGATTAACTCAATTTTTTTACTGGACTCGATCGATAAAAGTCTCACATGTTTATGAGGTTATCCTAGAGACCAATTGCAAGATTGTAAATTTGTAATCAACACAATTAGGAATTTTTGAGATGGCGTACTTTTATCTGTTATTGTCTTCTCGTCTCAAATTTAAGACATGTCTTTTGTTTGGACTCATTGAAAAGTTAATAAGATAGTTTATGTTTTGACACATATAGTCATATTTAGGGGCGGAACCTGTATGGGATATGCCCCAAAATTTTAAGAAATTCAAAATTTGTCTCTAAACTTTTTAAAAGTTTTAATTTAGCCCCTCAAGATTTTTTAAAAATTCATATTAAGCTTCAAAAGTTTAAATATTTCTAATTAAATTATCTCATTTTAAAAAAAATTATGATTAAATATCTCAAAATTATTAAAAAATTTAGTTAAATCCTCAAATTTTTCAAAAAAATCGTTTAATACGTTAAATTAAAAAATATTTTGCCCGTAAACTCTTACTTTAAGTTTCGCCACTGTTTCTATTACATAAGATCATGTAGTGTCCATCTTCTTTGATAAGAGATGTACATTGTGATAATTATTACATGAATGTCATACTATCAAGAAAGTAAATGGGAGTCATTTCATATACACATGCTAAATTTATCATTAAATTATTTAAAAATATAAAGGAAAAAAAGATAAATTTATCGTTTAATCATTTAAAAATTATATTAAAATAATCATTAAAATTTGTGGACAACAATTAAGCTTAATTCATGATTGGTCCTTTATCAAGAATAAAGCCTTTTTTTTTAAATTACAAAATTGTTAAAAATCTGATAAATTGTCATAACTATCTGCTATAAATATTGCCTTAATTAGAAGACCTCCCGAAAATCCACAAAAATACTCCACTTCTAACTCGCTCTCTCCCTCCGTTTTCCCTTTTCCATTTCTTTTTGGAAGAACGATTCAATATCTCGCAGGCATCAATGGCATCGGAAAACGTGTATGTCGAGCATTGTAAAGGCGTCAATGGCCTTGATAAGGTCATCTTGAGGGAGATTCGCGGTTACACTGCTGAGGTTTTTTTTTTTCTTTTCCCCGATTTTTTTTGCATTTTGTTATCCGATCATTCTCTGCTTTACTTTGTTTCTTTTTTGGGGGAAAGAAATTGTTTCTTTTATGATTTTAGTTCGGGATCTTGAAATCTGTGTTGAAATGTTAACCGCATTGCAAGAACCTTTGTTTTTTTAAGAGATTTACGTGATTTGTCATCGGTTAATCATTCGGTTTGTAGATTTGGATCCTGCGGTTATATAGTTGTTCTGATGATTTAATCTTGAAACGGTTTGGATTAAAGAACGATTCATTCTTTTGTTGTATAGTTGTCTGTGCAATTTCTTCAATCTTATATTTATTCATTAAGTTTGCATTGAATTTAGATTAAAGAACGATTCATTATTTTGTTGCAGTAGGAAATAGGTTGAGTGTGTTTTTGTATTGAAAAGAAGAGAAAGGAAGATAAAATATTTAAACTCAATTATGCAAAAAATGTACGAATAAATAGAACAATAGTGGGAAAGATTCTTGAAACCAAAGTTGAGGTGCAATATTAAGCACAGGTTTACCATTCTTTTAATTTGTTGAGATGACTGGAAAAAAATTATGAACAATAGTGGGAAAAAATTTACTTGCAAGGATGGATAATCAAGAATGTTTTTGATATGTTTACAAGAAATTACTTATAGGGTTCTTTAACACATTTAAATTTTTTGATATGTTTTAAAGTGGAAAGAGCTTATGCCATGTGTACAAGATTCTTTCAAACTCCTGTATTTTCCCTTTTAGTATATACTGCCATGTGCTATTTCTTTAATCGGTAAGCCTTAACCTTAAAATTAATTTATGAACTCAGGAAGTCATGATTGCTGCTTATGTAGTGTTTTACTGTTTTTTTATTCTTCTCTCCCCTCACCTTCTACATTTCCTTTTATTTTTACCTGAAAAACTTATTTAACGATTTCTTGTATTCATTCTACTATGTTCTCCTTAAACAGGTGTATCTCTTTGGAGGCCAAGTCACGTCGTGGAAGACTGAACGAAGGGAAGAGTTGCTTTTCCTTAGTAGTAAGGTACATGATTTAGAATTATTCTTGTTAGAAACTTATTTAAATACATTGCAGTTCCCTCTTCTCCTGCCATTAACGATCTATGCTTCATCATTAGAGATAGTATTCGAACGCACATGCAATGGTTCATGGAATAAATTTGATCGCATTGGTGGTGGTAGTAAGTTATCATTTACTCCTACTTGGGCTACTATTTGCAAGTTATAGATTTGCTAGGTGTTTGATTAATACCTGTTGGTGCCTATATTGTCGGGCACCAGACAAGGCGTAGATCAGGGAGAATGTGGTTGGTGGCAGTTCATCTGCCGAGGGCTATTTTGACCTAAAAGTGAAACACTGAGGGTTAAATTACTTCAAAAAAAGAATATAAGCTAAAATGATTATTCAGTCAAACATTAGGAGCATTTTTTGGCATTATGCCAAAAATAAATAAGAGTTCTCAAATATTTTGTATTTTGAGGGGAGTATCAAAATGCCCGCCACATAAGTTTACGTACCTTTTGATACAGACAAGTATTATATTTTTTTCTTTTTTGTAAAATACAAAAAATTCTAATTGAAATAAATTGATGCATGTTGATTTTTTATATAGAATAAAGTACAGCAATTTAAATGGATCTACCAACTATTTGTGATTGCCTTTTCAAATAAAAGTGTGTTCTTTCTGCAGGCTATTTTTCAGCCACCTAAGGCTATCCGTGGAGGTATACCAATCTGTTTTCCTCAAGTATGTGCTTCCGTGCTCTCTCTTTTGCATTTTTAATTGTTTGTTTCAATTTTAATTCTTGAGCCACGCAGTTTGGGAATATTGATTCTCTTGAGCAACATGGATTTGCAAGAAATCGATTATGGAGTGTTGATCCTGATCCACCGCCATGTTCATCACATGCTTCTAGCAGGGCATTCGTCGACCTAATTCTTAGGCAATATGAAGAAGAGTTGAAGATCTGGCCTCACAGGTGCATTGTTCTATATGAAATTTGATATATTTAACACAGATCTTAAATTGACATCTTGATTTCAATGCCCTTATTATGCAAAATTGTTAAACTGCTATCTGGACCCAATTTTATATCCTCTATTCCAGTTTTTGTAATCTATGCTTCAGGTTATGTGCTGTTTTGGAGCTAACCCATAACCAGTTTAAAAATCAATCTTAAATGTGCTCCCGAACTGCTTTGTGCTTAGGTTTAGGGATTAACTGATTTCATTTATGTGGCGTTACCTATGCATGTGAGGTGGATACCGAAAGTTCTATCATGTGAATTAAGGGACATGCAATTCTGTGCAGGTTTGAGTTTCGGTTGAGGATAGCTCTCAGTCCTGCAGGTGATTTGATGTTGACATCCCGCATTCGAAATGCAAACATTGATGGAAAGTCGTTTACATTTACATTTGCCTATCACACCTATTTTCTAGTCACTGATATCAGGTATATATATAAATATATATATGGAATTTCTCTGTTCTTTTTTTTTCTTCAAATTTTGATGTTAAAAAAGGTTCCGTATTCAGATGTTGCTCTGCTATGATATATTGCTAGGAATTATTCTTTGTATTTACTTTTATTTAGTGAAGTGCGAGTGGAAGGACTAGAGACGCTGGATTATTTGGATAACCTGCAGAACAGAGAGAGGTTCACTGAACAAGGGGATGCACTAACATTTGAATCAGAAGTTAGTGTCAATTTCTTTTTAAGCAGGCTCATGTTTCCCTGTCTTTCAATTCTCATTTGTATTTATTGTTTAATTGTTCTTGTTGATGAAAAAGGTGGACAAAATATACCTCAGTACACCGACAAAAATTGCCATCCTGGACCATGAAAGGAAGCGAACATTTGTGTTGCGAAAGGAGGGACTTCCCGACGCCGGTGAGTTTGTTGTCCCTACACACTATCTTCCATATCTAGTCCATGTTTAATTGTTCTTTATTTCAGTCGTGTGGAATCCCTGGGACCAGAAAGCGAAGGCAATGGCTGATTTCGGTGACGAGGAATATAAGCATATGCTATGTGTCGAGGCTGCTTGTGTGGAGAAGCCCATCTCCTTGAAACCCGGTGAAGAGTGGAAAGGAAGGCAGGAGATCTCGGTTGTTCCTTCAAGTTACTGCAGTGGACATCTCAACCTGCGTAGAGTAACCTTCACTGGTTAAACACTGCCTTCTTCTCCGGCATCCTCGTACAGTTTTATCTCAGCAAGATCCCAATTCGGCCTCCTCGAACTGGCTTCACAGATGGTGTGTGCTCCAGCAAAGCATTTAGTTATAAATTGTCTCTGTGCCATATTATTCTTTTTTTTTTCTCATCATTCCATTCAGGGTTTAGTAACTAAGTAATGTTCCTTTATTGCATTCTGAAGACCATATAGTACAACTTTCTGAGAACTGAACAAGCGATTTAATAGTCTGCCAGTTGGTAATAAAATCCTTTGCTTGCCAGTTTTCTGATGATTCTGTTTTATTACAAAAGTCGACTTCATTCGAAACCATTTTTTTCAATAGTGATACATTAACATGGTTGCAATGGCCATATGTACTACACGCCACTGCAAAGCCGGCTGGCCATCGGGTTCTAAAACTACGATTGCCTATGTCAAAGGTACTACAGGAAACAAGTTATTACTTTGTATCATAACAGAGTGTTCCGAAATACAATCGGGTATCAAAGTTCAGCATTATTTGCTGTTGACAGGGATGTGGACGAAGCGTTGTTGTTCGAAGACCATACAAAAACCCGCCAAAACAGTCGTTGCTTCCGCTTGTGATTGTTGGCAATCGGCTCGGTCTCGGATCTTCTCAGCATCTCCCACATCACCTGCACATCTTGGTAACCACATGTTTGTATATCATCGTGTAGCTTTAAGAGCCCTGCACCTGCATTAATTGTTATAGAATTATTAGCAAAAAGGCAAAGTATGGGTCTTTTTTGTTTGTTTTTGAAGGCATAATTTGCATTAATTGTGGTGATCATGAGTTGATGAGTGGTCCTGGCTGCAAATCTTTGTGATTGGGTAAAGATTGAGCACTTTGTTATTGAATTAGGGCAAAAAGTTGCACTAAAAAAGAGGTTGATCCTAGCTTTTAAGTGCATGGACCATCAAGCTGTGGTTTCATGGTGGACACTATCGGTTTGGATTTCAGCATATTAAAACAAATCAAATGAAAATCTTAGACATAATTTCTTTGAAGTGGATATAGATTTATCGAAGTTAGGGATTTAAATTTTTTTATTGTGAATTAAATATATACATTGGCTAATTTTATTAATTTTGGGTGCAGTGAATTATAATCCGACCTCAATTTTAATATAATTTTAAAATTAAAAAAATATGATAATTTTGTAAATATATCGGGGCTAAACCAAAAGCGTTTCATCCAATGATTTAAAAAAATTAAAACGAGTTTGCTCAAAAAAATAATTATTTATCTTAAAAAATTTAAGTTTGAACACTAATATATTCAAAAAAATATATAAACGGTTAAATAAACATATAAAATAAAAATAGATTTTAAAAATTTTAGAAACTACCATATATCTTATTTATTTATTATTCTTAAATAATAATCAAGGATACTTAAAATTTTATGATTTTCTAAGTTAATTTAGCTCTTGTTCATCAAAACAAAATAATCAAGGATACTTAAAAACTTATAAAGTCGCTTGTGGAAAACTCCACTGTAATATAAGAAATAATTTATTATTGGATTATTCATATGAAAAAAATAAATCCACAAATAAGACTATTCAACTTTGCTAATTATATTGAACCAAGAAAGGGTTTTAATGGAAGAATAAATATTATTCTTTATAAGATTTAAATTCATATAATTTTATTTATAAGGTATACTTGAGTTTATTAGAAATTTAAAAATAAATAAATAAATAAAAGATCAAATTAAAAAAGTTAAAAGAAACTTCAGTAATTATATTGAAACGAATGGTTTGGTCCGAAAAAGACATTATCAACAGTAAAATAGAAGAAGAATTGCTTGGGCAATCGCAATAGCAGAGATAAGGGGCCGGGGGGATGGAAACGCACCGTTTTTGTTGGGTTTGAGAGGGGAAGAAACGGCGAACCAGAATCTACGAACAGGGAAAACCATCTTTTGCCACCAATCCATGAATCTGTCTTTCACTCTGCTCTTTTTCTTGCTGATTTTGATCTTCTTCTTTCCTCCTCCTCCGAGAACTCTAAACGCTATCGTTTTGAGCCCTGCCAGACCTCCACCCCTCTCTCTATAAATTTTATGATGAAGAAGAAGAAGGTTGTTTACAGTTTACAAAGGGAGAAGGAAATCAGAAAGCGAGCGTTAACAAGAAGGAGAAGCACAATGTCCAACGACACGTGACCAATATATATATATGAGAGAGAGAGAGAGAGAGAGAGAGCGTGTTTGATTTTATTTTTTACTTTTGTTAGAGCAACTTTGGTTGGTTTTAATTTGACAGAAACTACAAAATGTTTGGTATCCGTCTTTTACAATAATCCTTATATTATTATTATGGGATGTCGGTTTGATATTTTTTTCTTTTGCTTTCCCAAATAATAATAATAGTTGATAACATATATTATATTCTCAAAAAAAATATTTGGATTTAAATTCAGATTATGTTAAACTCGTGATTTCAATGAAAAAGATGATGAGATTATTTTAGGCAAGGATCAGGGTTGGTTCAGAGATTTTAGAGGTTCGGAGAAAATTGAAAAATTAGGTCTTTAATAATATGTGTTGAAAAAATTAAATTTTAAAAGTATATCTCTAATAATAAATATTAAAAATAATAAATTTTAAGAATATACCTACAATAATAAATATTTAAATTTTTGAATTTTAAGAATTAGTCTCTAATAACAAATATTAGAAAAAATTGAGCCTCTAATAAAAATTATTGAAAAAATGGCCCCTATGAAAATATTAAAAACTGAATTTTAAGAGTAACCCCATAATAACAGTTATTGAAAAAAATAATAATTTTAAGAATATGTCTCTAATAACAAATATTTAAAAAAATGAACCTCTAATGACAAGTATTGAAAAATTTAAACCTTAAATAACAAATATTAAAAATATTTAGACCACAAATAACAAGTATTGAACAATTTAGATCCCTAATAACAAATATTGAAAAAAATAAATTTTAAAAGCAGTCTCCTACTAATAAATATTGAAAAAAATAAATTTTAAAAGTACGTTCTAATAACAAATATCAGGAAAAAAAATAGCCACAGATAACAAGCATTTAAAAAAAAATTGAACCTTAATAATAAATATTAAAAAATTAAATTTAGGAGTAGGCACCTAATAACAAATATTTTGCCTCTAATAACAAATATTAAAAAAACTGAGATACAGACAACAAGTATTGAAAAAACGAACCCCTAATAACATATTAGAAAAACAAAAACTAAACTATCATTAAAATTTTAATTATGAACTGAGACTCAATAATGTTTAGATTAAATAATTTTTTAATTAGGGATGATGGACTCCATTAATAAATATTTAAATTTTAAAAGACTATATATAATTAAAAAATATAAATAGTATGCCCCAAGTGGGTAGTGGGCCATGGTGGGCGCCCCTCCTGCCACCCTTAGGGCCGGCCTCGGCTGAGATGAACGTACATTAGGAGTGAGAGGGATAATTGCCCCTCAACTTTAATCGTTTAACTATATTTCATGTCCTTGATAGTTTTGAAACCATTTCAATTAAGCTCATGTCCATTCCAAAATTATCTTGTATAATTTATTTATAGGACCTTATTAGTTTTAAATTTAGTTAAATCAAGCATTGACCTTCCAATTTTCATGGTTTAGTTACGTTTTAAGGTTTTTTTATTTTAAAATTAGTGAAATTCAATCTCAACTCCTTTAAAATTTATGGTTTAATTACTTTTTAAGATCTCTATCGTTCCAAGTTAAGCAACTTGTCCTCTCATTATTCAATTATGGTTTCGTCCCTGATCTTAGAGAACCGAATTTGAACACATATGTGTCTTATCAAATAGTTAAAAAAATTATGAACATATATTAACATGTAATCACACTAATAAATTAAAAAATTCCTATTACATTAAAAATAAACTTTAAAATGTTATTGTCAAAAAGAAACTATCGTTAATTCTAAATACAAATCGTAAAATAAATATAACATCACTTAAAAGCATTATCAAATGCGTTAAAGACATCAGAAAGAATATCGCAATAAATAGAGGTGTTGATTAAAACAGACCTCAAAGTACTTACTAAACAAATTCTTATATTTGATAAAAAAAACAAATTTCTTACGTATATACTCTACGTCCCACTCAATATGTCTTTTTTGTATTTTGAAATTGTATCACTTAAAATATTTCATTGAAAAAATATACAATTTTTATAAGATACATTTCCTTTTATACATTTTTTTTGTTTCCTAACAAAACAAAATTTAACCTTTTAAAGATAAAATTATCGTTTCAATTATTTTACATTATCTTTATTACACAAACTTTTTATTCTTAAAACTGTATGAAAAAGTTAACAATGGATAAAATAAATGGAACGGAAGGAGTATAAAATAAAAAGACACAATCATTAAATTGTACAAGAAAAAAGAATGGTTCATTTGAAATGGGCCATTATATTTTCATTTGAAACAAAAAAAAAATGTAACCACAATATTCAAAAAATTATTCCATTTTTCATGTCCTTTGCTTTAAGCATGGATTAATTTATTTTTTTATTATTTTTATTTTTTGTAATTTCATTTATAAAGTTGTACTTTTGGTATAAGAAAGGGGAAATGACGGTTTTAAATTTTGAAATTTGAATGTAATATATCAGATTGAATTAAAGGGGAGTGTTTAATTTAATTATTACAGTGGAGGGCGGTTCATTTGTTTGAATCGAACTAGTACAAAGATAAGATGGTATATAAAAGTTAAATCCTTGCTTTTTAAATCTATTGGCTAAGAGAAAATAGTGTCGGCAACGGCCTTGGCCACGTAGCTACTAAGGGACATCGGACATGATCAAACATGCCTTAGCACCTTTTCACAATGACTTTTGCCCGATCATATTTTGACACGTATTATCTTAGATTCTCTTTTGTTGCTTGTCCTTTATATATATATATATATATATATAAAGAAAAAAATGGTAATATGCAAGCTCATCTCGTTATCTATGTTAAGGTATAAAGTTATCTCTCTTAATAATACTGTCTTTAAAATTTAAACGTGAGTCCTTATTTAGGAAATATAATGTACTTTATTAATGCGCTCAGTACTTGTTGGTTGAAAAAAAAAACTTTGATACATGTAAATTTTAATTTATACAAATTTATTAATTATAGGGTTTAAAGTATTAATTTGAGAGGTTTAAGATTTGAGGGTTTAAATTATAAGGGCAAATCCCTTATTATTCTTATTCTTCGACTTGCTTGGACTGCCTACATCTAATACATATGGGGAGAGCAAAATAGAGACATTTTAGAAGCCACTCGAAAACTCCTAACGAGATTGTTGAATCTATTCAAGAATCAATAGTTCTTAAGTTACATACAAAAAATATAGGTAGGAATGATATAGTTAATAATCAATTTTGTATAGATTGAGAAATTTTATAACTAGTCCTGATTTTTTTTTTTTTTTGTAGTAGCTATGCTATTTTTATTCGGATAAACGAAACACACAGTTTAACAAAAAAAAGAGATGCCCTTTGAGGACGAATGTTGAACGGATTAATATATATTGACATGCTAGTTTAGCTGGCAAATTTGTGTGTTAGACGATAGACTTGATTAATGCAAAAGTTAAAGTTGACGTTGATCTTATCAAAATATTAATGGACTAAAAGAGGTGTCGAGGTAGTCTCAGATGATTTCTTACAGACATTTAAGAAAAATACTGAAATTTAAGAATAAGAAAGTATTCTTTCAAGACACTTGGAAGGTCCGATATTTAAAGGAGGTATGGTCAAAGAATAAAGAGGTACAACCTAAACATTTAAAATTGGCATAATGCTAAAAAATACCATTAACGTTCAATTAAATTGTTATATTGGTCTTTATTCTTTTTTGAAGTAATTTAGCCTTTAACGTTTTATTTTGAGTCAAAATGGTCCCTCCGTAGATGAAAACTATTAGAAAACTGACGATAAACAACTTGAAATGACTTGGCAGAATGACACCTCAGAAGAAAAATATTTTATATTTTATACAATTTTATAAAATTATTTTTTGATTGAAGTGTTATTCTGTAAAGTTAATATATTTGCCTATATAACATTGTTATAACGACGAGCACTGCCATGTAGGCTTTCTATATCATTTCAAGCTATTTATCGTTAGTTGACTAACGATTTTCATATGCAGATTGGTCATTTTGACCCAAAATGAAACGTTGAGGGCTAAATTGCTTAAAAAAAGAATATGGACCAAAATAACAATTCAATCAAATATTAGGAATATTTTTTGTATTATGCCTTTAAATTTTAATGAATAATTTCCTACAATTCAAGCTGTAATATCAAGAAAAGACGAAAGTGTAGATAATTCATGGTCTAATCAGAGATTAGTCTTACAAATTACATTCGAAAGTGTAGATTAAGAGAATGTTTGTCTCCACCGACAATCATTTGATGTCGTTTTGGCATTTTTCAACCCCAATTATTTGTGACACACGAAAGCTTATAATAATCTTCCATTATTTTTTATATAATAAAATAATATTTATATTTTCACATAGGGTTCACTTATTAACCATTATGTTTAATCCGAGAATATCATTGTCGATATTATAACGTTATCATATTAGACATATAAAATAAAAATCTAACTAAATTCAAATTTTAGAATGACGTAGGACACCTTAAAATTAGAGAAAATTTTCTCGTAATATATATAATTTTTTAAAAATAAAACACATAATTTTTAAATAGAATTAGAGAAATTAATTGACAAATTGAATTTGTTTTTATTTAAGAAACCAACGAAGATTGAATGCTATAGCCTATAAATTGACGGTGAGATAAAACCAAAAGCTCACGAGCTGGTTTCACCTTCAACAACTTGGAAGAAAATAAAATTAAATAAATATATAAATGGTGGGGCTATTGACTTATTGTCACCCAAATATTTTTTCTGATATTTATCTTTTTTTATAAATAAAGAGAAATCAACATTAATCAACTATTTTAACCACTACAATTGTTATGTAGGATGTGTAACATTTCATCGGGAGGTTTATGTTAAATGTGATACGATATATCGTTCTTCATTATTAATTTCGTCACCCGTTAATAAGTTAATTACCTTCACGATAGACATGTTTAAAATAAACATTCTAACCTCGTCTCACTAAATTTCGAATATTGATTAGAAGAATAAAGATTGATATAATTTGATCTACACAGTTTACTTTTTTTTTCACGGCGATTATTTGTTTTTAATTTCATCAATATTATCTTCTTTCATTGGCAAATAATAGTTTTGATTTGAATGTCGAAGGTTTTGGACTTTGCGTGTAGAATAATTATCTATCTATAAATATTTTAAATTTTTATTAGATCGTTGTCATCGATTAATTGAGTATTAATTTAATCAAAAAAAGCAAATATATATTTTATTTAGATGATAATTAATATAAATAAAAATACTCATTAGAATTTGATCTCACAACTGATAAATTCATTTACAAATCTCTCACCATTCTATCTATGATTTTTTAGTAAATTTTAAAAATATATATTTTAAAAATATAATATTCTTCAAGACATTAGCATATCTTTTTTGTGAAAGATTTGGAGGGATAATCAAATTTAAGAAAAAAATAAACAGAATTAAGAATGACACAACATATATTCAAAATATATTAATTTTTAAAGTAATTGCAAAAAATATATATTTTAATATTGTAACTTAATCATTGGTACATAAAAAAATGGAACGCTAATTTAATACACGTGATCAACGTGGGGGGTGGTTTGGTTATAAAATTTTGAAAATTTCAAACAAGATTCAAAGGCTGTTGCACTGCAATCACCCACCATTGCAAAAGTCTTTGAAAAACTTGGAATAGAAACGGTGAATTTTGTATCTATTTGAAGAAAAATTGGTCAATTTGGGCTGCTGTGTTATTGGTTTTGGGGTACATGATTGCAAAAAAAGAGAGCTAGGGGGCAAAAAGTACTAATTATGAAAATGTCGTGGGCTCGTGGCAACAAAGATTCTTCAATATTTTTCAACTTTAAATTTAAAAGTTGTTTAAATAAGTAACTATTGGTTAATCGAGCAGAATGTAACATTTGGTCTTTTCTCCTAGCTTTTTAAATCATTTAGAATTGAATTCGGAGCAGAGACAATAGGTGCAAAGATAAATATTTAAAAAGTGAAGGGGCAATTGTATAATTAATCCATTTTTTTAAATATGTTACAAAGGTAAAAGAAATTTGGGCCTGGGGGCATGTTTCGGATTGGAAGGGTAACACCATAATAAATATCTACATCACACGATCTAAATTAGTTAATCAATACATCATATATGGATGATTATACTAAAAAACATTCGGGTATTTGCCCCCCAAAATATATAATAAAACACTATTTTATTTCAATTGATATAGTGATCGAACTCAACCGACATATAATACATAGATTATAATTTTTTTAAATATTTTATGTGTATTTTATTAATTATATTCGAGATTTATAAATGTTTCTCTCAACGATATAAGTTTGAACATAGATACTCTTCTTGAGAGGATAATATGTTTTACTATTACACCGGACACTTGATGGTTCACTACTATTAAATCTTTAATTAAATTAATATCACAAATTTATTACTTTATATATATTTAAAATTTTAATTTTTAGCAATTTATTATTTTATGGCATCCATTTTTCAAAACATTAGATACAAATTAAGTTCATGAGAAAGTTAATTTGTTTTTTCAAAACATGAGAGCCACATGAACTAATAATCCCAAAAAAAAAGGCTGTCTACCCAAAGTGGATCAATTCGGAAACCTATCCCGCTATTTGAATTTTATCATTTTTAATTTATTAATTAATTGGGACACTAAAATCTTACTTTAAAAATTAAAAAATTAAAAAATATTTTGTGGTATAAGGTATAAAACTCAAACATCCTGTGAATCTTTTACTTTGAGAAACTTATGAAGTGACGAAATTATAAATTTTTTGGGTAAAAAGGAAAGAGATAAGATCGAATACAAAGAGAGAAAAAGAATCAAAATTCTAACTTTTGGTTCAAAACTAATCAGATAAGATAAGAACTACGAACCAATATTAGTGCTTTTACTGTCATCTTCAAGCATTGCCAACCAAGAGAAGATGTTGGATTGTCCAACCGACGACAAAAGTTTATAAAAGTAGGTGATTCTTCTGTTTATCCAATCTTAAAAACTTGATCTAAAACTTTATTCGATTAATATTCTAATGTAATTATATGATAGTATCGACAAGCTGTTCAAATTCGAGCTCTTACGGATAATAACATTTTTCTTTTCACCGATATCATTTAGTAATAAATATATGTTTATATATTTTTTAACCCATTGATAGGACACACATCATGCAAACAAAGTTGATTGAATTTGAATCTGTTAAAATGAACATCATCTTATTTTTTAAAATTTTAAATTCTAAATATAAGTATACGAAATATATTAATAACAAATACTTCTGAAAAATGCACTTGTCACATTGATATAATGAGAACTTGTTTTATACCGTCTTGTGGGTCGCAGGGATCATGTGTGTGTGTCGCATTTGGTATTTGTGTTTTTTATTTGGCCATGAAACTTGGAAGCACGTTTTATTTTTGAGTCATTTCCAACATGTAGCTTGGGCTTTTTAAAGCCACAGGTTGCTCAGATCCAGGTGTGGCTGGGAACTTTGATGGCTCTCCCTATCGTAATATTAAATTTTTATACATAGTAAAATTATATAATAATTTAAAAATTTTAAGAGTGCAGAATTAAATTATTAATATAAAATATAAAAAAATCAAAGAATGAGACTGCTCCCCTAACATCTCCCAGTCCATCACAAAAGACTGAAGTAAGGGATTAGATCTCTTATACGTGCTTACTCTTTCGTTAACAACTAATTATATTGAGATCTATTGATTGACTGGATGATCAAAGATATTCATATTATTTTTGATATTTATTTTGAGAATACGATTCTCTCTGCTTAATAAAAAAGCAACTAATCACATCGAGTGCTTGGATCCATTTAGACTTCGACTTTCACTAGATTGTGGCTTATTCTAGAATTGGTTCAAACTTGTGTTCTATTTTCACTAGTCGTGGCATTTGTACACCTTAATGGGTCTTAAAGGCCCATATATGTCTCGAGCCTTTGGGCTCTTATTTAATGGACCTAAGAGAAGACTCTAATTGAAAACAAGGCTTATAAATTATGATATTATGAAATTAAAAAATCATATGAAAAAATATATGTATATTTAAACTGAACGTGATTTGAGGTACAATTAAAGGGACCATTTAAGTCAATTCTTCTTTCCAATATCCAAATCATATTTTTTTTAATTGGACCGAAGAGAAAAATTAAAGGTGGGCCTAATGAATATTCAAATTGAAAGAACTTTAGAGCCTTTTTAGGAATTGAGAATGGGCTTCGGGTACTTGCCTTAAAGGCAAACATAAAAATATTACAAATATTTATATATACAGAGAATAGCCATGAATTAAAGTAAAATAAGTTTTTACATCATGTTAACCTATATATATGGTGTTTAATTTATAGATTGGTATCTAAACTATAAATTTTCTCTAAGACGGTACCTAAACTTTTTCCTTTTGTCAAAAGTGGTATTCAAACTTTATTCTTATTCCATGTATGTATTTCCGTCAAACAATCGCTAATAATGATGGCTAATTTACGAACATATATTATTTTATAATTAATGTTATACCATTCAGAAAATATAATGATGGCCAATCATGACGTGATATATGACAATATTTACATGAGTTTTGTCACATACGATAAGTTATTTTTTTGTGATATATGACAATTTTTTTATGTAAAAAAATACACGTTTTAGTTGGTTGAATTTTTTTTTTATGAAAGTCGCGTTTGAAACGGTTTGAGAGGAATAATAAAATTTGTTAATTAAGTATAAGGTGAGAAAAATAACATAATTTAAACACCGATTGTGAATTAAGGATGTGTATTTTTAAGGAAAATTCTCATAATTAAAATTGCGGTAGGTGTAGGTTGCGATGGATGATCCAGCAAAGACAAATTTCACCCAACGTATTGTGGAAAGGGGTAGGTAAAAAGCCACTCCACTCAACTTGCCATCTCTCTCAACCAAGCATGGACCCCTTCTACCCCACCAAAACCCACTCTCACCCTACACTCATTTTTAGTATCCAAAAATAGCACATGATCACAGTTTCTCTATTATTTGTATATGATTAATTAAATAATTCAGATTATTTTTTTGTAAATTTAGATGAATACGAATTTTTTAACTTAATTTTTCTCACTCTCACCGTTAGGGTTTGAACCTATGACCTTACTTAAGAGATTGAGAGTATCATCCCACTAGACTAACTGATTATTGATGACTTATTGAGTCTTAATCTAATTTTTATTATCTTTTATATTCTTCGGTATTCAATTCACAGACTGATTAATTTAGATAGAATACTGTAAAGGTCCATTATAGGTGCCACCTTCTCAATCTAGTTGCTCTATTCACAACGTTAGGATTCGAAGCATTAAATTTGCTTAATAAATCTAGTATCTCATCCCACTAAATCAATTAATTGATTATTATTGCTCTATTCACAATGTTGTAGCTTGTTAGCTCATTTTCATTTTGTTAGCTTTATGCTTTGTTTATTCGGTGACTTTGGTTCTTTTTATATATTATCACGTGTACTTTTTACTCCATTTAGGTTTAAGAAATTTTTTAACGAAGTATGTGATAATATTATCAGTGTATGATTTTCCGTTAATGAAATTATACATTTTCATAAAAAAATATTAATTTCATCAACATGTTGGCTCGAGTGTAAGCAACTTGGTACCGCTTAAGCATGTCTCGAGTTCAAGACCTTGTGTATACAAAAAAAAATTCGCTGAGAGACTCACCTATCAGAATTAGTTGTGCGACGCAGGTTAGTTCAAATTAATCAAGGAAAAGTACTAAGAGACTGAAAGAACAATAAAAAATAAAATGATGTAATTTCGAATATTTTTTATTTATAAATTTATGAATCCAATTTAATAATTGTTGTTGAAATACAATGATGGATTGTAATATCATAAATGCAAGCCATGGGTGTATGGTGATAAAGTAAGAAACTATTGCTTCTCCAAATATGAATGAATAGAGACCACAACTTCCACTTTTAATCCCACTAACCCTAATGTCACACTCCAACAGTCCATGAAATCCCCGTCTTATCCTTTCACCAACTCCCCTTCACCAACTTTGATCTAATTTACTATATCAATATCAATGCTGCCCTACCATTTCCCCTCAGGCTCCAATTAACAGTCAAAGCCTAAATATTTTGTTTTTCAAAGCTCGTCTTTGCAGCTCAAAATGGCCCCCCAAGCTGAATTACAACAACAACAACAAGAATTCATTTTCCGATCAAAGCTTCCCGATATCTACATCCCCAACCACCTCCCCTTGCATACATACTGTTTCGAAAAACTCTCCGACGTCGCCTCAAAGCCTTGTTTGATCGATGGGACGACCGGCAAGGTTTACACTTACGAAGAAGTCGAGCTCACCGCGCGGCGGGTCGCCTCGGGGCTTAACAAGCTCGGCATTCGACAACGTGAAGTGATAATGCTTTTGTTACCCAACACTCCCGAGTTCGTCCTCTCGTTCCTCGGCGCTTCGTTCCGCGGTGCCATTATGACGGCGGCCAACCCTTTTTGCACCTCGGCGGAGATCGTGAAGCAAGCGAAGGCCTCGAGTGCGAAACTCGTAATCACACTGGCTAGCTACGTAGACAAAGTTAAGGAATTCGCTCGGGACAACGATGTCAAGATCATGTGCATCGACTCGGCCCCGGAGGGGTGTTTACATTTCTCCGAGCTAACACAAGCCGACGAGCGCGATCTCGTCACGGTTGAAATCGAGCCCGATGATGTCGTCGCGCTGCCGTATTCGTCGGGAACCACAGGGCTGCCCAAAGGGGTGATGCTGACGCACAAAGGACTAGTCACGAGCGTGGCACAACAAGTTGATGGTGAAAACCCCAACTTGTATTTCCACAGTGAAGATGTGATCTTATGTGCTTTGCCTATGTTCCATATTTACGGCTTGAACTCGATCATGCTTTGTGGGCTGCGGGTTGGGGCTGCGATTCTGATCATGCAGAAGTTCGAGATCGGATTGTTGTTGGAGCTGATACAGAAACATAAAATAACCATTGCTCCGATGGTGCCGCCGCTAGTTTTGTTAATCGCTAAGGCGTCGGACACCGATAAATACGACTTGTCGTCGGTGAGGATGGTGAAGTCCGGGGCAGCTCCGTTGGGTCAAGAGCTTGAGGATGCTGTAAAAGTCAAGTTCCCTGGTGCCAAATTTGGGCAGGTATGGAAGTTTCAATATTTTTACCTGTCAATTGTCATAATAGACATTTTATTTAATTATTCAAATAAAAATTATATTCCTAAATCAAATATTTAATTTCTTTCCAAATGTAGAATAAAAACTTGAATTTATATTTTGGGAAATATTTTATTTCGGTATACATACTATATTTGTGTATAAAGTTTCTCCTAAATAAAGAATATTTATGTCTTAGATTTTTGGATTATATTTACAGATTTAAGAGAAATTATTACATGTTTTCGGCTCACCACGTCATCCATTGTCTCATCCAATGAGATTCACTTATTTAATGACACGCAAGAAAAATGTGAAGATTCACTTTGAAAAAATAATAAGATAAAAAATTATTATTGGATGAGATCATGGATGACGTGGTGAGCCAGACCCATCTAATAATTTTTTTAAATTTAGGGTATAACGTTGAATATAAATTATATAATATAAATTTTACACGTCATATGCAGTGATCAAACACGCCAAGGATCTTTGGGGATATGGCTCCAAATTTAAAAAATATTAGGTTCTGTTTGGTCATAGGGTATAAAGTTTAGGAAAAACAGTGAAGAAAACGTGTTTAGTTGAAAAAATTAGAAAGTAATTTTAAAAAATAAAAATAAAAATAAATGAACATTTGAAAACATAAAAAAGATGTTTTCATTGTTTTAATTGAAAATGTTTTGACAAAATAAAAAATATGAAAACAAGAGTTTTTTTTTTAATTTTAATTTTATTTTAATCCGGGTTTGAATCATTCTAATGCTATTTTTAAAATTTTGGTTCATTTACTTATATTTAATTAATTTATTATAATAATAATAATATTTTCTAACTATATTTTATTTAATTATTTAATAATTATTTTTCTATTTTTGAAAACTAGATACCAAACACTTTTTTATTATTTTTGTTTTTGAAATTGATTTTTTATCCCTATTAACCAAGCATGTTTTCTAATTTTAAGAAAACTAAAAATAATTTTTTTTTCTGAAAATGAAAATAAATAATAAAAATAAAAATATTTTCTAAAACCGAACGGTCCTTTAATATTTTAATTACTTAAAAAAGTTCTAAAATAATTGATTTTACGCTCACAAACCTTTTAGAGTTTCATATTAAGTTTTAAAATTTTTGAATAATTTTAATTAAGTCTCTCCCATAATTTTTAAAAATTCATATTAAGCCTCTCAAAATTATAGTTATACCCTTAAACACTTCAAATTTTTTGAAAATGTTAATTTAATTCTCTATTTTTTAAAAATTTTAAGTTGACCTCCTAAACTTTCTCGTCAAATTTCGCCACTAAATATTATATAAAATAATTTCTCCTTTCGTATAAATATTTTTTCTTTCTCCACAATTTCAATAAATGTTATACTATTTGCATAAATCATATTCAACCCTCCCTCCTTTCAAAAAGAAAACTACAACTTTTAGAAATTATATTTACTTATTTATTGAGTTAGTTTTCAAAGACATCATCTTATCTGCTAGTACTAGATATGCTCGTTACTGCGGGGTCGAGCCATGACGTTGCACTTCCACTAAACTTGATAGTGCATATCCATATCCCAACACACATATACATGGAAGATATCTGATGCACACGAAAAGTTCCTACGAACATTAATTTTAAGGTTTAGAGATCTAGTTAAGGGCTTAAGATTTATAAATTTAAGTGTATGGATTTAAAATTTACGATTTATAGTTAAAATTTAGGTTTTATGGTTAAGATTGAGTTTAGAGGCTTAAGGTAATATGATTAGGGATTTAAATTTTAACTTAAACCCTAAATTTTATCCCTAAAACCTAAATTCAAACCACACCCCATACATCAAAGTTCAAATCTTAGTAGACGTAAGTAATAGATTTCAAAGTTAATCGCAAAACATTGTTGTTTTATAGGGTTATGGAATGACAGAAGCTGGACCAGTTCTAGCAATGTGCTTAGGATTCGCTAAAGAACCCTTTGAAATAAAATCCGGGGCTTGCGGGACTGTCGTAAGGAACGCCGAGATGAAGATCGTCGATCCCGACAGCGGTTCGTCGTTGCCGCGGAATCAGGCTGGAGAAATTTGCATCCGAGGAGACCAAATCATGAAAGGTACACTACTTATTTTACCATATATAGACCAACATGAACAATGTTAGCTGAATTTTGTCTTTTGCAGGATATCTTAATGACCCTGAGGCCACAACTAGGACCGTAGACAAAGATGGTTGGCTACACACCGGTGACATCGGTTACATCGACAACGACGATGAGCTCTTCATCGTCGACCGATTGAAGGAATTGATCAAATACAAGGGGTTCCAGGTAGCACCTGCAGAGCTCGAAGCAATGCTCATCGCACACCCTGACATCGTCGATGCTGCAGTCATCGCGTAAGTTTTAACAACACAGATGTTTTTTCTGTATATCGAATTACGGATTTCTTCCTATTAACACGAATACTATTAATGTGATTGCAGCATGAAGGACGAAGCGACAGGGGAAGTGCCAGTTGCATTCGTGGTGAGATCAGAGAAATCACAGATCAGTGAAGATGAAATCAAGCAGTACATTTCAAAACAGGTGGTGTACTACAAGAGAATAAAGCATGTGTTCTTCGCCGAAATCATTCCGAAGGCGCCGTCGGGGAAGATCTTGAGAAAAGATTTGAGAGCTAAACTGGCTACTGGAAACCATTGATTTCATGTTTCCGCAAATCTTCCAGCTCTCTCCAATGAAAAGTTTAAAAAATAATGAGTGCAAGGACTAAATTGGAAAAATTATAAATTATGAGATTAAACAATTCGATTTGCTGAAGGGGATGATATGATCAATATCTTTGTTCTTCAATTTTCAGAAAAAAAATGTAAGTTCTATGATTGCAGATTGGGACCAAAAAACATTACTTATTTGGTTTCTTCCATTTTATGTGAACTTTCTTAATCTTTTATGGGGTTTAATTATGCTTCAGTCCTTGTACACTTCGGGGTTTTAGATTTAATATCTCTACTTTAAAAATGTCCAAATGCAAAGGTTACATATCTTAACAATTAAAAACCAAAAGTGAGATCGTTTTGAAAATAATGTTCAATATACACATTGTTTCAATGGAGGGCGGAGTCAATTCTCTTCGTGGTCGAATTCTTCATTAATTGTGTCGATCTAGATTTCTGGATATAAATGTTGTCCGAAACTCATGATTTTATAATGATTATTTGAAATAAAATTTTACCATACTCGGTTTCGAGCTAAATGACCATTATTCGATTTCTATGATAATTGAATTCTAACAATAATTCAAAATTGATTTTTTTTAGTAATCTTAATTATAAGTGAGTGGGGAAATGAGATATTACCCGTTAATTTAACATGACACATTATTAACTTCAACGATAGTAGACGACAATTAACGGTGATCATTTTGTAATCATTTATGGTCTCAATCAATAAAAATTATATATTTTATGATTTTTTTCATATCATCTTTTAATCAAGTGAACCTTCACATGGTAAATATTATTTTTAAATTTGATTTACAGTAAATATTAGTGAAAATTCACTTGGTAAAAAGAGACATAGAAAAAAATATTAATGGTTGGGACCATGAATAAAGTGGCAGGACCGAGGACAGGCCTATGATATAATTTCTTCATGCACAATTTAAGAAAAACAAAATTAGAATACAAGAACTAAACTTAAAACATCCATATAGTACAGGGAGTAATAAAAGAATTTGACCTGAAATAATGTAGTTTGAGAGAGAAAACCCACTTGTAATATAGGAGTACCTAGATAATTATAAGAATGGGCCACCAGCCTAAGAATTTAAATATAGGGGTGTGCATTATTCGGTTTTAACCGAATTAACTAATCGAATCGAATTTTTTTCGGTTAATTCGGTCGGTTAATTTTAGGTAAGTTCGGTTAACAGTTGATTTTTTTTAGAAATTAGATTATCGGTTAATTCGGTTCGAAATAGGTTAATTAACTAAATTAACCGAAATTATTATATATTAAATATTATATATATTACATATATTTATTTTTAGTCATTGAACTTTTAAAAATTATAAAATGATCATTAAATTTTTTGATATATTATAAAATGTTCATTAAACTTTTATCAAATTAGTATAAAATGAAAGTTCAGTGACTAAAAAGGTCATTTTACCATAATTTAGTGACCAATTGTGTAATTTACCCAAAATTTTATAACAATTTCGGTTAATTTAAAAACCGACCGAATTAACCGAAATAATTTTGGTTCGATTAACGGTTAAAGTTCTGAAATTTTTTGTTAATTCGATTTGGCCACCGACCGAATTAACCGAAAGTACACCCCTATTAGATCCAAAGTGTACTAACTTATCATATCAGGCCCATGAAGTATGGAAGAACGAAAAGCAGTCCACGTCTCTGTTTTCCTAATAATAAATAGGAAAAAAATATTTAGAGATCGAATTTAAATACTTTTTTTTTTTTACAAATAATAGCCGCAAACACCTATGTTCGATGGTCCGAATTATTTTTTATGATTAAAAACGCCTATCAGTAAAAAAAGAATAAATTTAATAGTCTGAATCAGTCTGATGTTTTACATCAAAGATAAATCAATATGACAATTAAATATTCACCATTTAAAAATGTGACGTTAAATTTAATCTTAAAAAGAAAAATATATTACAGTAGATCGTAAAAACATGTTATAAGAGTAGAGAAAATGTGTTACTATAGCAGACAAAAATCTTATGTCCTTTTTATGCATCAACACTAAAAAATTGAATTCTAAACATTGGTCCTAAATTTTAAATTTTAAATTTTAAACTATAACCATTATCCCTATAAAATATATTATACCTCTAATTCTCTAAACCTAGTTTTTTTAATGCGGGACATAGATAAAGAAACCGAAAAAGACATAGGATTTCTATTCTACAATAACAAAAAAGCATCCACTATTTTTGTTAAAAATAGGAAGATTTGTTAAACCGAATCACACAAAAAATCAAATATGCAAGAATAGATATGTTAAACCGAATCACACAAAACATAAAAGATAAAAAGATGAAAAAAAAAGAAAAAACAAAGAATAACATAACAAAAGTTATGACAAAATATGCGTGACAACAGCTTGACCAAAAAGTTGATAATATTATTTCCTAAACCATTAAAAACCTTAAAAAACATAAAAAACTTAGGTGGCTAAAATTTTCTTTTAAATCGAATTTTAAGAATTTAATACGACTAAAATTTTATAATTTGATAAACATTCAGTTTGATTTTTAAATCTTGATTACAGTATTCTAATCAAAATATTATAATTAAGTGTAAAACCTAATATACCAATTTCCATTTAAAACACCATTAATCTCAATGTCTAGCTACATTATTCTACCCAATGTTGTGGAAATTGTAAAATGAAAATGTGAAAGGTCAATTACAACATTTAAAGCAAACACTTGCCAACATATCACCTACCAATTCTCTGCATTTTGATTGATTGATAGCAATATGAAACATCCAACCGTCCACACATAAGATTAACATGTACCCCAATTACCTAAGTTACATACAAATCCTTTATGAATGAAAAATCCGGTCAAATTCTACTATTAATTTTTGGATAATTATACACTCAGTTTAGAGTGTAAGATTTAGGGGTTTATGTTTAATAGTTTAAAATTTAATAATTGTGAATATAATTTAGGGTTTAAGGTTAAAATTTTGGTTTTATAGGTTAAAACCTAAATCTTCAACATATTACCCTAAAACCTAAACTCTTACCTCTAAACCCTAAAATTTAACCATTACCCATAAATTCCAAATCTCTACCCCTAAACTTATAAACCATAAACTAAGACGCTTGTATATGGTTTAGGGATTTAGGGTTTAGTCCATGTATTTCTGTTCTCCAATTGATATGTTGTCTCTGTACCATTTGGTTCAAGATTGAGACTTCAAAATTTGAAAGAATACATGTACATGAACTAAAATTAATAAAATCCAAAACTTAAGCATAGTATAAGGAGTTATGACAAAATTTGGCCTTCGGATTCGGGTCACAGTTAGGTTGAAAGCAACAAGCTTTGAAAGGTAGGTGATAGCCAAGTAGCTGAGAAATACGGCGCCAGTTTTAGGGTCAGGTGAACCGCCAGCCAGGTGCTAGCAACCGGTCAACGGGAAAACAAAACATGGGTTGTTGTTGTCGTCGTCTCTTTATTACCTCACTTCACTCTTCTGCCTTAGCTGCTTCATACTACTACTTAGAACACCTTCCTCCACTGAAGCAAACGGAGATCAGGAAGCTCAACAGATTCGATCACTTTGCCGGCTTCACCATTCTTCGTTTCGATATAAAGTAAGTACATTTTCGTTGTCTGTTCTGTCTGAGCAGTAGCCAAAGCTGATTCTAGTTATGTTCTGCAATCTTACATGATCTGTAACATTATAGGATATAGTACATGTACCTTAGCTAATTTGCAGTATGCATGGATTTATGTTAGAAAAATGTAAATTTTGCTTGAATAACACATTGGTCTATCTTGGTCCGGAGTGTTTTACAGCTCGAATCATGAGCGAGGAGCTCGATAAACCGTTGCTGGATCCCGAGAATTTCAGCCGGGAAGGGATCGATTTGGTTTGTTTATATACTTTTACTACCAGAGCAGATACTGGAGATTTCCAGTATTTTTCAAAATTCGGAACTGTGTTGTGCTAAATCATGTTTATTTCCAATAGGAACGCTTACCATTACATGAAGTTTTTGAGCAACTGAGAACGTCCCCAGAAGGACTTACATCTGAAGATGCTGAAGTTAGAGTACGGATATTTGGTCCGAATAAGCTTGAGGAGAAGCCGGCAAAACATTAACAGATGCCAACTGATGTAATACTCGATCAATTTCGAGTAATACTTTTAGATGAGTGATTGCTGTGTGTTTCTTATTCGAATCCAGGAAAACAAGTTTCTGAAGTTTCTAAGCTTTTTGTGGAATCCATTATCATGGGTTATGGAAGCTGCTGCAGTTATGGCAATTGCTCTTGCCAATGGTGGTGTAAGTTCTATATCTGTCACCACCAAATACTTCTCGAATCTCGAATCTCGAATTTCGACTTATATTTCAGTTTTCCTGATAGCTTTCTGGGGATTATTTTATTCCAGGGCTAGGGTCCTGTCTGGCAGGACTTTGTAGGGATCATATGCCTTTTGATTATCAATTCAACAATCAGTTTCATTGAGGAAAACAATGCGGGAAATGCCGCAGCCGCGCTTATGGCTCGTCTCGCTCCTAAAACGAAGGTGTTCAACTCTCTTATCTTCTAGTGCCATTGCCAATACAACAATGTGTCAATTTGCATAGTCTGTTTTTTATGCAGGTTCTCTGAGATGGGCAGTGGCAAGAGAAAGATGCTGAGGTTTTAGTACCAGGAGATATAATTAGCATCAAACTCGGAGATATCATCCCTGCAGATGCTCGCCTTCTCGAAGGAGATCCGCTTAAAATCGATCAGGTGAGTGCTAGACTTGATATTTATCACATTTAATTGTTTGCACTTATTCTGTCTATTGAACAACTGAAGATATAAAATTATGTTTTGCAGTCGGCTCTTACCGGAGAATCCCTTCCCGTTACCAAGAGGACAGGAGATGAAGTGTTTTCCGGCTCAACTTGTAAGCATGGTGAAATTGAGGCTGTGGTTATAGCTACCGGGGTTAACTCTTTCTTCGGAAAAGCAGCACTTAGTCGACTCCACCGAAGTCGTCGGACACTTTCAGCAGGTGAACCTAATGCATAAAGCTACGTATATGCTAACCATTAATGAAACTGAATTAATCTTATATATGCATTATATCTGTCAGGTCCTCACTTCCATTGGGAATTTCTGCATCTGCTCTATTGCTGTGGGGATGATTCTCGAAATCATCGTCATGTTCCCGATACAACACCGATCGTACAGAGACGGAATTAACAACCTTCTTGTTCTCTTGATTGGAGGAATTCCTATAGCTATGCCAACTGTTTTATCTGTTACTCTGGCAATCGGTTCTCATCGACTCTCTCAACAGGTACAAGTATTTATAGTCGATGCACATCATTTTCCAGTAAAAATGAGCTAAAAGCATTCAAATAGCACAGCAACAAGTCAAATACTAAAGCTTGATTGTATGCAAATCTCTTGTTTTGTTTGTTTTTCAAGGGTGCCATCACTAAAAGGATGACTGCAATTGAAGAAATGGCCGGAATGGATGTTCTGTGCAGCGACAAAACCGGAACTCTGACCTTGAATCGTTTAACTGTCGATAGAAACCTTGTTGAGGTACAATATCTGGACCTCAAATCTGTGAACTCCTAGTTCTTTCAATGCCTCGATTTTCAGATAAAGGCTAATAAACAAGTTCACTTTTTGTTCTAAAGGCTTTTAGAACGATATGGACAAAGACATGGTTGTTCTGCTAGCAGCAAGAGCCTCGAGACTTGAAAATCAAGATGCCATCGATACAGCCATTGTTAACATGCTTGCAGACACGAAGGAGGCTCGTGCAAACATCAGAGAAGTTCACTTTCTGCCATTCAATCCAGTGGAAAAACCTACTGCCATTACGTACATCGACTCTGATGGTAATTGGTACCGCGCCAGCAAAGGAGCTCCCGAACAGGTAGCCATCTTCTTTAACTCTTCTCGAGTTTGAGTCGTCTTCATGGCTATATGGTGCAATTGAGCCTTTCTTATTATTCTTATTCGTCTTCTATTTATCAGATACTAAATCTTTGTGAAGAGAAGCATGAAATTGCTGGAAAAGTTCATGCTATAATTGACAGATTTGCAGAGAGGGGCTTGCGGTCTCTTGGAGTAGTTTTCAGGTATGATATCTTGTCGGATGTGTTCCGGTTAAGCCAAAAAGTTTGTTTCAGAAACTACTTGTCATGATATCGGTGCTGAAATCGAAGTACACGAAAATGATTTGAGTTTCCACTAATCATTCAAGTTCCTTTCTAACATGTTCATGAACTTGCATAATCATCTTCTCAGGCAGTTCCGGAAAGAACCAAGGAGAGCCCCGGAGGTCCGTGGACATTTTGTGGGTTGTTGCCTTTATTCGATCCTCCAAGACATGATAGTGCCGAGACCATTCGCAGAGCCTTAAACCTCGGAGTTTGTATAAAGATGATTACAGGTACATATGAATTAGTTTAACATGCTAGAACTGAATATGTTTTTAAACCCCCAAAGCAGCATTTCTGCAGAAAAAATACTGATATATGCTATACATACCAATATAGGTGACCAGTTGGCTATTGCAAAGGAGACCGGAAGAAGACTGGGTATGGGGACAAACATGTATCCTTCTTCATCATTGTTGGGTCGCGAGAAAGATGAGAATGAAGCTCTTCCGACTGATGAACTCATTGAAAAGGCGGATGGCTTTGCAGGTGTATTCCCAGGTATGCATGTATTATCTGTTATGTTATTCCTGTTTTTGTGATTTCATCCTCTTACTCGGCCTCCATTCCGGTACAACTTCTAAGAACACAAGTACGAAATCGTAAAGATTTTACAAGAAAAGAAGCATGTGGTGGGAATGACCGGAGACGGCGTGAATGATGCGCCTGCTTTGAAGAAAGCAGACATCGGAATAGCAGTGGCGGATGCTACAGATGCTGCAAGGAGTGCTTCAGATATAGTCTTGACCGAGCCTGGCTTAAGTGTGATAGTCAGTGCTGTCTTGACAAGCAGAGCTATATTCCAAAGGATGAAAAACTATACGGTAAAGTATCGAATCTTTTGTTCCGAAAAGAGCCTGGCCTAATATGCTATTGATACCCAGATTGCTAACTGATATAACTGATTAGCCTGCTTGAATTTGCAGATATATGCTGTTTCGATAACTATTCGTATCGTGGTAGGTTAAATTTCTTTCACAGTTCCTACTGTTTTGTTCACTTTCATGGACTTCTAACTTAAGGTTTCATATACTGATCTGTTTGTTCCATAAATAACCACATAATTACAGCTTGGTTTTGTGCTTCTAGCTCTGATATGGGAATATGACTTCCCACCTTTCATGGTTTTGATCATTGCAATCCTTAACGACGGTAAGTTTTCAATCTATGACAGCCATTCCTTCGAGCTTTTAATCATGAAAACCTTGTCTACTTAATTATTTGCAGCGGAAAGCTTACCTCGGATTCTCAATCAGGAACTATCATGACTATTTCCAAAGATCGAGTAAAGCCATCTCCAATTCTGGACAGTTGGAAGCTTAATGAGATATTTGCAACCGGCATTGTCAGCGGAACCTATCTAGCTTTGGTTACTGTCCTCTTTTACTGGATTGTAGTTGATACTGATTTCTTTGAGGTACTTCTTGCATTCACTTTCAACTGTTTATTTGGGGAAAATAATTGTTCCCTAAACATTTTCTTTTCTGCAGACTCACTTCAATGTAAAGTCTATATCCGACGATTCCGAGCAAATTTCCTCTGCGTTATATCTGCAAGTTAGTATCATTAGCCAGGCTCTCATCTTCGTTACTCGGAGTCGAAGTTGGTCATTCGTCGAGAGGCCCAGTGCTCTCTTGATGTATGCATTTGTGGTGGCTCAACTGGTGGCTACCTTAATAGCAGTGTATGCATATATTAGCTTTGCTGATATCAGTGGCATTGGCTGGGGATGGGCTGGTGTTATATGGTTATACAGTTTAGTTTTCTACGTTCCACTCGATATCATGAAGTTCGTAGTTCGCTATGCGTTGGTGCGCGCATCCTTGTCTCCTACTTATTAGGGTATAAATCTTTCTTTGAAGAGGCTTCTCATGGCTTGTGTGTGCAACAGACTGCATTTACTTCGAAGAAAGACTACGGGAAAGAAGACCGGGAAGCCAAGTGGATTCTTTCACAGAGGAGCCTACAGGGCTTGATGGCTGCAGACTTGGGTTTCAACTGCAGGAGATCGAGATCTTCTTTGATAGCCGATCAGGCCAGGCGGTGCGCTGAAATAGCCAGGTACCTTCATTTCTACCTCAATTGCATTGGCTATCAGCTAACAACTTAGCAATGAACATCTTTCGAAATAAGCTTTTGCTGAAATGATCCTTCGACTTTTGCTGACTCGGGGAGCTGCACACTTTAAGAGGTCATGTAGAATCAGTTGTGAGGCTTAAGAATTTGGATCTAAGCGCGATTAAATCAGCTCATACGGTCTGGAAAATGAACACGAACATCGTATTTTCCTGTATTCTACTGAAGATAAATCCAGCAGCAGTTGCTGACATAAGTATTGTTGGTTTAATATATGGAACAGGATCCTTTGTCTTGAAGTTTCAGTATTCTTCTTTGCATTTGCAGAAAATTTTGTAATATTTAGTCAAATCCCAAAACAATAAGCTACATGACAGGGTAGAATTTTTTATTTGATGAATTTTCTTCAATTCTTCATGGTCCTGAGCTGGAAAAAAAGCACAATATAATGTAGGTATTGACGCAGTTTTCATGCACTAACCCTTCCATTATCATAAATTGAAGTTATAGCTAAACCTTATTACATCGAGAAAGAACATCAAAATCTTTTCTGCAACAAATTCATGACCGACAAGTACATTACAGATAGAAACTGGTGAGTACAATTAGTGCTACATGGAAAAGAGATAAAACACTTACGCGCTGAGAAGATTCCTAGTAGGAGGACATCCGTATACCACGCGACTTTCCAAGTCTCACGGAGTTGACATAATTTGTTGCGCAATGTGCTGATAAACCAGGAATTAACAGTCCAAACAACCTGATAAATATGCAGAACCACCCTTCCTTGTACTCAGGGCCATGGGTGTATCCCATGACCAAACTTCTCACCAACTCCCAAACCGCATTTAGATGTGACGGGATAATGCTTGTTATCCCGAAGTAATTCTTATTCGGCTCCTCGACCGTTCTCTTCAAACATAAACGAATAAAACACGAAATCAACTCAATACGATGAAGAACATGAAGCGATTATCAAAGAGAAAGTAGGTGGACATAACATCATTTATCAATGAGCACGAAAGTGACATGGATGTGAATTATACCTGCTTGATATAACAGCTGTTGTAGTAAAGGCACACCCCGAAATGCTTATACAAGAAGGTTGTATCATCGCAAGGCAACCTGGGCACCATGTCATTGCAGTAAACAACTCTGAAGTACTTGGGGACCTGCTGATCTAAATGAGCTTCCACAAAACTCCCGAGCTGCCTGTTACCAACCCTCGGCTGTCCAAATGTGTATACCCTAAGCAACTTTTGGAGTAACTCCATCTCCTCATGCAGTATGAGCACCGTAGGAAACAAAATCGCGAGAGCCGCGCCTAAGCTATGCCCGGTGACTATATATTTAGCATTCTTGTGCACTTCAAACAAGGTCTTGAGCTTTTCTCTCACTGTATAGTATGCGGTCTTCTTCTCCACCATTTCCTGTGGAATGCCGTTTTTACTGACACCAGCAGATCGTTCGGAGTGGGGATCCGCATTCGAGGACTTTACTTCTGCAGCTTCCGAAAAGCTGTGCTTTGTGCTCCTCTTCTGAAGATGATAATGAAAGGAACCAATATCTTCTCTATCACCCAAACCTAATGCCTCTAGAAATCCCATATGAATCTTTCCTATACCCGGAATTTCATACCAAGAGTAGTCGAAATCAGTACACCAATCATCGGCATCAAAAAGCTCCGTGCCACGGAAGCTGATCAATATCAGATTCGCATCCTCCGGCTTGTCGCATAACAGAAAAACTTGAGTGGATTTCTCCTTTTGGTAATCTACGAAATGGATTTCCAATCACAAGAGGGAGTTAATACACCATTCAACAAAAGCCTCAACAAATTCCAAGCAAAACAGGTTACATTCAGAATGTGTCTATTACCGTCCCAGCAGTCGTAGAAGTCCACAAAGTGCATCTGCATACATTTAGGCATATCAGTTTCAATCGTATCAACCAATTACCGGAACATCGTAAAAAGGAAATTCAGGTAGCTTACCTTCCAACGATTCACCACAACATTCCTTACAACCTCAGGGTTTTCATATGCTAGCTTGGATGCCATCATACAGAGGTCCAACGTTGCTCGGCTATGGAATTCTACATTCGTGATTCCCTCCCCAGAAGCAGAATCATGCAAATCTTCCACCAACATTTTGCCACGGTAAAGGTCCATTCTCGGATCTATGTGTCCAACAGTACTAATAAAAGTCTCAGTACCTCTCTTCGGTATAATTACATCTCCTGCAACTCAAAAGTAGGCAAAATTATGGGCTTTTCAAACAAATATTCAGACAGTGAACCTCAGTTTTTACCACACAAAAAATGTTCCCTTTATGACATGTATAATCAAACACAATCACTGTAACAGAAAGGGAATCAATTAGAAAATTACCCTTTAGAAGATTATAGAACAAGCCAAAAATGGAGCCATTCTGAGAAAGAAGATTGAGGAAGAAGTCAACCCCATAGCCGATTAACTCCATGGGTTTGCCGAGAAAGTGAATGATCTTGCGTGCAACGATGGAAAACAAAATGACCCACCGGAGGTCCGCCGCTTCTCCACCGGCCAACTCCGCACCCTGGTCGTCGGAGCTTTCCAGGAACTTAACCCCACTATCTATGTCACCCCACAATGAGTAGCTCAGCAGGTCCCAAATCCCACCCTTGTCTGGTCTCACGATCAGGTACCTGAAAACATCAGTAGCCGAACCACATGCGTTCTTGTCCGGGAAATCGCCGGTACTTTCCATGGCGGTGAACGTGTGTATGTTTCCTCGGGTTTTCTGGATTTCGGTTTTTTGGAAGCTTCAGCGGTTAGGACTAAAGATATTTCATTGTTTTCCTTACAAGAAAACGCAGTTTGACATTAATTTGACAAGTGTGGCAATAAAAACCTGTCAGAACAGTGCCAGAATTTAAGATTGATATGAAAAGAGAAATTTAAGGTAAGATTTGAACAAATTTTTCCCATGGAATTTATCAATAAAAAGATACCAATCTCAAAATTATGCTTAGAAAAGATTGTACGAAACTATTAAACCACGTCAGTTTTGAATAGAGAATAGACCGTTCGTATAACGTTCGTTTATGTAGTTAAATAAACGAGCATGACCATTTTTAGAATTTTGGTGGCATAAGAACAAGTTGAAATTTTAGGCACTTAATGACAACTATTAAAAAATATTTTTAAAAGTATACAAAAATAAATTAATTTATTTGAAATTTATATTTTTTATTACTATCAATAAACTATCTAAAAAATAGATCAAATTTTAAATAGAAAACATCAATAAATTTTATTCAATACTCAACTTCTTATATCAAATTATAAAACGTTTTTGATGGAAAAAATATAAATGAAAGATCTCAGAGTTTATGTTGTTGAAGTTATGCATTGAATTTGATTATAGTATATTAACAATAAATTTTGTAAACCGCAATCCCCATAAATATATGAGTTCTTGTCTTCTTAAAATATCAAATTAAAACTATAAATAAAAATTTTAAAATAAATTGTAAAAAAATAACATAAAAATAGAGAAAACAGAAGAGAAATCGAGACGTAAAAAATAATAATATTGTAAAGAATATTTATATTTGTATTTAAAATTTTAGACTCATTAAAATTTGAAAAAACAAAAATTACTATTAAAATTTTAATTACAACCCTAAAACTTACAGATACCTAGACTAATGAAAAAAACTAACGGTACTTTATGTTTAAATGCTTCAAACGGTTAAAAAAATTAATCATGGTGGTGGGCTAGATATATTTCATCAATGAAGCTAAGGGTTCATATATCCAGCATTGTTTATATTTTTTTATATATAAAAAATAATTTGATGAAAATATAATGGGCCCTCAAAACTTTTAAACTTACCGGGTTAATATATTCTGTAGGTGCTTTTTTTTTCATTTACTCCCAATAATAATACTCTTAACTTATTCGAATGTGGGCCTTAGCATGGTGTGGAACCTGGGCCAGCGCTCTTATTGCCCTGGCTCAGGAATGGACCTATAAATGAATATGAACAAACATGTTAGTAGATATATTTTTGAAACGAACATGTTTGCTAACGTTAAACGAATATGTTTACGAACGCTAAATGAACGAACACGAACTCAATGTTAAAATTTAACTGAAAATGACACATTTAAAAATAAATTAACGTATATCAACAAAATCTTGTTCGTTTAAGTTCGATCTAATTACACACCTATTTTTAATGGAAGAAACAAACTGTTAGTTGCCTTGTTTAGAGAAATATTTAGCAATTTTTTCAGTATCACTATTCTAGATTTTCCGTAGTTAAATAAGTTCGATTATATTTAAAGTTAAGTAGTAGGTTTTATTTAAGAAATGTACTCTCATTCTATTAAATTAATTCTGATTGATTAAGAGTACATTATTAATATAATAAAAATTTTCAAAACGATGTAATAATCTTTTGAGATTTGATACACGTGATGTGTACACAAAATTATACAAGTGGTAAGTTTGTATATTTACTTTTTAAATTTTAAATTTAGATACTAAACTCGAAAAATAAATCAAACAAACTAAACTTTTAAATTTTAAACTAAAATTTTAATTTTTAAAATAAAAAATTGTTGTATAATTTAAAGTCCACAAGATATATATAGTAAATTTTAAATGGTTGAGTGTTTTCCAAAAATCCGAAGTGTGGTAAGAACTCTTTTGAGAAGATGAACAACATACCATTTACCTTTGGTTAATAATAATAATAATACAAGGCCTAAAGTTCTGTAATATCCGATGTAATTCAACTTAGTTTTTTTTATATATATATTTTAACTTTACATAGAGTATAATAACTTCAAAAATAACAATTGTGAACAAAATAAATTAAGTTATTAATATCACTTTTATAATAAATATTTATAATATCTAATTTAATTAATTCGTCAATAAATCAAACATAAATAATTATAAAAAACAATAGCAAGGCATATGATTGGCATAATTATTCGATTAAATTTCATGTGACATAATTAGGAGACATTAATGAAAGATTTAATGTCGCACCAAATTCTAGGGTTTGGTCAAACAATTTTTCTTTAAGCATTTATGTCAATTAGACAAGTGAAAATGGTTGGAGGTTAATCACAAATTTCAGCTAACACTTAATTTTAGGTTCTGTTTTATTATTTTTTTCTAACTTTTTTAGTTATTATTTTTAAAAATATTCATATTATTATAAAATTTCTGAATCAGTTCAATATCAATATAATTTATGAACTATTTTAAAAATAAATATTATGATTAAAGTAAAATTAAAAAAAATAGAGTAATATTATATAGGGTGAAATTAAGGAGTTGTAAATTTTTATAAGAGTTAAAAATATAATTTTACCACCATGAAATTTATGGTTTAGGGTAAATAGGATTATAGGTTAAAACTTAAACAAATTTTGAAAATTAAAAATTTTAAATTAAATTTTAACAATAAATTTGTAAATTTAATCATTAAAAATTCCGTCATTGTTTACCACTATATTATCTTTATAAGTTTACGATACTTAAAAAATTCAATCGAAATTTCATTATTTTAAGGGGTCAAAATGTAGTTTTTCATAAGATATTTTTTAAATTTTTAATATTTTATGAATAAAGTTTCATTAATTTTACTATTATAGGAGGAAAAAAGGAGTTATAAATTTTTATACCTTAAAAACAATTTACAATCAAAAAATTGTTTAATCAACTAACAACAAATTTGATTATTGAAAAAAATAAATTGAGTTAATATCTATCATTTTAATTATTTAAAACGTTTTAATTTATATTGAAATCTTATATTAAAATATATTATTATCATATATTAGCAAAACAATTTCATTTTAAAAATTAAATTTAATTTTATTTATGAAATAAAAAAATGTTGTTTTTTTAAAGGATAACATTTAAATTTATAGTAAAAATACTGTGTTTCATAAGTTTAATTATTATACCCTTTAAAATTCTTTCTATCTCCTAATTTAGTTTTTTGATTAGTTGTAAAAATTAAGGTTTAGGTTAAATTAAATATGTTCAAAGGTTAATCAAAATTTGTTTTTGGCAAATTGGAGGTTTGAAGCTAGTTTAGGGACAAATTAATGTTTTGAGTCAATAAAAAATTTAGTGTTTTTAGTTGCTTTTGAATTTTTTAATATTTATTATTTAGGAATTATTTAATCAGTCATTCAATCTTTAAAGCAATGCATTACAATATGTCTTTCTCCTAATATTTTTTTGTCATTAAAAAAATAATATTAAGATTTAAATTAATTTGATGCCAACTACTCAAATAAAAAATTGCTCAATAATCATAATCATATTCATAATAAAAAACATTAACCCTAAAAAAGATTAAAAGTTACATTATAATTGTAATGAAGAAAAATTTCAATAGGATCACTCCATATATTTGGATTCGAAACAAAAAATAATAGTTGAAAATCTGGTTGAATCAACTAAAAGTTATTTATTATTATTTATCATTTATGAATTACATTATGTATTTAGAATTAAATTTTTAGTTTTTAAAAGGTTTAAGTTTAATTTAATTTAAGATTTAAAAGCTTTATATTATAAATCATGTTCATAATAAAAAAAATTAACCCCAAAGCCGTGTGAAAGTTACATCAGTACAACTGCAATTTCATTATTGGATGATAATAATAACCATTAATTCTGTTTTTAATATTTTTGTTGAGAAATTTCACATTTAATTCATAAAAAAAAAAATAGTATGTAATAATTCTAAAGAATGTAATAGAAATTCTTTAGAAAAAATCAGTAATTTTAGGGGGAAAAGATCCACCTACCAAAGCCATAAACATCTCTCAACTTTTTTTTCCTTTCATTTTTTAACAGTTTTCAGTAACGTAAAAAGAATAAAAACAAAAACCCAAATTACAAAAATTGGATTTTTTTGGGGTTTTTTTTTATGTTTTCAACTGTGTGTGTATATATATATATTGATGTAAAATGATAATGTTGTAGTCACAGGCAATGTAAATACAAAGCGTTGTGTGGCGTTGGATTCTTCTGGCTAATCGTGTTGCCAGCTTTTGCTTGGTTTTGTACTAATGGCTAAATAAATATAAAAATCCACAACAGAAAAAAATTTTTTTTATTGAGAAATAAGAATAAGAAGAAAAAGGGTGTTAGAACAAGCCATTTTTGGTTTCTGGGAAGGGACCAGCTTGGAGAAAGATGGTGAAGAATTGGAGGAAAGCTTTGATTTTGGTGCTGTGTGCAGTCTGCATTCTGGGGTTTAAGCCAAGATTTGCCAATGGCGAAACAGATCAAGGAGATGGTTAGTGTTGCTTTGTTTTGCTATTCTGATTTATTGTGTTTAGATTCATTGATTTTGCAGCTGCTTACTTTTTCATGGCCAAATCTGTAGTCTTTGCTTTCTGATATGTTTATCTGTTTTGAGCTGCTTGTGCCTTAAAATGGACTTGTTTTATTGCAATGCCATTTTAGCTTTGTCGGTGGTGTTTATAAAGTTTTGACCTTGATTTCATGAACTTGCTGGGATATGTGTTTCTGGACAAATTTACAATTTTTTGGCTTTTCTCTTGATTGTTGCTGATTGGACCAAAGTGCCATTTTGTTCTCTACTTCTCTTCCTGGATAACAATAATAAATTTTCTTTTTTTCATGCTTTTGGAAGACCAGAACTCCTCTTGTCTTCCAGGAGAGATGACTACCTTAATGGCTATAACTTGCTGAACCTATACCGGCAATCAAAATGATTCCCTTCGAGATTTTGAGGGCTAGGCTTTATTTTTTGTAGATTTTGTTGAGGGCTAGGCTTTTGATGATAGTTATCAATAAAATCTCTTTCTATTAATGGTCCAATTCAACTGGTGATGATATTTTATCCTGCAGCTGCCAAAATCAATGTTCTAAAATGTTGGAAGGGAAACATTGAGGGATGGGTTTGATTCACTTATTTACCTTGTGCACTCCCCCCCCCCCTTTTCTTTAAGTGTCTTCTTAGGATAGTATCTTATCTAAATTTAAAAAAGGTCTTTCCTTTCTTGCCACACTGCTTAAGCTTTTTCTGCAAATAAAGGTTGATACTTGAAACTGAGATGAATTAGTTTTCGGATTCATTTTTGTTCTAATATTTCTAGCCAAATTTTGTGCCCGGAAGTGCTCTTTAATGGAAGTTTAGCTTTAGCTGGTCATGTTGTTTAATGGAAGTACTTATAGTTAGAAATTATCTCTTTGGTTACTCATTCTGCATGTTGGGATGCTTGATGTGCAGCGTCTGCTCTAGGGGGTATGTACAGTGCTTTAAATTCACCACAGCAGCTAACTGGGTGGACCGCTAGCAATGGTGATCCTTGCGGACAGTCCTGGAAAGGTGTTACTTGCTCAAACAAACGTGTCACCGAAATGTGATCTTCTGTTATCCCTGCTTTCCTTTGAGACATCTTATCCTACATCTTGCTGATATTAACTGCATATGTTCTTCTATTGTCTTTTTATCAGTAAACTGTCGAATCTTGGGCTTTCCGGGACAATGGGTTACAGCCTTCTAAGTTTGACATCATTGAAAGAACTGTAAGAAATCTATAATCTCTAATAGTGTATCGTTTTGTTCTATGTTCATTTGATTCATACTGATGTTTTGACAAAAACCTGCAGGGACTTGAGCCATAACAATCTTGCTGGAGACATACCATATAATATTCCTCCTAACTTGCAGCGATTGTATATTTCATTTGTGCATTTGTTTCCTTTTCCTTTTCATTTCCTTTTTAAAAATGATTTATATATAATGTTCATCCAAATGCAGAAATCTTGAGTATAATCAATTTACCGGAGGCATCCCTTATTCTATCAGTCAGATTCCTTCTCTTCAATACCTGTAAGTAATGTTCCAAATATTCATCTTTATATACAAGGTCCCTAGACATTTAAACTCTAACAGTCTTTTCCTTTTTGCTTTCCCATTTCCGGAAAATTCAGAAATCTTGCTCATAACCAGTTGCAGAATGCATTGAGTGACATGTTTGTATCACTTTCGTCGCTCTCCACATTGTAAGATGTTCACATTATATAATTTCTAATTTCCTTTGTTTAAGCTATTTTAACCGAAAGACTTAGTTAAAATTTATCTTTATTCCTTGCTTCAGGGATCTCTCTTTCAATTCTCTGACCGGTTCTCTACCTCAGAGTTTTCAGAATCTTACCGGTATAAGCTCTATGTAAGTATTAGAGGAGATATCCTTTTGTAGAACACTTTATATGGTGGATTTTTCTTATATGTATTATTTACCCTTCTGTAGGTACTTGCAAAACAACCAGTTTTCAGGCACTATCAATGTCCTTGCAAATCTTCCCCTTGATAAACTGTGGGTAACAGACATATCATATTGAAAATTCTAGATGTCATATATTGTTTTCTTATTATGTAATGGATCTTATGATACTGCAGTTTGTGATAGTTGTTTTTTTTTGTCTTGCAGAGATGTTTCCAATAACCGTTTTACCGGCTGGGTGCCTGCACAGTTGAAAAGTATCAATTTGAAGTAAGCATTTGACGTCGTCGTCGAGTTTTGAGGTTTCTATGTGGTATAGAAGAAAATTTCTTTGTAATCTCAATCTGAATAATCTTTATGACAGGACGGATGGTAATTCATGGAGCTTGGGGCCTGCACCCCCACCTCCACCTGGTACTCCTCCTGCTACTAGAAACACCAGAAAGCACAATTCTGGTAGCAATGGTTCCACATCAAATGGTGGTTCCGGTGGTGGGAGTAGCAGCTCAGGAATCGGAGGTGGAGCCATAGCTGGAATAGTGATATCAATCCTCATTGTCGGGGCTATTGTAGCGTTCTTTTTGGTGAAGAGAAGATCCAGGAGGTCATCCTTGGATATTGAAAAGTTTGATAATCAACCCCTTGCTCCTTTTGCTTCTAATGAAGTGCAAGGTAACACTTAATAGTCTACTGAATTGCTGCTAGATGTATATTGCTGTTTGCTGTACATAAATTGTACAAATTTAGTTTGTTTTTCATCGTAGTTTATGTTTAACACGTTATAGTTCTCTTGATCTAACTCTTTGTTTCTCATGCTTGAAATTGTATTGCAGAAATAAAATCCGTGAAGTCTTCGTCTTCATTTGACAGCCAGGCATTTGATACACCCATTTCAATAAGTCTTCGACCCCCTCCTATCGACCGTCACAAATCATTTGATGAAGAAGAGTTTAATAAAAAGCCTATTGTTGTCAAGAAATCTGTACCACCTCCTACAAATGTTAAATCATATTCGATAGCAGACCTCCAGATTGCTACAGGCAGTTTCAGTGTTGAAAATCTTCTCGGTGAAGGGTCTTTTGGACGTGTTTATCGAGCTCAGTTTGGCGATGGCAAGGTAGAATCTTCCTGCCTATAAAATCCATAGCCAAGTCAAAATAAATGGAGCATCCTCTGTGCTTGAATATTTGTAGCCATTTAAGTTTGCCATTTTCTTGCCTTAAATTCTTTTAGAAATGTTATACTCGGTACTCACCTAGATGGTATCTTGTGTTCATACTGCTATAGGTTCTTGCTGTGAAGAAAATAGACTCATCAGCTCTTCCCAGTGGGATGTCGGACGATTTTGTTGAGATGGTTTCAAATATTTCCCAGTTGCATCACACAAATGTAACGGAGCTGGTTGGCTATTGTTCGGAGCATGGACAGCACCTCCTTGTCTATGAGTTCCACAAAAATGGTTCACTTCACGACTTCCTGCATATACCAGATGAGTACAGCAAGCCATTGGTTTGGAACTCCCGTGTCAAAATTGCTTTGGGGACTGCACATGCGCTAGAGTAAGTCAAAAATTCAGTCATGGAAGACAATAGCTATTATTTATTGTAGAATTTTTACCTATTCATATTACTGGACCCGTCTGAACCTTGCAAAGTCAAGTAGTTGTCTGATGAGGTTAACAATATTGGTGGTACTAGTGATGTCAGAATGATTTTGATTTCGAATTAACCATTTGTAAGTTACTAGTAGAGTACCTTGTTGACTATTAGGAATCTTCAAATATTCGGTAAGATCTACTACGCACTATGTCCCGCTGTAAAAGTCATCTAGGAAGTTAAAACTTTCGTTCCTGCAGTGATTATTATCTATTGCAAATGAGCAATGGCTACTGGAATTCTTAAAAGATTTTTTTATGCTTCAGGTACCTGCATGAAGTTTGCTCGCCATCTGTCGTTCATAAAAATATCAAGTCAGCCAACATCTTACTTGATGCTGAGCTCAATCCTCACCTTTCTGACTCGGGCTTGGCAACCTCTATTCCAAGCGCAGATGAGGTACATTGTGAACATTCTAGAAGTTGTGTTATTGCGAAACTGACTTATAAGAATCCGGAATAAGAAAATGCTTCCATGACCTATATTAACCATGGTCAAAGACTCAACGTGCCAAAGGGTTTCAATAGTTGCTTATGCAGGTACTGAAATTGTCTCATTTTGGTATGCAGGTATTAAATCGTGATGATGTGGGGTCTGGATACAGTGCACCGGAGGTTACAATGTCCGGCCAGTACTCTCTTAAGAGTGACGTTTACAGTTTTGGAGTGGTTATGTTGGAACTTCTCACCGGACGTAAGCCATTTGACAGGTGAGGAATCATCTATGAAAAATTTGGTAGTCCATTCATGGTGTTTTATTCCTGTTAGTTAACCACAATCCTAACTATTATGTGACTGTTTTAATACAGCACAAGGCCAAGACTAGAGCAATCTTTGGTTCGATGGGCAACACCTCAACTCCACGATATCGATGCTCTATCCAAGATGGTTGACCCTGCACTCGAAGGGCTTTACCCGGTTAAATCTCTCTCGCGTTTTGCAGATGTCATCGCTCTTTGTGTCCAGGTAATGTCTTGGCTGAAAAACGAAAGACGACAGGTGTTTGTTCGTGTTTTTGCTTTAATGACGTTCTCCTAACATATAGGAAGACAAAGAACTTGTAAACACAAGTCACCAGTGTAGACTTAAACTGATCTTTTTACTTTTTATTTTGGTGCAGCCGGAGCCCGAGTTTCGGCCACCTATGTCGGAAGTGGTGAAGCATTGGTTCGACTAGTGCAGCGAGCTAACATGAGTAAGAGAACAAGCGGGACGGACCAAGGTGCATCTCCACGATTCAACAACCCTGATGATACACATGACTACATGTAATGACTACAGATCTCTTACTTGATTGTTTTGGTGATGAGGACTTTAAGATTGTAATCATGTTTGAATGTTCTTTTGGGTTTCATTGTAAAATAATTATACATTCCTTAACTTTAGTTTTGGTTTCAATTCAGTCCCTGCAGTTTGTAAAATGTTGCAATATAGTCCAACTGGTGATACCCACATTGAAATTCTTTCTCCTTTGTGTACATGTTGAACTTTTAGAGTTTCTCTCTCTGCAATAATAAGGCATACAGAATTCTCTTGGTTCTCAGTTTTTTTTTTATAAATAAAAGGATATTACACTTTTTCTGTCAACCAAATTAAGACATGATTCACTAAATTTATTTAAAAAGGCTTAACTATATGATTGTCAACCATCATCTCAGTAATTTTAAGATCCTACACGATTCATTAAATTTTTATTTAAAAGGCTGAACATCATTGAATTAATTAATAAAAATTAAAAAATTTAAAGACTCAACATATAATTATAAATTATTTAAAATAAAATTTTAAAAATTTTTTTTCCTACATCATATCCTAATATTATATTTTTATTTTTTAAATAATTTTATATAACTTTATCAATTTAAAAAAAAAAAACTTTAAACTAAAATTTTTAAAACATAAATTTTAAAACACAATGCTTAAATTTGGATTAAACGTTTTGAGTTTAAGGTTTATTTTTTTTTTTATTTAAAAGGGTTTTTTTTTTTTATAATCACTTAATTTGACAATTATTTAAAAAAATATATAATATTTATAGAAAATAATTTAATTCTATTTTATTTTAAATAATTTATAATTATATTTTTTTAAGATTTTTAATCTTTTACATTAATTTTTAGTCATTTTCAATATTAATAAAAATTATGACTATTTAAAGTCAAATAATAGAAAGTTAGCCTCTAAATTTGTAAAATAGTAAGTAATTTTGAAACTTTTTTTTGTCCTACATCAACTCCTAAACGTATATTCCATTAGATTAATTAGATTTTTATAATGGCGTTACCTTAACCCACTAAAAAACAACAGATGGATGTGAATTAAACGTCTTTATTATGTTTTACTTTTTATATTAAAAGTGTTCATTTATGAGATATACTAATTGGTCTAGTAGCCAAAGTTATTTATATTATCTTATATTATATGAGTTCAAATCACGATATAAAAATATAATACATCCCTAATTAATTAAAATAATGTTCATTTATAATCACTAAGACTTCAAAAAAATGCCTATTTATTTATGCTTTTAAAACATATTTTCTTCTACTTTGACATTATTTGTTGGTCACTTCAAACCTATTGGAAAAATAAGAGTGAAATTGGTAAGAAAGAAAAGTTCCAGATTTTGTAATGAAATGTGCAAGAGTCTACAGTTTGAAATAAACCACATAATATTTTTGAACAAATATTAACTATCTGCGTTAATTTTTCGAGTTATATAATAATAATTTATAATAAAAAATTAATTTCTTTGAATTGAAATTAAACGGCGTTAAAATATTTAAATAAATATAATAATGTTAACTATTAATCAAATTTAAATTTATAATTAAAAACAATAAATTGAAATGTTTAATAATTAAATCAAATCGTTGAAACTTTTAATTGTTAATTGAATGATTTTTTTATTTTTGAATTAATTAATTTTTTAAATATTTTTAATTTTAATTCAAAATAAAAATTTAAATAATAATAAATTAAAATAAATTTTTTTATTAGATATTTTCAAACTTTATTTTTCTTCCTTTTTGGGTTCAATTTAATATTGGAATTAATGGATTTGGGTTTAAATTAAACTTTATAATAAAATAAATAAATTATACAAAGCCTAGATTTCTTTGGCAACAAGTTTGGGTACCGCCTTGGCCTTTTATATAAAAGATAGCTGAACAGATTCAAACCAAAGATGGCCGATTGAGAGCTTGCGAATTCGCCGGCGAACCCGATAGCCCCCCTTTTTGTAACAGTTGCAGTTTCCGGTAGAGATCCCAAAGAATGGCACCGGAACCAGAAGATGAGTTTAAGGACGAGAAGAACCCCGGCCTCTTGACGAAGACGATATCGCACTCCTCAAAACCTATGTAATTTGGCTCTCTTTCTTTCTCTCGGCATGTCGGCTATAGGAGATTGCTTCCGATTCTTTTATTTATTTTATTATATTATTTGTTGTGTTGAGATGTGATCATAGGATCTACCTCTCATTTCTAGGGTTTATGAAAAAAACTGGACCGAATAATTTTTGTGCTTCAGGTTTTTTTAGGTCTGTTGATATTTTTGCTTAACTACATTGCCAATTTCATTTCATATTTGCAGGGTTTAGGGCCTTATTCAACGAGCATAAAGAAAGCTGAAAAGGAGATTAAGGAAATGGCAAAGAAAGTAAATGATTTATGTGGTATGTGCTTTCCCCTTGTCTCAGGGCTAGTGTTGCTGTTTTACAGAAGCTATTTGTTGGCTGTATTTATCTGTTTTCATGTATTATTTAGATTAACTTTTTTTTTGTTTGTTGATAAGTATCCATTTTGCAACTTTTGATGTACCAAATCTATTAATGTTGCATATTAGTTTATATTATTTTATACAAATTCTGCACTAATGGTCTATGAAGCATAATCTAGCTGCTAGGTGTAACCTTCCTGTTTGTCCCTAGATTCAATAGTTTCTGGTATCTGGCCAATGTTCACTAGGAAAATCTTTCCTTATTGCATATGAATTTAGCATTATTATGTTTCTGCAATCTCTTTAACCATTGCAGTGTTTTCTTCTTGATTTTTAGCTGCTAACATGACATATTACATCAGTGTGTTCGGCAGATATGGTTGTCATGTTGGAGTATTGAGTTAATATTCGATTATTATATTTTCTAGTTTACCATCCGAATTTCAACCTTCAAATTATTGCCTGTTATCCACCATTCTAATTTGTTGCAAAATAGGTCTATTTTTAATGTATTCATGTTTTTATGCTGGTCTACTTTGCAAAATAGGAATTAAGGAGTCGGACACTGGATTAGCAGCTCCTAGCCAATGGGATCTTGTCTCTGATAAACAGATGATGCAAGAGGAGCAACCGCTCCAGGTATTGTTTTTTACTAAAATGAGTGTCTATAGAACTATATTTCTGTTGCCTTTTTTATTACTTTCTTTTTGATTATTTGTTTCACCCAGGTGGCTAGATGCACAAAAATCATTAATCCTAATACAGAAGATGCCAAATACGTTATTAACGTTAAACAAATTGCCAAGGTATATATCATTAACATAGTTTCTCAAACAAATGTTTGCCAATCTGATTATTGAACATAAACGTTCTAGAGTTAACATAGTTTCTTTGTCAGAAGAATAAACGTAACATATTTTTGGTCTGATATGCATATGGATTCTAATTGCAGTTTGTTGTTGGGTTGGGTGACAAAGTTTCCCCAACTGATATAGAAGAAGGCATGCGTGTGGGGTAAGTTTTCAGTTTTTGAAAGATCACCTGTTAAATCTTTTTTACAAATGTAGATTCAGTTATTCTCGTACACTTTGCCTAAAGTATTATATCATGTAAATAGTTTATTTCTCACACTGCTGTTACATTGCTGCCTACATTTTTATGCTCCCAAATTTTTTTTTGATAGATATGTAGTTGCAATTCAGGCAGAATATATAGATTATTTGCTTGTTTGCCACCACCATTAGGGGACATATGGATAAACCTCAGGCCTTGCCTACTGCAGATTTAAACTGCCATTGATTTCTCCTTTTGGCATTTTCCCCTTAAAAAAGAGATTCAACCTTGAGGACTTTACAGCACCTAGCACTGTAACCAGGAAATGATCATTCGGTCAATTGTCACCAATTATAACTATTCAAGCTATTCTTATGATACATTCACCTTATTTTCTAGGAAGGATACAGTGTAGTTTTTACTAAAATGGTAGTAGCATTTTATTCTATGCTTTTTATGAGTTTTCATTCATGCCTTTTTATTCTTAATGGAAGCAAATCATGTTCTTATGTCCTTGTAAGTTATTTTCTTTTATTGTGTATTAGCCTCTTATTAGCTCCTGATTGTTATTCTGCCTTTGCAGTGTTGATCGAAACAAATATCAGATACAGATTCCCTTACCTCCAAAAATTGACCCTAGTGTCACCATGATGACTGTGGAGGAGAAACCAGATGTGACATATAATGATGTTGGTGGATGTAAGGAACAGATTGAGAAGATGCGGGAAGTACGTATGACATTTCCTTTTTAATATGTACCGTCACATGCACAAATTTGAAAACCTGAAGCCTTTGTACTTCTATAGTAAGTTAAGATTTGAGATTAAGATGAATGGATTGATGGGTTTTGAACTTTTAGGTTGTGGAGCTGCCAATGCTTCATCCTGAGAAATTTGTCAAGCTTGGGATTGATCCTCCTAAGGGTGTTCTTTGCTACGGTCCTCCAGGAACTGGTAAGACTCTTCTTGCTAGAGCTGTTGCAAACAGAACCGATGCTTGCTTCATTCGTGTCATTGGAAGCGAGCTTGTTCAAAAATATGTCGGTGAAGGAGCTAGAATGGTTCGGGAACTGTTTCAGGTTATAACATGCTAAATATCGACGTTTAAGTTTTCTCTTGGAGTTATTCTATATTACATTTTTCATTTTGACATTATTGAATACTGCAGATGGCTCGATCAAAGAAAGCATGCATTGTATTCTTTGATGAAGTTGATGCCATTGGAGGTGCACGTTTTGATGATGGTGTGGGTGGAGACAATGAGGTTCAGCGTACCATGCTCGAAATTGTCAACCAGCTTGATGGCTTTGATGCTCGTGGAAACATCAAAGTCCTGATGGCAACAAACAGGTTAATGTTGCTACCTATAATTGGAACTCTTTATATCTGGTTCTGTTTTGTGAAGAATCATATCACCTTTTTTCCCTTTAAGACATCCTGACTGGGGTATAATGTCCATAAAAGGTTTTATTTCGATTTATTCTACAAAGGATTTGAATGTGCAGAGGAGATGCCTTATGGACTTGATGTCCTTTATTTTTGTTCATATTCCAGGCCGGACACGCTAGATCCTGCATTGTTACGTCCTGGACGATTAGATCGTAAGGTTGAGTTTGGTCTCCCCGATTTGGAGAGTCGGACACAGATATTTAAAATCCATACAAGAACAATGAACTGCGAGCGCGATATTAGATTTGAACTTTTAGCCCGACTTTGCCCAAATTCTACTGGTAAATTCTCGTGAAGTTTATTGTTTTTTTTTTTGACGTGCTACTACACTTTGTCTTGTGTTGATATTTCTTGGTTTTTATTTGCAGGAGCCGATATTAGAAGTGTGTGCACCGAGGCTGGAATGTATGCGATTCGGGCTCGAAGAAAAACAGTAACAGAGAAAGATTTCCTTGATGCCGTTAACAAGGTCATCAAGGGATATCAAAAGTTCAGTGCAACACCAAAATACATGGTTTACAATTAGCCCGAATTCCGGTGGTTGTAACTCTCACTCTGCGGTTCTATCATGTTTTCCTGGATGGGGATTTCGTATTTTGCCTAAAACTTTTGGTATTTTTATATTTTACCTGTTGGAATTTATTTACTTTCTGGCTTTTGTAATGATGACTACTCCCATTAGAAAGCTGGTAAGAATCAAATATTATATTTTTTTCTAAAATTTTGATTTTTAGCTCTAACATTTTAAATCATTTATAAAAATGATAAATGATTATTTACTCTAAATCACAAGTTAAATTAAACAAATTAGAGTTTTTAAATTTAATCAAATATTATTTTTATTATTTTTTATTATTAATTTTTTTTATGTAAAAAATTTTAAATAAAAAAACCAAAATATTTATACTACTAAATTAAAAATTGATATTATTTTAAAAAAAATTTTTTTATTAAATTTTAATTTTTAAATTATAATTTAATTTTTTAACTATTTGTTTGTATTTTTTAAAAAATATACTTTTTTAATATGACGTTTTTTTGATAATCATTTTAATAAAGATTTGTTAAAGTAATATCAAGCGAAATAAGACAAAAGAATTCTTATATGATAACCTAAATCCTTATTATTTTTATCAGACACAAATTAGCTTGAATTTTTATCATTTTTATAAAAACAACAGCAAATGAAGTAATGTTTAATAGTGTTTATCATAAAAATGATAAATGATTCTACTGTTAAATTACTGATTTGTTAATATGCTAAACTCAAACTCTTCCCACGCATTTACAAGTTACAACCAAGAATTGGGGGGACCAGGCCCTGCCTCGATCAAGACATTGTTTCCTTAACTACTTAAACTGATTGATTGTAATTTACAGAGTGGATAAAAGAATTCAGGTTTAGGGGGTTAAATTCATGAAACACACTAAAAATGTTGTAAGATTAATGAGTAATCAGTTAATTGCTCTATGATACACTAATATATATAAAATGTAATGTCAGGGAGCTGGGGCCATTTCTGCATCTTCTTCACTCCTCACCTGAGATGAAGTTTGGGTCTTCACCCTGGCATAAGTACTCATCACATAAAGATGCAGTTCCCCAGTCTTTTCGGAGCCGTAAAATGTCCTCCGTGAAAGTTGAACCGGGGCTCCGATGAACACACTTCCCATAGCACAGATGGTCTTATCCAGCATAGCTTCCACCTTCAATATGAAGATTAAGAGCAAATTTTAGATCGATCTAAACGAAACCGCAATGATATGGATACTAATTTTAAATGCAGTTCGGATGCCTGATCATTGATTTCACATAATTCTTTGTAACTGAGTCAACCTGCAAATAATTAACAGATTGGACCTGAAATCTAGAAAATCATGAACTCATTAGGGTAGAGGTTTAGAGTCTTTGATAGTGAAAGGACTAACTATTCTAAACTTCGAGTAGAATAGGAAACGGGATTGTTTGAAAAACAGAACAGCTAATATGGTTCTCCCTACAAACACTAAAGTATTATCGAACTCACCTGATGATCACCCTTGAGGCCGTGTCTGTATAACAAGGCATCCCATTTTTCAGCTGAATTACGAGGAGGCCGTTTAACCAGTGGTATAGTCTTTCCATTCAACACAATCATCGACTGTAGCAAACCAGTTTCGCTTTCTGCTGCATCTGTTGAAAGGTATATAACTGGAGTGCAGGCTTTTTCAACCATTCGAGTAATGCAATCCGCAGCTTGAGGAATAGGGTAAAAGCAGCTTGGCTTTTTAGCATTGCTTGGAAATAAGAAAGCAATGTTAGTGGCAGTTTACACAAACCAACACTAATCATGAGCATAACACTTTCTACTCGAGTTGAAAATCTAAATAATTATGGACAGACTATTCCGTGCTCTAGCGAATTTCCGAACACTTTGAAATCAAAAGCCTATAGACTCTTACTACTCCATACCCAAAAACATCACTTAATCAAACATATTTTAATGTTCTGCTTTCTATTCTCTAGCATACTAAGTAAAGATTCACAATTTCCTAGCAAGAACTCGCAACAAAATCGAAAAATATACCAGAACTTTAAGAAGCCATGTCGCCGGAAATGAAGGGCGATAAAATTACTGCCCAAATATGTCTGAATGAACCGTTCAGCGGTCAACAAGATAAGCTTACTCGGCTCTATCAATGTTTTACACTTATGCGCAATCAGACCGCCCAGCTGCGACACCCAAACTCTCTCCACATCAGCAAAATAAACATCCCAATTGCAATCACATCATCATTAGAACCAAACTTCTCCTCCACATCTTTAGCCGTCTTTCGACTCGGATTCTTAACATCCTCATTCTTCCAAGCAGCCTCCAATTTCCCCACCGAAATTCCCAAAGACTTCAACTTCTCCAAATGCTCTTCGTCAATGTAACACGGCTGCGGGCTCCAAAAATAGCAAATGAATTGATCAATGTGAGCATGAAGCTTCTTCATTTTCATAAATTCTTCGAATGGTACAACAGCTTTTTTCCCAATACTATCATTAATGTGCTCGATATCCAGAACTCGATTGTACTGGTAATCGAATCTCGAACTCGGAATCACCAATTTCCGATTCAAAACCGCCGCGAAGAACATGTGTTTCTCTAAACAAATCAAATGGTTGCTCATCTGACCCGACAAGCAAATCGCGAACAAGAATTTATTGGGTTTCGGTCTCCATTCAATTGTTCTTCTTTCAGAAAACCTCTGGTCGACTTTTCTGCAACTCCGGAAACCGAACCCGGCAGAATCGGAATCCAAAGCGGTGCCAGTTTTGAAGGGTGTTCCCCGTTTTGTAAGGGGACAAAAGGGTTTGCTGGATGTGTTTGTTTAACGTGATCTGAGAGAGTAATGCGGCCTTGAGATCATCAAATTGGACGGCTGTGATGTTATTATTAGAGCTAACGAAAGTGTGATTCCAGAGAGAAAGAAGAGAGCTTTGCTGTTGATTCAACAAGTGAAGAGCTTGGAGCTGGGATTCTCTGGTTCGATCCGACACCGTATTGAATTTGAAGGAGGAGATGTCGGAAGTGAAGAGAGAGCCGATATCGGAGGAGAAGTAGATTAAGACGATGAGGATAGGGAGCACGAGGGCGAAGAGATAAGCTTTGTTGAAGGCGAGCTTGGGACGACGTCGCATTTTTGGTTCGAGCTCTTCGACTTGGAAACTGGATCTTGGGGTGTCGTTTTGGTGGGTTAATTTGTGGCGGTCGTCGTCTTCGTCGGATGAATCCCGGTCCATTGTTTGATTAGGAGTGAGTGAATGACTGAGTCAGTGATGATAACTCGGGACTTGAGAAAAATGAGAATCTGGGTTTTTGGTTTATGTTTTAGGGATTTGATTGAAAAAGATTTGAGAATTTTTATTCTGGGTGGAGTTGGAGGTGGCGCAGGTTGGGCACAGAAAATGAACGGTCGGTGGAAAAACGACTCACCACCGGCCCGATCTTATATTTTCCAACATCAAACGACATCGTATTGTTCCCTTCCCAACGTGAGAGATTTGCATGCAGCTAGCACGACAGGTGGCAGCATTTCTTCACGTGGACAGTGACACAAGAAAGATTGACCATAAATATAAATTTAGTTCATATTTTTCGATTTGACTAATTTAAATTCTAAACCCAACAAATATATTTTATTAAAAAACTTAATATTTCATATGGTCAAAAAATTATTTTCCTTATTTTTTTTTACGAGTAGTTTTATGGGTTAAAAAAATTTATATAAAATTTAGTGGTATAAAATAATTAAATCAATTTTCTGATTTTAATTTAATAAAATAAATTTATTAAAATTTAAAAGATGGTAGAAAATATTGTTGTTTTTTTAATTATTAGATTTATTTTTTCAATAGAATAATTTAAGTATCATACAATTTTAAAACAAAAAAAACATTATTTTTTTTGGACAAAATTATTAATATTTATTTTAAAGAGATTTTTAAATTAAAAATATTTTTTATCTATAAAGTGTATAAATATTGTCAAAATGTTTGAAAAAATATTTATAACTAATATTTTTCAAATAATCTTTTAAAAATATTTTAAAAAGTGTTTAAATTCTTATAAAAATTATTTTAAAATTGGCAAAAATTCACAACCGTTAGCTTTGGAAGTTTTTTTCATTTTAAATAATAATTTTTTCATATCTTTTTATCTTATTTTGAAATTAAAAATTAAATTAAATAAAATTAATAATTCCCTTTCCAGTGTGGTTTCACGTGTCACCAGAATTAAATATGCGTCAATTTTTTTATTATTTTTATATTAGTATTTGAAATGCTTTTTTAATTTTTAAAAAAAATAAATATGTGTTTTGTTAATCTTATTAATATATTAATCTATTTTATTCTAGTTTTATTTTTATCTAATTATATTTAAAAAAACATTTCAATTTTTTGGTCATTTTGACAAAATTAAAAGTTTTAGGGCTTCATTTTGAGTTTATGTTTTAAAATTGGTAATTTACGTATAGTTTACCATATAAAATTTAGTTTTTTCACAATTTGATTGTTTGTTCTTATAATTTTAAATTTTAAAATTCTAAAAATGATTTAAAATCTTTTGAACCTTATTTTAGGAGATCCCTAAATAATAAAACTAATTTAAACAAAATTAAAAAAAAATTAAAAAAAACCCGTAAAATGTATAATCATTTTAAAAAAATACTTTAAAATAAATTCATTTAGATTAGAATTTTGAAAAAAAAAAAAAAACTCTTCATGTTAAAAAACTTTTTTCTTAAAGTTTTAAGTTTTAGGGAAAAATGGTTTAATTTACTAGTTTAAAGTTTAAGAGTTTAGTTTTCATGGTTTAAAATTTTTTTTTGGTGTTTAAAATTTAGTGTTATAAATTTAAAATTTTTCAAAATTTTTTGTTTATTAATAAAAAATTTTGATTTTCTAGTTTCTAAATCTATTTTTTTAAAAATTGACAAATTGTTAAAATATTTTTTTATTAAAAAAGTTATAAATATTTTTGATGTTAAAGACTAATAATAAATATATAAAGGATCAAATTGTTTAATTTATAAAATTACTATTATGTACATTGCCAAATTATTAGGAATATTTATAAACAGACACAAATATTTTATTTAGATTAAAATTAAAATTTTAAAACCAAGGTTGACCAAATTAAAGTACATGAACTAAATTCACAATTTTTGTCTAGTACAAGGAATAAAAACAAAATTTAACCTATTTTATATAAACTAATAATACATTGTTTTGCTAATCTGATGTATTAAAACTGGGGGGGAAATTAGAGTACAGAAAAGATGCATTAACAGAATAAAGATTTTGCCAATTGCAAATGTTAAATACATAGCTGATAACAAGAAAATCAAACTCCACAGCTCAGTATGTTGAAGGTCATATTCCGATCTGTTGTGTAGTTCATTGTCCTTATGAAACTTCTTCAGTGACTTCAACAAGCTTACCACGGAACCCATTTCTTGGTTACAGCGACTGCTTTAGAAGGCACGCCGCCATCCTTCAACTGAACCTTGGTTCCATTTACGGAGGATTCAATCGTGTTCGATGACCCCATTTGTTTCCAACTGGTTGAGTTGCTTAGATGAATCCGACTTGATCAAAGTTTCAAAGCTGAGAGTCGATGAACTATGGTTATTTGGGCTTGGAGAAGCAAGTTGTTCGTTGCTGTCGCTGTTCACTATCTTTGGGAAAATGAAGCTAGGGAGATTGAACTCCTCATGGTTGCTTAATGAAAGGGTTTGGTTCCCGTTTACTTCTTTCTGTTCTCTTGGTTCGAACTGATGTTTTCTGATTGCATTTTGTTCTCCACCTGGATAACCTGTTCAACTGAGTCGACAGAAATGTATCCGCTATTCTGGTCGGATGCAATTTGTCTGATCTCTATTGATTCAATTGATTGAATTGCTTCGGCTATAAGTTTTCTGGTTTCAATAAGGGAAGCTCGAGCAACAGGGCTCTTAATTGCAGCGACCTCGAGGGCTTTTGCAGCCTTCTCGGCTTCAGCAATCAAAAGTCTGCAGTGTCGTATATGCAAGAACCAAATTATCCAGTGAATTAGCAGCCTACTAAAAATGTTGGAAGATGATGCATGGGAATGATTTAATGGAAATATCTATATGGCATCGATAGCATTAATGTGATATGCTTGCGGAACATAAGCAAAGACTAACCTTGCTCTTTCAACAGCTTCAGTTTTCTTTGTTTCTTCAGCTGCTCTTTGTGCTCTTATGTTCTTCAACATCTCGAGCTTGGAACTTGCCATAGGATCCTTGTAAAGTGGTTTATTTCTTCTTCGTATCCGTATCCGCTCAATTGGACTTATAGTCTCAATAGCAGGAGAATAGTTTGTATCACTGGCTTTTCGTTTTGAAGGGAACTGCTTGGACTGTGTTTCAGATGTAGGCTTCCTCTTCCGTTTTCTTTCAGCCCCAGATGGAATGCCATGATATTTAGCCAACCCAGAGCAAACTCTATCACGGTATTCCTATTCAGCAAATAACAAGAAACAGAACACCCGCATTTAGATGCAAAGCTTTAAAATCTATGAAGTGGCATTGAAATAATACAATCTGCAGATGCCTATGATCAATGACATAATTTTCACTACTGATGCGAAAAAAAAAAAAAAAACGTGCAAGCACTCACGGGATCAGCCCATTTGGCTGCAATGGCTTCTGCAATTTTCCTTCTTTGTTCAAGGGATTTTGGTGCTCTCTTGCTACCTTTCGGTCTAGGCATCGATTTCCTTTGTTCGACACTTTCCAACCACTCCTTTGTCAACTGCTCATCTAGTATCTTATAAGAATCCCACTGTAGTTCTTCCTCGCCACAGAAGCCTTTTCTAGATGCTTCGGCAATCAAGTTCATCCACTCAAAGTGGCAAGTTTCCTGCAACATTAACTTCCCACGACGCCTTTCCCATCCCATTCGGACTCCCACTCCAATTTTCGCTTTTGTCTCTTCACTGTAGGATCATTATGAAAAGAATCAGTTTAGATATTAACAAGATCAAAACAAAAACATGTGTGTGTGTGTGTGTGTGTTATATATCTGAATGGTAGGTTTGGCTAGAATGAGAAGAATAAGATGGGAAATTTAAAACTAAAGACCTAAAATTGAAGCACCTACCTCTGAGCATGTCCAAGGTTAACCAACTTCATTTTGACCTGCATTTGAAAATTTTTACAAGTAAATAAACTATTATGTTATTCCATTTCAACGTATTTACATACGAGATAAAGAAAATATCAATTGATGTAAGATGATCTCCTTATTCAAGAGATAGCACCATTGATTTCCCCATTTAAGAGTGAGAGTTCAGACCGCACTGAAACAGACTTTTCATTTGGTTGTTTGCTTTATTGGCTCAACTAGTTTCCACAATCCGAATTGTCATTAGTACATCATTCATCCTAATGGAAGTATGGTGGAAAAAGAGAACTACATGGATCGGTTATGATGAATTAATAGATGTGATTGATTTTACTCCATGCAAACATAGAACACACAACTTCAATCCCCGTGATAACACAAAAATTTCTTACATGACATCACCTTAGGATTCTGCATTGCAAGCCTTGTTCTCTCTCTTATCCGCTGAAGTGTCTCTGCAGGTAAAAATAAAGACATTTGTGGTAACATGGATAACGAATCACCAATGCACGGAAGAAAAATGAATCAGAATTTAATGGAAATCACCTGCACTGTGCTTCCTGCCTTTGTTCCAAGGCGTGTTTCCTTTATTTGCTTTAGAAATCCTCATCCGCCTTAACTTTTCCCTCTCGTCCACTTCATCATCCGAGTCTCCTCTCTCCAAAGGTCCGAGCTGAGACGATGAAGGGCTTGAATCGCCACCAAGCCGTGACTTACTGTTGCGTCCATCTTGTTTTGGAACCGAGCACTTTGGTTCGAGGGTTGCAACAGCTCTAACCTGGAGTTTCCCACAGTGGCTCTCCTGGTGCCCCAAATGAAAATTTATCCTCCTGGGCAGCGGAGAGGATTTCCATGGATTTAACAAAACTTGAATCCTCACCGGAACCAGAGGGCTTTGCAAGGAAGGTTTAGCAGTGGCAATATCTGTTTCAGACGCAGCCAAGCATAAAAACAAACATGTTCATGGTTGATTTTCAGTGAAACAAAATCACAAACACCATGAGAACCAAATTTGAAAACTGGATTTGTATATAAAAAACAGCAGGAATTCTCAACAGTCCCTAACCCACACAAGTTCCATAAAACTAAACAAAATTCAACAACTACAAATTAAACCCAAACATGGTAATGACAAAACAATAAGAACAAGGGTTTGCTATTTTTCAACTTTAAGCATCAAAAGTAGTGAATTCTGAACTAATGTAAGCAAACAAAATCTAGAAAGAAAAAAAAGAACAGCCTACCTAGTAAACTAGGCATGGGAGCTCATTCAGCCTAAAGAATCAGAAGTTGGAATCTTGTTTCAACAAAATTTAATAGAAAAAGCGAGACGCCGACATTGCAGCAACCCAAGGAGGAAACAGAAGTAGTAGGAATTTGAGAGACAGAGAACCACAAAGAGATACACACTCGTACTATTTCCCTGACGCTGGATTTTGGATAACGATGGCCTTATTTTTCCCACTTGTTCAAAAGCCTCTATTGGGCCTGCTTATTTACTGGGTTGGGCTATATTCAGATCACCACCTTTTTAGTCAACTTTTTAAACCCTAAACCTTAAACCATGTACACTAAATTCTAAACACCAATCTTAAATTCTAAACCCATAAACCTTAAACCCTAAACTAAAACCCTAACCCTTAAAACTAAAAAGCACTTATAAACTTTACACGGCCTGTGTATCAAAGTTTTTTCCATATCCTAAATATCTTGATCTGTAATCTGAATTGTTATCTTTCTTCATCGATGGTATTGAAAATAGAGTATCACTGATGAAAAATGGTTAACAAAGAAGAAAAGGTATCAAAGTCTCAGCTTTCGGTAGGGGTGTTCAAAAATACCCGACCCGGTCCGACTACCCGATTTAAAATAATCGAGTATTAAAATGAAAATATTATATTTTTTCGGGTCGGGTACCCCGACCCGTGAAAAATTACGGGTAGTTGGGACAGGTCCGGGCCTAAAACTTTTTTATATTCCGGTACCCGACCCGACCTGACCCGCCCGACCCGATATTTTTATTATATATATTTTTACTTTTAAATTTTATTTTAAGTTATTATTTTTACTCTAATCTCTAAATTCTTTTTTATACTTGTATTATGTACTTTCAAATTTTAAAAATATTTATATCAATTTACCAATATGAGATTCGAAGGAAAAAAATACGATCCATAGGATGAGCTACATAATATGATTGACATTAAACGTGAGTGGCAAAATTGAAGTAGTATGATTGTATTTTAAATCAATGTGAAAAAATAGAACATAAATTACGAATAACATGCACACTTCAAGTTATACAGTATAATTTTCATTAAACATAATCCATAAAATGAGCTACTGGAAATTACTTTTTTTAACTACATAGAATTATTTTTTATTTTTTTGACACCATACAGTCATCAAATATTAGATACGGTGTTGATAAATATTATTGGATTCATCTACTACCTAGAATTATTTTTTATTGTCATCAAATATTTAGCTACTGTAAGTTTTACAATATGATTGTCCCATACAGTCTGTAACTACACAGTACATACTACATAGAATTATTTTTTAACTACATAGTAAACCATGCAACTTCAAATCATTAATTTTTGTATTATGAAATTTTAAATTTTATGTGTTTGTTATATAATTTTTTTAATTTTTAGATTTTAAAAAATATTAAAAAAATAAATAGGGTACCTGATACCTGAATTAACGGGTACTCGCATTTTATGAGTACCCAATTTGAGGGTATCCGATTTATATGGGTCGGGTAATGAGCCGAAATTTTGGTACCCGGAAATTTTGGGTACCCTAAATTTCAGATACCCGAATATGAACATCCCTAGTTTTCTGTCATTTGTCAACGAAACAATAAAAACTAGATCGCTATCGTAAATGACCGAAAAACTTACACAGCAAAACTCAAAAGAATAAAACCTAACAAGACTGAAAATAGGAGGAAGAAAATGAAAAAAAGTTGAAACTCTCCTTCCTATCAGCATCCACCTTTTCACCTCGCAAGAGAGGCCCAAACGAGATTATGGTAGTCAGAGAAGAAGTCTCATCGAGTAAGCCCACGAGGAGAATAAAACAACAAAAATGAAAAAAGACAGAAAACCTAGAGGCAAGAAAGAAAAAAAAAGGGTAAGAAGAAGAGCACAAAATCAAAAGAGGTGTGAGATGCCAAACGCCGCTCAAGGAAACAAAAGTGGGAGCTTTTTAGAGAGAATGAGTATGATAGTTTTTTAGAGAGACGAGTGTGATAATTTTTCGTTAAAACTTTTATTATTTTTAATCTTTTTTATTTAAATTATACAATTCAAATTCTAAATTTAAAAGTCTAACTTCTAAACTTTAAGCTCTACAACTTAAATTCATAAACTCTAAGGTTTAAACTAAACCTAAATTCAAAATACACGTATAAACTAATGTGTTGTACAAATTTGTGCATTAATTTTTTTTCTAAAATCCAAGTCCATAAACTTTGAACTCTAAATTAATCCCTAAAACAAAAATATTCTACATATCTAAATCTAAAAAATCATTTAACATTAAACTCATGATATAAATCTAAAAATTAAAATTAAAGTTGATCGGATTCACATTGATAATATAATTGAAAGTGAAGGTTAAAGCTTAAACAATTTGTACCTTTGAATGAACATCTATCCTACATAGTTTGATATGGGACAAAAGAATATGTCAAAACCAAGAACAATAACATAAATCTTCAACGAATCTTAGATTACAGTCCAATTTTCCCACTAATCATCTTCCGTTTCCAAGTTCCAACTACTTGCCTTTACGTATCCGGCACCCGCCACTACAGTTGCACGGCAGCAGCAGCTCCACCACCGCCGCCACCACCTTGCTTAAATACCAGTCCAACAAACACAACCATAAAACTCGATTCCAAACCCATCCATTTTTCCACAGCAAAAACAAAAGACACGAGGTGATATTAACCAAAGATATGCTCTCAGAAATCTCGGTTTCCTCGGCTTTGTTCGTCGCCGGCTGCTTTCATGTTTACAACAAATGGTTTGCGAGTATCGGCCATGAGGTTGAGTATTGCGTGGTGTGCATTAGTAAGGTCTCCGACGGGGAAAAGCTGCGGTGGCTAAGGTGTGGCCATGGTTTCCATGCTTGCTGCATCGATGCATGGCTTGAAGTCGGCACGACGTGCCCTATTTCCAAGGTTAACGTTGCCCCCGAACGGTGCTTTCTGGCTTCCTGCTTGGGCTCTTTGGCTAAAAGGGTGGTGAAATGGGTCGAAAACCCACTTTCGTCGGAGCTTACATTGGCGTTCTGTGAGGGTATTGGGGTAGCTTAGCATTGCAGCCTGCAAATCTTGGTTCATTCTTTGATGTGTTCTTTTTATTCCATCTGTGTTTTGTTCACAGACTACATGGTAGGCTGCAGGGATGGACCGGGTGGTTATCTCTTGAAAATTTGAATTTAGTATACGATTTATAATTTTTTATGTATTTTTATTAAAAAATTATTTTATTTCTTATAATTTTATACGTTAGTTCCCTAACACAAAGTTATGTGTCCCGTTATTAAAATTTTATTTTATTTTTTATAATTTTATATGTTGGTCTCCTAACATAAAATTATATGTCATGTTATCAAAGGAAAGGATGTTAATTAGAAATGTGATTCAAACCCTTGGGAGAATGAATCCCTGATGGCGAGAGGATCCTGTGTTTTTTCTATGGAACTTTCTCAAAAGTCTAAAAAGAAATGAAAGAAAAACATTGCATCACCGGTTGATCTAATGGGATAAGACTCCGAGTCTTTTAAGCAAGTTTAAACTTTTGAGTTTTGCTGTTAAATAAAAAAAAATGAATTAGAAAAGTTACTTTATAATAAATCTCTGCACATTCCATATAGATTATTCGACTAATAAATCAGAAATAATAGTTAAAAATTGATACCGCAGGGAACAGCTGTTATGGAAGAAAGGCAAAATATGATAATAGTAATTGCAGCAGAACTAGTTTCTCCGCTGGTCAAGCTGATCACACTTGGTACTTGGAGCAGCTAAGCAGAGATCCTAATCATATAACATTGCCAAGATTATTTCCATTTTCCATATTCAGAAGGCTGTTTAGGTTTTTTTTTAATGAAAAATTTTTTGATACACAAATTTGTGTAAATTAAAATTTACATAAGCACCTTAAATTTAAGAGTATAGTTTAGAGGTTTAATTTAAAGTTTAAGGTTCCTAGTTTAGAATTTAGGGTTAAGAATTTAGATTGAATAATTTATATAAGAAATGTTATGTAATTTTTTCTACACGTATGAAGTATCAAAATTCCTTTTTTAATTCCAAAATAGACTTAAAATGATCCTAATTTTTTAAAATTGAAATTTTAATGATGAACTCGACTATAACTGTAGTCAAGTTCTTCAATGTAGTATTTAAAATCATTATTTTGTTATATTAAGCGAATTTAATTATTGTGTATTTCTTCGATATTTGTGAATAATTAACTACAATTGTAATTAAATTTAGGTAGTCATGATTCAATCATAAGCTTTAAATCATCTTTCAATTCCAAATTATAAAAAGGATGCTTTTAGCAAACAAATTTATAATTCCATTCTAGTTAGAGTGAGTTCTTAACCAAAAAATAGTATTAATGATTTAATCATGAGCTTTAATCGCCTCTTAGGGTTCGTTTGTCGTTGCTTTTCCAACGGGCATTTATCAAGTAAACGAAAAAGCAACAGTAAATATGCCAAGGTTTGATTTTTAACTGGCGTTTGCCCACTTTTATCAGCCCTCCAGACGAGCATTCATGGAAGCTAAATTTTTCAGCTTTTCAGAACGGACATTCACCAACCTAAAACTAGTTTCCAACCTCAAAGGCAATTAAGCCTTAGACATAAACTACAAGAGTTTTTTCAAAAAAATAATATGGAATTCAATTCTAGTCGGAGAATTGTCGCGTTTTTAACAAAGAATATTCTAAGATTATTTCAACGAATAATGTTATTCCAAGACTATCAATGGAATGACCCAACAAGTAGTTGTAGTGAAAAAACGAATGATATTCATCTTAAGAGACTCATGTTCAGTCGATTTATCTGTAAAATGTGTATTATCAAAACAATTTAAATTTGATATGTGACTTTGAGTCTACATAATTAAATAGTACATCCATTAAGTAAAAAGAGATTTAAATATTTTTAAATATAATTTTGATATTCGAACTTTAAAATATCAATTAAACTTATCTATTATGTCACATGACATGTGGATTGTTAAATTGAACTACCATATTAACAAGTTAGACTACCACGCCATTAAGCTTAACGATTACGTTAACATCATAGTAAAAAAAAAAGATCCAGTGAGATCTACTAATTAGCGAGTAATCAATAATGCTCATGTTGTCTCATATTGTATAAATTAGAATCCTGATATTTACATTGTGAATGAAAACATCTCAACTTAATAGAAAAACAGATTCAGTTAGTCAAAAGCTTTTTTAATGTATTTAGGTTTGTTTGATTGCATTCTTCAAAAAGGGCCAATTTGATTTTTCAGACCCGAATACAACATAAAAATTAGGGTAAACTATACAAATGACCACCGATTTTTAGGGTTGGTGTCGAAATGACTACCGATCTTTTAATTTTGTCAAAATAACCACTCAACTATTGATATGGTTCCAATATAGCCACCAGCCGTTAAAATCTAACGGAGATGCTGACGTGGCAATTAAAAAAAATTTGTATAATTACGCATTTAGTCCCCGTTATTTATACATTTAATCAATTTGGTCCTAATTTTAATTTAATAAAATAAATTTACTATTTAATTAGGTGGTGACACAACTTTTTATATATGTTTTATACAGTTTTGATGCCCAGAAAAATAAAGTGGAAAATGGCATCAAAGGGATTTGAACACAATACCTTGTATTGTAAGGTAGTGTATGCTTGCCACTGGATTAAACATATTTTTATGATATTAAATACAATATTTAATATATATGGTATCCGGTTGTTGATGCCTGGAAAAAGAAGGAAATGTGGTTTTAGGAAACTCGAACATGACATACTTATGATACACAAAAACATCTAACCCAATTAAATAAATCTAATAATTAAATTAAAGTTAACAATATTTTGTATATATTTTAAATTATAGTTTAAAAATTATAGTTTAAATTGAGAAATCGAGATTTAATCTTCATTTAGCGAATTTGTATATAATTTGTGAATTTGTATTCGCTAAATGAAAATTAAATCTCGGTTTCTCAGTTTAAACTATAATTATTATATTTATTTAATTGGGTTAGATGTTTTTGTGTATCATAAGTATGTCATGTTCGAGTTTCCTAAAACCACATTTCATTCTTTTTCCAGGCATTAACAACTGGATACCATATATATTAAATATTATATTTTATATAATAAAAATATGCTTGTTCTAGTGGCAAGCATACACAACCTTAAAATACAAGGTCTTGTGTTCAAATCCTCTTGATGCCATTTTTCTTCCCCTTCATTTTTCTGGGCATCAAAACGGTATAAAACATATATAAAAAGTTTTATTTTATACCAAAAATATGGCTTGGCCTAGTGGCAAGCATACTGCTCCCAATGCTTGGAGGTCCTTAGTTTGATTCCCCCAGCCTCCAATTTCATTTTTCCCCGTGACACATGTCACTACCTAATTAAATAATCAATTTATTTTATTAAATTAAAATTAGGACCAAATTGATTAAATGTATAAATAACGAGGACTAAATGCGTAATTATACAATTTTCTTTTAACTGTCACGTCAGCCTCTCCGTTTTAACGGCTGGTGGCTATATTTGAACCATATCAATAGTTGAGTGGTCATTTTGACAAAATTAAAAGATCGGTGGTCATTTCGACACTAACCCTAAAGATCGGTGGTCATTTGTATAATTTACCCTAAAAACTAATAACTGACATTAATTGAACTCTATGCAGGGACAAAGCATAATAGAGGCCCAAGGGGCTTGGCCCCTCCAACAATTTAAAATTTTCATCTTAAGCCCCTTACTTTTTAAAAAAATTAATTTGGCCCCCTCAAATTTTTAAAAATTCATATTAACCATTGATTTTTTAAAATATTTGTAAATTCTCTAAAATTTTAATTTGCCCCCTTCAATTTATCAGTCTAATGACAATTTGAGTCCCTATAAAATTTAAATATTATATAAATTGGGCATTGCCGCTCAATCTTGAGTTTAAACACTTAATAAACTCTTATATTTTTAAAGTTCAATAATTTGACCCCTTCAAATATTTGATCCTGGCTCCTGTCCTAACTCTACGTGAAAGCAATTGGCATGCAAACAAAGTTACAAAATGCATTGATCCTAACGGGTCTAGAACCCACAACCTAAAGAAAAGAAAAAATATCAACTAAAAATATTTTACCACTTACTCTAAAAAATATTGACGTCTCACCGTGATATTTAAAATCTCATAGATACGAATATATCTTCTTCTTTTTTAAATTCCGATACGGATATATCTTGTCTTCGTATTGTATGCCTAATCTTATTTGGGCCTTGTTCTCCTCACAATTCAAATAAAATCCAATATAAAAACCCATGAGGCATTGATAAAGTTGACAAAAAAAAAGCTAGGTCCCTAAGTCATATGAGCACTCAAATTTAAATTTCATTATACGCAATTACCATAGGTAGATGGTTTATATCCGAATATATTTAATTATCAACCTATAATTATTTTTAATTGTATTTATACAATGTATTGATTGTATTTGTAATTGTACAATATATTAATTAATTTTAAATTATTAAAAAAATTTAATAAAAATTAAAATTCGAGTCTAGTGACAAATATTTAAAAAAATCAATGGTAAATTCAACCGGTGGACAACTCTGCACTTTAGTTTATTTCCAACCCAATGATAGGTAAAGGACAGGTTTGAAGCAGTAATAGCAGTCGTTGTACGCTAGAGTACAAGCCATATAAAGCAAACCCAATACAACGAGCGTCAAATCAAAATAACCACCCCCTCTCGCTTTCTCTCTCCCTCTCTTCCATTTTTCCTTTTTTCTTATTTTAATAATTCTAATTCCGGCTTCGATTCTCCTTTGTTCATCGCCTCATTTCCCCAGGTAATCCTTTTTTTCATTTTTTTTCGATTTTAGAACCATTATTTTTTGTATGAATTTCGTTATTGTAAGATCGATCTCCTTTTTAATTGATTTTTTCAGGTTTAATTAGGTAGAGATCCTGGTTTAGACGTTAACTTGTTGTTTAATTGATTAACAAATTAGTCATTCGATGAATTTATCAATTTTCTCTGCTAATTAATTGGTATTGGTTTTGGTAATTCCGTTCCGAAAGTTCGCACTATTTTATATTTTATAAGAAAAAAATTGAAAATTGGAACCCTAAAGTAAGCATTTTAATTAGGTTTAATTATTTGTTTTAATATCAATCATCGTTAATTAAACTCAACTTAGGAACAGAAATTCAAATGTATGTTGCTTTTGTTGAGTTATACTCATGATTCTTGATTCTGAACTCGTCAAATTCATTAATGGAGTTTTGTGGTCTTGGATCTTTATGATTCGATCATTTTTCCTTTAATAAGCTGATTTGATTGCTTATATGCACCTTTAGGTAGATGGTTTTAGTCATATGGTTGTGGAATATATTGTGTAGTCTTGTATTTGACTATTTGTTCTTATTTTTCTCTGTTTTGTGTCGGTGAATAGTTTTAATTTAAAAGCCGAAGGAACAAAACAGAGGGTGAGGTGTTTATTTGGTTGCGGCTGAGACCCGTTTTAGGGTTCTAGATGGCAGAAAAATCGTGTATTAAGCGCCTTCAGAAAGAATATAGAGCACTGTGTAAGGTATTGTTTTCTCTTTGTACTATTTTCGCCAATTCCTTCTATTGTTACTCTATATGAATCGTTGAGCCTGGGAAATGCTTAGATGTTGTAGAAATCTTGTTAATGTTGCCTAGTTAAACTTTCATGTTAGTGCAATTTTCAGATCATTTCTGTGCGGTTTATAAGCTTCTTTGTTTAGTTACAAGGAAAATTTAACTCTGGTATCCTGATTATGAGGCTTCTTGCTGCAGAATTTGCTTCAGTAGTGAATGGACTGGAAATTTAGTTTTGTACAAAATCGTAGTCTACTTGTCTGTTTTATTGGTTTATCAATCAGAAATTAAGCATTATGTTTAATTTCATTTGGAAAAAAAAAAAAAAAGGTGATATTTTTCTCTCCCGTCACTAATAATTTGGTATTATTAAAAATATATTGATGCTAGAATGATTGTTGTTATTGGTATAACATGATTTTTTTAGATATTTTAACAGTTATTCTATGAAATTATAGGAACCAGTTTCTCATGTTGTTGCTCGCCCATCCCCAAGTGACATTCTTGAGTGGCGTAAGTTTTTTAAATCTTTTTTTATTTCCTTTCTTTAGATAAAGTTCTATAACAGACTAATACTAATGTCAAAACATCTTCTATCCCTATTGTCTTATGCTCTTCTTTTAATCTTATCTAATTAAAACTTCAAGATATTGCCTTAATTTGCTTAGTTAATTTTTCTTGGTCTTGCAAGTAAGGACGGGTTCTGATAATATAGTGATCAGTACGTGGCATGTGATTCTTCTACTTGTGAATTTCAATGATAAAATTGGCTTGTTTCCTAGTTACTCCTAATGTTGGACTTATAATCCCAAGCTTCTCCATTCTTTTTATACTAAAATAAGGTTGCAGCAGTTGTTGATTGTGATTGAACTAATAGTTTTATCCAAGTCATAGTGTGGATGTAGTAGATTATATGGACTTCATTTAATTTTTCTGTTTCACTCTTTCAGATTATGTGCTGGAAGGGGGTGAAGGAACGCCTTTTGCAGGTTGGCTAGTTTATCCCATGATAGCTTGTGATTACTTTTATCTAACTTGTTGTAGAATCTGGAAGTAGATATCTGACGCTGCTATCTGGTGTGTTCCCCCCTTTTTTGGAGCTAAGGTGGGTATTACTATGGAAAGATCAAGTTCCCTCCCGAGTATCCTTACAAACCTCCTGGAATAACGTACGTGGTTTCTTGCAGCTGACTTTTCAAAATTTATGATAGAAAACACAGCTTTTTGTGACGTCAAATTAAAATTTTATTTCGTGTAGAATGATCACACCCCCAATGGACGATTTATGACACAGAAGAAAATATGCTTATCCATGAGTGATTGTAAGTTTTTTGAAGAATAACTTATTTATTCCTGTTTTTTTATATCTCTAATAACTGATTTCATTTTAACCTTGCTCATGTTCTTTTTCAGTTCATCCAGAAAGTTGGAACCCTATGTGGTCTGTATCAAGGTACAGGATTTCAGTCTAATTGCACCTTTTTTTGGCACCTTCTTTTCGGGCACCTTTACTTGTGAGACAATTGCCAAAGATTGCTAACTTTTTTGTTTTATTGTGCAGCATACTTACAGGGCTTCTGTCTTTCATGGTGAAACTTGGAGTCTTTCGTGTCTTAATTCGTTTAAATTTCAGTTTTGATACGCTGCAGTACTTCTTGCTTGCCTTTGGAATGTGCCCTTAAGCCAAGCTGCCTTTTTTTCTTGTGCAGATGGATAACAGTCCTACCACCGGCAGCGTAAACACTACCGCTGCTGAGAAGCAACGCCTGGCAAAGACATCCCTTTCTTTTAATTGTAAAAAGTAAGTTTATGGCTTCGCCTCCACTGGATTCATTTTCTTTTCATCTAGGCTCTTCAAAGTTCAAACAAGTTTCACCCATTTCCTGCTAGTATGATTAATTGTTTATGCTTTTGCTCCTGTTAAATGTTGTCGTGTTGAAGCTAAATTTATTAGCATTGGCTGGAATTAGCCAACGGATAAACTTTCCTAAACTTTTTTGTGGACATTTCTTTCCAAATTGAGAATCACAACCTAGGTCTTTATATGGCAGCCCGACATTCAGAAAATTGTTTCCGGAGTACGTCGATAAGTACAACAAGCAGCAGCAACTTGTGCCGGAGCATTTATCAGCAGAATCACCTCAAGGAAATAACCCTAAACCCGAGATGGAAAAACTTGTCAACTCTTCAGGGGGAGATGTTAAAAAGGTAGATAAACCGAGGGATACAAGGAACAGAAAACAGCTGTTCCCAACATGGATTATGTTGTTGCTGTTTTCCATCTTCGGAATCGTGATGGCGTTGCCACTGCTTCAACTTTAACACCCGGGGGCACAACACGGCAAAATCCCGTTACGGTTAGTGATAATACAGTGCCTAGTTGAGGGAATCCATGTCAATGCTCCTTAGGTTTGTCATGTTAGTAGAAAGAGTGTATAGGGGAATTTTGATAAGATTCCAAGGAAGGTAAGTCGGATCTATCCTATGTTAAAAGTTCATGTTTGTAATTTAACTATTGAGTTTTAAACATTACATGCCATGTAATGTCGGTCGAATTTTAGTTGGAGTTTGTTGCCATCTTTGGTTTTTTTAATACTTTTACTTCATCCTCTGTATGCTCTAAAGTTAGCACATTGTGTTTACTAAATTATTCGATTAAATGTTATTAATAAACCCTTTTTTGAATCATAACATGGGCAATGTAACACTATTTAGGGTGGCAATGAAGTGGGACGAGGTCGAGAATTATCTGATTCACATGTCACACTTACAAATATTGGGTATGAAATTGGAATGTTTGAGGATCAATCTAGAAATTGAGTCCTAGTTTGGGATAAAATTGTAATGTTCAAAAGCTTAGGGACTAATTTAAAATGAGAGTTATAGTTTGAGGATTAAATTGGAATGTTTAAAAGTTTAGGGATTAGTTTACCCTATACTTTTTTTAATATCTTAATTGGAGCTCGAACATTCAGTTCATTGCCTGAAATACTGTGTTTTGGACTGTTGATTTCAACACCAACAATGGGGTTTCTACAAAGAGGACAAGTCGAGTGTGCTTGAAACCACATGTCGATACACTCGACGTGGAAGCCATGGCTGCATTTAGGTAGCAGCCTGGCCTTTTCTCCTTCCACAAGCTCACACAAGCAAACGGCACATTCCAGGCCTTCTTTGAACTCGTTTTGAGTGAAAATCAAAGCAGGGAGTGAAGCGAGAATCGGCGAATCCAGACCTTTGGTTGCACCAGGATGAGGATGAGCGGTGTCTTGCCCCGGAGCAAAGACGAAACGCCGCCGGCTGCGGCGGGAAGTGTGGGGTGTCGGCTCTTCTCTGCGCCACCAAAACCATTTAGCATAAAGATGAAGACACAGCACAAAAGCCACTACTAATAAGAGAACTATTATGGCCATGGCCATGGCCATGATCTTCCCTGTTATCGCCACTGTTGATCCACCAAACCCAGGCTTATCCATGGAAAAAAATCAACTTTTTCTAGTGAAAACAAGCAAAAAGATTTGATTTTTATACTAAAATGAGAGAAACAAGTCCAAAATCTGCAGAGAAAAACTGGGATTTTCGTCTCCTAAGCAAATGAGGGAAAACCCAGATTTTCTTTCCTAAAAACAACTGGGATTCAACAAGAACAAGGAATTAATCAAAGAAAATGTAGAGAAATGTTGCAAGAAAATTCAAAGAAAGTGATGATTTTGAGGGCTTGAAACAAAGAAAATATCAAAGGAAAAATAGAATATTTTTTTAGGGGATTTTGATTTGAGAGAGATCAAAAGGGATGCTGAAGTGAAGAAGAGGACAGTTCTTGGTGCTCCAACTTTTATGGCTCTTCAAAATGTATGGGGCAGTTGTGTTCTACCATCTCATTCATCCTTTAAACAAATATTACACATTTTTGTTTTTATTTTTAATTATATCCGAAGTTAATTCGGTTGTTGATAAACATATAAATTTAAAATAGTACTAATTTGTTATATGAGATAAACTTTTATTGTTCAATAAAAAAATAAAAAATTTCAAATCATTTGTTATTATTGTGTACTTAATCGATCATAGAAAATATAAATCTAATAAACAAATATTTTTTATAAATATCCAGTTAGACACCTAAACAATGGTATAAGAGAAGTAATCAATAAAATTAATCTTGCAGACTGCTTTGTTATTAGTTATGAAAATTATAACACCCTCGACCCGGATGCTACAATGAGGCCACAAGCCCGAATCACTCCAATAAAATTTTGACCTGGTTTAGCCCAACCACCATCAAATTCCAAAACCCATTTTATTTCAATCCAATAGAAATATAAATAAATATTTAAAAACATATACAATGGAGCCCCTTTTAAAAATTACATCATAAACTTTTGACTCGATCATCTCAAAATCCAAATACAATTTGCAATATACAATAGGTTCTTACGAATACATAGCCCAATGACCTAAATATTGTACTATGATGAGACGAGGCGTTGGAATCCTTCCTTGATGGTGCCCCTCCAAGAACAAGCCAAACCTACTAACCTGCGAACGGAAACAACGATTCTGAACGCTGAGCTAACAAAGCTCAGTGGATACACCGCCACTCAACCATGCTCCATGCAAATCATAAATAAAGCAAAGCAACATGAATGACATCATGGCAAGATAACAAAGGCGCTACCATATCCGCCTAAACACATGGCATTATGAATGTATGATCACGCACACAGCTCGTACAAGTATCTCATACGCTTACCTAGCACCACGCTGATAACACCAACAACATTAAGTGAGGTCAACGTCCACAAAGCATCGAAATCCTACACTTGAGTAAGGCCCGCGTCCACAAAGCATCGGGATCCTACACTGCGAGTAAGGCCCGCGTCCACAAAGCATCGGGATCCTATACTCAAGGGGGTGAGGCTCGCGTCCACATTGCATCGGGATCCTACATCCATTCCTGGGATCTCTCATCAAGCATCTTCGAATGAGGCCCGCGTCCACAAAGCATTGGGATCCTACATTTGGGAGTCTTCAAGGTGTTGCAACACACTTTGGGTATCCAAATCCCAAACAACAAGGGATGACTCGACTATCTAGGGGTTCCATCAGCACACATCAAGGACCCTAGTAACCACACAACTCTAAACCTCGACACAACGGTCTTATTGCACACAACTCTAACACATTTACCATAGCCTTATGGTTTTCTTTTTATTAATTACATCATCCCGTTGAATTGTCTATTCATTATCATACATATAAATGTACACCTTTGCCGTTCTCATTATATTATCTTATTATTCAATAAGACTTAACCTTATAGACGCCCATTCCGCACGCAGCAAGGGCTTGGATTTCCACACAGCATCCATGATCCACCTAGAATCCTTGCGGGTTACCACCTCACGCAATTACCCAATGTATAATAAGTCATTTAGCCATTTATTTCACATACGGGTTTTAAATATCTATTTCTCAGTTTTAATATTCATTTTACACCTTAACAGACTCCCAAGGCCTTTTACCTCGAATTATCAAACCCCCGAACGCGAACTCAACTTTCTTGGGCAGATTGCCCAGCGAGTATCGATACTCCTAGTTGGGTATCGAAACTCTACTCTGGGTACCGGTACTCCTCCTCAAATACCGATACGCAACTTACATTTGAAAGGTTTGGATGACTAGCCGTATCGGTACGCAACATCAGTACGCGGATCGCTCCTTACCGATCCCAAGTCATACCGGTACCCCACATACGCGCACCGGTACGCTAAGCCTCTCGTAGGCAAAGTAACAGTGGGTACCGATACGCCCCTTGCGTACCGGTACGCCTAAGCGCTACTAGAATTCTATTTAAGTGAGGGGTACCGATACACGAGAATGCATACTAGTACGCTCCTCACAACTCGTCTCCCTTATAACAAAGGCGTACCGATACGCTACCACCCGTATCGGTACGCGAACCCGGATTTCGAAACCTGAAGCACGGGATTTCACCAATCCCACCTTTAACCCCAATGGTTAAGCCCCAAATTACTCCTACAAGTTATAGTGAAGTTATTTAGTGAATTTCTACCAATTTTAAGCCTTACAAACGTCAAACCTATAATTTGCCATTAAAGAGTCAACCAAAGCATACAAAGCCATAAACACTCAAATCATGCACAAAGCCTATTTTTATTAGTTGCAAAAATTCAAAGGAGTTAGTGGTGTACCAACCTCGGATCAAAACTGATGAAAAAGTCTCCAATGACCCAAACTCGTTCTTCCTCTTGAAACCCCTCCAAACATCTTCTTCCACCCAACCAGGTGATTTTTACCTTAAGATGTAGATCTTTGAATGATGATTAACTTTCTCTCCACAACAATTCCGAGATTTTTCCTTAGAGAACAAGGGTTTCATCTTACTTGATTTTCTTGTAAGGAAATGGGGAAAGGAGATGAAGGACAAAAACAAGGGAACAAGATGATATCATCCCCTCCTTTTTTTTGCAGAAAATAATTAAACAACACATCCCATTGTCTTCCAAATATGCTTTTACCATATTAACCTTCTCAAACATCCATCTAGCCCAAATTCAAACCAACCAAAACAAGTCCAACAACTAAACCAAGCCCACAAAGACTCCCAAGGGCCCAACATCACGACCCAAGCGCGAAGTCTATGCCTCGGGTCAACCCGACTCTTAGATCCAAAAATCCGGGTCGTTACAAAAACATCGACAAATTATTACAAAACGAGACTTGACACCATATGACACCAACAATCTTCGTCGATCAGGGACATGCATCGTGATGATCATGACACGAACACTAAACTACCATAAAGTAAATGAGAATCGTGCCAAAAAATAAACAATTTTTTTATTTTTTATAAAATAAAATGCGGAATTTATACTTCAAATATTTTAAAAATAATCCGAAGACAATAAGAAAAATGAGATTTTCCACCGCAATTTACTGGATGTGCAATGGCCACATGAGGGTCCTTGAGCCACCACATGTAGAATTTCCAATCTTGAATTAATTGTCGATTTGATATCAACATGGGTACTTGTTTTGCTTTAATGTCAATTCCCTAAAACCCAGTTTCTGGGAAAATGCCTATACACTTAATCACTTGGACCACTTGCTTCATTTCTATTTCTCCCTTCGCATATTTATTGTGTAGGTAATGAAATAACTACCTTGCTTTCATCACCCCTCACCTTGTCACCTCACATTTCTCATTTGTACAAATATACCATGCTGAGTGTTAATTTATGTATTATTACGGTATCCGAGCTTAATTAACATCATTAATATGTGAACTCAAACTTTGTCTTAGTGAAAAAGAAGATAATGTTCATTTTAAAAGACTCAGATTCGAGCAGTTTTGTTTGCAAATGTGTGGTTGTGTTATCAAAAGATTAAAAAAAATAAAAAATACTACTTGATAACCACATTACGACTATTAAAAAAACATCGTTAATATGTGACAAGATGATCACTTGTATTTTAACAAATTAAATAATTGTTCTTCCATTAAGTCATACCTTATCAAACAATGCGGTCATGAAAAAAATATTTTCAATTTGGTCATTATATTTCTTATGGTCCGCCACATCAATCATTTCAATAAGGGTCAATCACAGTTACAATCACAATCCAAATTAGATTGGATCAATTGGGTTGAGAAGAAAAAAATAATTGGTGTCTACTTAAAGACGATGTTATTCTTTCATCACATTTGAGACAAATTAATAAAAAAAAATACAAATTTAAGGGATAAAAATATGCAATAAAAATTTAAGAGTTAAAATGTCTAAAATGCTAAAATCGAGGGACCAAAAATGTAAGTGTAAACATAGTTTGAGAGATTCTCACCCGACATCCAAATCCAAACGAAGCACAAGTTATTAATATAAGTAAACCGATAGGTTAGTAGGGATTAATACTTTTAATTAATTGAATAATTACTACTTTTAATTAATTGAATAATTACCATTGAAGCTTTCAAGGTCTGTATAGTATAGGCTCATAGCAGTAGAAATTATATCATAGGTCATTCCCACCACGTCATCTATATGATCAACCAATTAAACACATCAATTTTATTAATTTTTTATCTCATCTTTTTTTAAGTGAATCTTCACTAATATTTACTGTAAATTAAATTTAAAAACAGTTTTTATCAAGTGAATATTCACTTAATAAAAAAATTAGATAAAAGAATTAATGAAATTGATTCATTTGATTGGTTGATCTCATGAATGACGTAACGAAAATGACCCACGATATAATTTATCATCATAGCAGACATTTTTCACATGGTTTATGCAATAAATTAAGGAAAAGTATTTCCTAGTTATTTTGTTTACAACACAATATCAAAGCAAACTTTAAAATTTGGATAAAGTACACCAATGGTCACCATAATTTTAAGACGCATTTATTTTGGTCACCAGAACTTTTAAAATTTTTATTGGAGTCACTCAACTTTTAGTCTACTTTTATTTTAGTCACTCCCATAAAAAACACTGACATGATACGTTAACTTTCTTTCTTCCTTCATTTTTTTCTTCTTTCCTTGCTCTGTTTTTCTTCCATAACTTCAAGTTATTTCTTCCTTGCTTCCGTTCCTTGTCCATACAACTCATTCCATTGCTTCAGCTCTCTCATTACCGACCCTTTAGAAGCGAAACTTTCAGCAACCTACATTGCAATATTTGAAATAAGGTTTCGTGCATAAAAATGCCAATTCCATGATAAAAAGAAGTATGGTTCTGAAAGTTCATTGTGTGCCATATGGTTCAAACTTTCTTAGTCTGAAGATTGTGCCAACAGTTTAATTACCTTTTAAAACTATATACATTCAAAGTCAATCAATTTATCCCTCTCATAGTTCAATTCTGGCTCCGTTTCCGGTGTAGGATAGGTGCCATTGGTTATTTCCGGAAGGAATTGATGCAAAAGTTGAGAAAAGGGACCCTTGCTTTCTTTCAACATGGAACAAATCCAGAAGGTTTGAAAAAGTAAAGCCTTGATGTTGTCCATTCCTTAGCTGCATTGCATGGGTGGCTACCGGGCACGACAAATCATTCGCCTCTGACCGATTCCATTCTACCAAAAGAGACTTTAGACAAGCTGCTGCTTCCTTTGAATTCATGCATCTTTTCTCCATTTTCAGCTGTCTAAAGATTGCATTTTGATCCCCTATATTTTAAAAATATAAATTCAAGAAAAATGTGGTATAACCATAAGTCGAGTTGAGTTGAGTCATATTAGGAACGGAATCAAAAAATTTAAAAAGTGATATCAAAATAAAATGAATACATAATACTCATATATGTGACTCCATCATTGTGTATGTCAGATGACACTTAATTCCAATAAAAATATATGTTCAAATTTATTTTCGGTCTGCCCCATAAATTTGTTTTATTATTTAAAAATTAAAAAAATTAATTTTTTTTAATAACTAAACTAGAATTGAAATTGTTTTTCATTATATTAATCAACCCGACCTAAAATGAAGAATTACCCGAGCTTTGTTGTCTAGGTAAAGTTAAGGGCAGCTTTGTTTTCCTTCGAATCACCGGTACTTTAATCTAATGTTGTACCACATCCTTGATACATTCTCGTATCCTGGATATATTAAGTACAATTTGAGTACTTTTTGATATTTAATCTTTCTATTTTTTATTCTTTTATTCTCTCATACTTTTTTTTTGTTTTTTTGTTTACTTTCTCTTACTTACATGATTCAACTATAAGTATATAAGTATGTGTAATGCTACGCTCACATGATTTTTTATGAATTTTTATTTTTACATTTTTAGAATATAAAAATTATTTTATATTTGTCGTACTCTCACCGTACCTATACCTTATAATTTTAGAAAGGCTTACTGTCAAAATAAGTGTCCAAACTATCATTTTTTTTTCTTTTTAAGTGACTAAACTATTTTTTTCTCCTTTTTAAGTGCTTAAACTATCACGTTTTTCTCTTTTAGATGCCTAAACTGTTTTTGTCCCTTTTATGTGCCAAAACTATCAATTTTTACCCATTTTAAAGGTTTTTTTAAAATATAAAATTGACCAAAAAATGATTATTTAGTCATCTTAAATCAAAAAAAATATTTAATTTTAAAAAAATTGAGATAGTTTATCCCCATTTTTATAAAATAATTTAAACACCTAAAAACAAGATAGTTTAGGCTCCTAAAAATAGTTTACGGCAATGTTTTGAAGAAGAGAAATCAAAATCAAATTCTTTTCGAATTTTGATATAAAGGTGGGCCTACTATGATAGTGATGAAAGAGATCACAAACGTTGAATTTAAATATTAACACGATTATAAATTTATATATATCTAAATAATTATTATAAGAATTTTTTTTTAAATATATTCAAATATAGACAACAGAGATCCCAAACCCTCGACCCGATGAGAAATTTTAAAAGTACAAATTAACTAATGGCAACAAAAATAAAAAAAAAAAAAAATATTTATGACAGAGTGGATCTCTGTTACAATGTGCTTAAGTCCATGAAGCACATGGTAATGTCAAAACCAATATGGTTAAGTAGTAATTAATTATTTCTTTATTTGTACAATAATAGGTAAAAATTCGCAAACGGTTTAACGGTTTAAATAGGTAAAATGTATTTTTATATTAATTTAAAATTTAATCCATATATTTTAATTTTGCAACATATACCGCGACATTAAATCATGTGATATTTTTATTTGAAATTTGATCATTCTATTATTTTTTGTTAATTTTTATCATTAATTGTTGATCTAGCAAATGAAAAAGATAATATTTGTTTTAAAAATTTATACATTTATTTTTTTTCAAATTTGGTACGTTAAAATTACAAATAAGTTAGTTGATAAAAAAATATAAACGTAGACAACTGAAACAAATATTTTATCTTTTTATTTATATCTGTCAGGTCAAAATTAATGGTAAAATTTAAATAAAAATTAGTTAAAATCAAGATTTTGAAAAAAATTATAACAATATAAGGACATAATATTACAAAATTAAAATATAAAGACTTTTTTTAAAGTTCAAAATAAAATTAAAACCCTAAATACTTTTAAACCAATTTTACAAAAAAACCGTGGGCACCAAGGTAAACTGACAACTTCTGGTAAAATTTTGATTTCACCCCACACAAATGTCTCTAATTTTCTCTCACTTTTTTTGAAGTGTTTTTTTTTTTTCCGCATCTGGTTTTTAAACGCGTGTAGTGTGTATATATAGGTAGAAGAGATGCGGAGACTTGTGATTGGCAATTGCAGAGCCAGAAAATATCCTTTAAGAGTTAACGTCAAAACTATCAGTTTCAACAATCTCTAACCTCCTATTCTCATTCCCCATATCCTTTCTTGTCTGATTACCCTGTTTCTTCTTCTTCAACAATGGCTCCTCCTGTTACTGTTAATAGTATTAACCCCAAGGTACCGTTTTTCTGCCTTTTTCTTTCATTCCAGGCTGTTTCTGAATCTGGGTTTCTCTTGTTTTCTCTTCTTCTTTTCATTTATTGTTTGATTTGATGTTGGGTGTTGATTTATTGATACTTCTGAATCTGGTTTTTTTTTTTTGCTTTGTGTATTGTGTTTGTCTTGTTATTTCAAAAAAGTCTACACCTTTTTGTTTTTCTTTTCTTTCGTTTCAGCCTATGGGGTTAGGGGGAAAGTTCTCCCTTTGGTTTATGTGCTTTCTTAAACCTATTTTTTCATTACTCGAATGATGATTTCATGTTGTGCCTGTTTATCATTTTTCAATATTCTCTACCGATATGCATGTTTCTGTTAAAAGTTTTTTTTTTTTAATTTTAAGCATGTTTTTTTCTTCTTAAAAACTTTTATGTAAATGTTTAATATGAGTAGAGACCCCTTTTTAGTACATGTACTCTCCTTCTAGTTTGAGCCAGCTTAATACCTTTTGTGCAATCGATCTACTAAGGACAAACGCATGATTTTATGTTAGGGATTGGAATTTTTATAAAAGTAAAACTATATGAGAAGTTGAAATTTCAGGGTGCTAGATTAAATTTTTAATATTCAATACAAAGAAAATTTCTAAAAATATATGAGAATTTGAAATTTTGGTGCAGCATCCCCTCTGTCCACCCCTGGATCTATTTCATTGTGACTAATTCTATCTTTACCACCAGGTCATAGAATGCGAGTATGCTGTCCGTGGCGAGATTGTCATCCTTGCGCAGGTATTGTGTTGATCTGCATCATCTCTTGTGTTTTCGTAACAATTTTAAGTTATGTTTTCATGCTTTTGTGCATATCTGATTATAACCGGAAAATTGAACTGAAAGGTGAATTTTGGGTGATTTCAGCATCATTGCTCATGTGATGGCGGTTTTTATTATGTTTTAGAAATTTTTGAAACATGCTGCTAATATAGTTTCTTATTATCTCTCTCAGAAATTGCAAGAAGAGATAACGAAAAGGCCAGAGGCTCACCCCTTTGAAGAGGTACATACATATCTTTCTTCCATTACAGTTTTTTAATGGACTCTTGTAGAGTTGAAATCTCATTTATGCTTCATTGACAATATACTTCTTTCCCCTTCCTTTTTCTCTCCCATGGTTAAATAGAAATCTTTCATACTTATATCATATTACCATTTATGAATGATTATGGCTCTTGTTTAAAAGAAGCTTTTTATTTGATACTCTACAAGTAGTATTTTGTATTTGGCAGTTAAAGGCTAATCGTATTTTGCAGATCCTGTACTGCAACATCGGTAATCCTCAGTCTCTCGGTCAGCAGCCGATAACCTTTTTCCGAGAGGTTGGTTTCTTGTTACTAGATATTGATTACCATAAAGTTGTGTCGTCGTGAATGAAGAAATTCTTATTAGGATGTTTCTGCTGTAGGTTCTTGCATTATGCGACCATCCATCCCTTTTGGACAAAAGTGAAACACAGGGTTTATTCAGGTATTGAGATTTAATATTAGCCATCACTTTGTTGTTTGTTCTGTTAAGTTTTATATCTATTCCATTTTGGTTTAGTCTATTAGAATAGAAGGGGAGATTTTCCTGGTATTATATTTCTTGTGAGGAATCTATTCTTGATGGTTTGCAATGGCTGAAAACTTCAACAACTTCTATTGAGCCCCGTGAAAGTAAAACATAAAGAGATGTTGTCGTCATCTAACCTAGAATCTTTTACTTTGGCAGATTACCAGTTTTTCTTTGACAGTCATTCCTTTTCCTTGTGTAATTTGGTTCATGGCTTGTTGCAGTGCGGACTCCATTCAGTCGGGCTTCGAAAATTCTTGATCAAATTCCAGGAAGGGCAACTGGTGCCTACAGTCACAGCCAGGTTCCTATCATTGTTCATATCTTGGAATTTTGACAATTTATGCCTTTTCTTTTTGACCATTTATGCTTGCATATTGTTCATATCAGGGTATCAAGGGATTACGTGATACTATTGCCGCTGGAATTGAGGCTCGTGATGGTTTTCCTGCTGATCCAAATGATATATTCTTGACAGATGGTGCCAGCCCCGCAGTAAGTTTCCTGTCTCAATCTTTCATCTTTACATAAAAGATGAGTTCCTCGTGAAAGAGGGTACAATGGAATGAATTTTTTTCTCCGTATTTCCAGGTGCATATGATGATGCAGTTACTGATACGATCTGAGAAAGATGGAATCCTCTGTCCCATCCTCAGTATCCTTTATACTCTGCTTCAATTGCTCTACATGGTGGAACTTTGGTATGCTTATAATAACTTAAAGCATTATTTTTAATTTTAGATATGTGTAAGCTGTCTGTATGATTCAGCCGTTTTCTATTGGCAGATTGTTGTAATTATAATTTTCTTTTGGCTTTTACAGGTTCCCTACTATCTTGATGAAGCAACAGGATGGGGTCTGGAAGTATCCGACCTCAAGAAACAACTGGAGGCAGCCAAGTCCAAGGGCATCGATGTTAGGGCCTTGGTTGTTATAAATCCAGGCAATCCAACAGGACAGGTACTCATTAAAATGCTTTCGAAAAGCATATTCTATACGAAGGAGTTTCTTGAATCACATTCTCACGAGATTTCATTTTATCATTTTTGATTGCAGGTTCTTGCTGAGGAAAACCAGAAGGATATTGTGAAGTTCTGCAAGGAGGAAGGTCTTGTTTTGCTGGCAGACGAGGTAGGTTTATTTCCATATGTTCTTGCTTTGCCATTCTTTGACAATGACCTTGCTTTCCCAACAACAAGTTGCATTGACCTTAATAACAAACCACCTATGTTTTACAGGTTTACCAGGAGAATGTTTATGTTCCCGAAAAGAAATTCCACTCTTTTAAGAAGGTTTCTCGATCTATGGGTTATGGTGAGAAGGATATACACTTAGTATCTTTTCAGTCAGTCTCAAAAGGTAACCGTTGGTTTTATCTAGCTCCTATCATTTTGTTTATCGATGGTGAACAATTATAACACAATTCGGAATTTTGATGGAGAATATGCACTCTTTTACTGTCTCCAGGATATTATGGAGAGTGCGGGAAAAGGGGAGGTTACATGGAAATTACTGGGTTTGGTGCTGATGTCAGGGAGCATATATACAAATTAGCATCTGTTAATCTGTGTTCTAACATCTCTGGTCAAATTCTTGCTAGCCTTGTCATGAGCCCGCCTAAGGTTAAATCTTTTGCCATTTAAATTCTGTTTTCTGTTTTCATTTCAATGACGTTGGATGTATGACATAAATACTGCTTTTGTATCTCCCAACTATTATGCTTTATCATGTTTGACAATTTGGAAGTTGTCTGGTACATCGGTGGCATGTAAAAGCTAACGGCTCCAGTTCGACAGTCTTCTATAGGCATATGATGTTTGTTGCAAAAGATAAAACATATGAAACTTGCAGGTCGGAGATGTATCCTACGAGTCATACAGAGCTGAAAGAGATGGAATCCTCTCCTCTTTAGCAAGGCGTGCAAAGGTTAGTCCTCTCTTACTTTGGATCGGTTTAAAATAAATAATGGACGATAAATCTCATTCTCTAATATGGGAACTCGGGGTTGCCGGTGTAGAAGATTTAAAGTATACGACTTAACAAAATTCTGAATGCAGACACTGGAAGATGCATTTAACAAGCTGGAAGGTGTAACATGCAACAAGGCAGAAGGAGCAATGTATCTTTTCCCCAGAATTACTCTGCCTGAAAAGGCAATCAAAGCTGCTGGAGAAGCAAGAACGGCACCAGATGCATTCTACTGCCATCGTCTCCTCACTAAAACCGGAATCGTTTTTGTTCCCGGTTCTGGCTTTGGGCAGGTGAGTTGACCAGAGTTTGATTGGATCAACATAAATATTTGAAGGCTCCTTGATGAGTGGAACTAACATGTGGTATTTTTCTCATAGGTCCCTGGCACTTGGCATTTTAGGTGCACGATACTCCCGCAAGAAGAGAAGATTCCGGCCGTTGTCACTCGTCTAACAGATTTCCATAAACGTTTCGTGGAGGAATTCTGTGACTAAGTCTGAGATGCCCTTTGCAAGAATTTACAATAAGATGTGTCCTTTACCATATAGACATGGACACTTTAATGTGTGTACCTTTTCTTTGTTTTAATAGAAACATGCAGACTTTTTTTTTCTTGTCCACCTCTTTACAATTTTGATGTCTTAATGAGAAAACCTCTTTACAATAAATTTTAATTATTATGATAAGATTTTTTATTTAAAGATGATATAAATTTAAGAAAAAAAAATTAATGATTTGCTTAATATGATAATTCTTAGGGTAAATTATTAAATAGTCTTTAAACTTTTAAAGTACTTTTATATTTGACTATCGAACTTTTAAAACTTGTGATATGGTCATTGAATTTTTAGTTTACATTTATTAAGATCATTTTTATTAATTACTGCTAGCAAATATTGACGCAACATATTAAAAGATTTAAAAATAGCATACGTCATTCTTCCTTTTACCATTTTTTTCATGATCATGTTTTTATTTCTTTTAAGCATAATCAAAGTGAGAAATATTAGATCAACAGTAAATGTTACCAATTTTGTTTAAATAAATTATGCTTATTGTACCCCTAGAATAACAGACTTTAAAATAGTTTAAATTGTTCTTTGCTCGCAAATTGTTATAATGAAAAGGTAAAATCATAAAATACAATAAAATTAGATTTTTTTACGAAAGGTAGAATGAAATAATATTTTTTTAAGATAGAATTAGTAAAAATGTCTTAAAAACCTTTAAAGAAAGTTTTATAAGTTTAATAAAAATAAGTTTTAATAATTACAAGCGTTCTCAAGATAAAAAATGAAAATGTCCTAAAAGTTTAGGGACTATTTATGTAGTTTATCCTAATTCTTAATATACTTTATTTTTTTTAGAAAAAAACATTGAAACAAACTTTTAAAAGTTTTTTGGTGAATAAAATTACATTTAGGGTTTAAAAAACAATTAGGTTAGTGTTTATTTATAAGGTTTAGGGTTTAAAGTTCAAGTTTATTTTTTTATTTTAAATATAAAAGATTTGAGTTTTTATATTATAAATTATAATTAAAACTCAGTTTAATTTTACTTTTTTTTTTTATGGAAAATATTATATTTGATGTTTTTGGTTGTCTTCGACATGTTTCATTACACTTACTTTTTTTAGTTGGGATTATGTCTTACAGACAAGTAAGCATTGTCAAGAATCGCATATCACGCAAATAACATAAATGCAAACAATTTACTCTAAAAAAAGCAAGCAGCAACCAGATAGTAGAATCTGAGAACAGAATTGTGCAATTAAAAAAAAGGTTCTTTTCTGATTCTGATCGGCTGTAATTAAAATTATCCAACTCAGTAGGTGAGTTTAGTGCCAAACCAAAAACTAATGTTTCATAAGCTTGAATCCCCAGAAAACAAATACGAGATTCTCCCCAACTCATGCATCATAAACGAAGAAAAAGTCATTGCACCGTAAGTTCGTCTATGACAATGCATTCTCATAGGCGAGTAATAACTGCTTCCACTTCGAAGGTGTATACAGATGGTATGTTGGTGCTACTTTGGCAATATCAACATTGTTGGGAGTCACCTGCAGGAATATTGTTGTCAGATGACAGATATTAGTCGGAGAAATAAACAAATATTTACAGCGCAATCTAAAAAGTGCAAATATTTTATGCAGAACTATACCTTTTCTTCCATTACTTGCTTCAAAATGGACAGTGCAATTGTTTCGGCTTCCAGAAGAGTTAGATCCTGCAGGGGTGAATCCTTAGTAAATCGCAGCAAATTGTTGCTCCGGTACCATAAACTTAATAACAACTTGACTCGTAAAGTTAAGCTAAGCATTCCCAAAGATGAAAACAACATAACAGAGGTGAAGGTACCTTGTTGAATTGCTCTTGCAAAGAGCTGTCAGCACCTTCGGAACCCGAACCTATAGCTTTTGCATTGCATTGCCAAAATGTTCCAGAGGGATCGGTATAATATCTGCAAAAAAAATAAGTTGTAATATGTAAATGACAGCATGAAGACATGCCTGCCTATCAATACTGTGCCAGTCGATTTTTTTTTGCACTTTCTAGGTATTTGGTTTCTTTTCTAACAGAGCCGGGATACTTTATCAGTCAAATGAAGCCAACCATAAATCATTCTAATTGAAAACAAAATCTCGGATACCTCCTAATTTAAACACTTACAGGGACCTATAACTACTATGTTATAACAATGCTAGACTGCATGGGTTTGAAAAACCATGCTACTTACTTGGATCAAATGATCATGCACATTAATTGTAAACCTTGCATAAATATGTTGGGGAATGGTAGCCACATCATGTATATGGCACATTAGAGTTTATGACAGTTCTAACTTCTTAAAACCTTGCATCTAAATCAAGAATGCATCAATTAGTACATGAAAGGCGGTTCAGTGACTGCTAGACCATGGGAACCGTTTTAATTGTGGTGACAGCAATTTTTAATAGATGACATTCTTCAAAGAAAGGCGATTCAGTGACTAAGTTTTAACCGATCATAAAAGTGATTATATAATTATTTAGTGACAACTAACTGAAACGATTGTCCTGAAAAGTTACTAATGCAAAAGAAATTCATTCGGTCTTTCTCATATGCTGAAAAAGTTTTTTCTACATGAAAGCAAATACATGTAGATTTATCGAGTACTTACAAGCTAGGCCCATTCTCATCATGACCAGCAATGAGAAGAGACACCCCAAATGGTCGGGACTGCATAGGAAAACATTATTATATGTAAATAAGCACTTCAAAAGTAATCCCATAGGCAGAAATTTATATCAGATGGCAAAAGAAACTGAATACACAAGTAATAGAAGTCATTCTGGGTATATGGCCCTCTGTTTATTGCTTACTAAGATGAGCAAAAAGCATCACAGAAAAGGAAACCAAATCTATATGAATGTACCAAAATGACAAACAACTATACCATGGACTCTTCATCTCCTTCTCCAAATCGAAGGGCCAGATCACAAAGAGCTTGTGTTGTGGACTCTACAGTCATTGGCTCACCATATGAGAATCTGTGGTTCTGTGTGAATGTAGAAGATATCAGCATAAAAGGAACAAATAAGTTCATATCAAATGATAGGGCACTAACAACTATGATACCTGAGTCTCAACTCGTGCATGTTCAACAAGTGTGCGTGCATCAGCAATCAACCCACTCATAGCACATCCTATATGGTCATCAATTTCCATAATCTTCTCAACACTGCTGGGTTCCTGAAAGAGCATCCAGGCCCGGAAAAAGTTGTGATAATCTACATTCCACAGAATCTACTACATGCGGCACATGCTACATGCTGGATTTCAAGTATCATTTTAAGAAAACAAGTGTAGATTTGACTGAAAATCAAAGCAAAGAAGTGGCAGGTAAAGGAATCTTAGGGAGTATAGAGCAGCATACGGAGAGAGGAGACTGTGATAGCAAGTTGAATAGAATACTTAACATGTCTTATACATTTCATTACATCACAAGGAACCAGAATACTGCCCAGCACATTACGATAATCAACAACAAAAAAATCGGAATAAGTAATTGCAAACTCCATTGCTCGGACCCATATTCTCAATTCTTGGGTCTTGATTAGTAATCAATATTGACATGTTTGCAACTGAAAAGTAGGCCAGAGGTCAAAAGAGGCTCCTTAAGACCCTAAAAAGCTAAACATTTCTTCATCCTCCATGGAACTCCACATCTTAAAAAACACATTCTCTAAAATGCATTTTAGCAAACAATACACAACAAAACAAAGAGAAAGAAAATTAATAAAAATAGAACTTTTTTTCTTCTAATACAAACAAGCAAGGGCTAAGAATACAAGTAAACCCTAGCAGAAATGATTTGCAACTATAATAACATTAAATCAAGTAAGATTACAGACCAACAATGGCGAAGTAATACGCTTCTCGACAGCCAGCACAACACCGTCTTTCGTCTTTATCCCAATTGCAGTTGAGCCCAGCTGCAGTGCAATTAATAAAAAACCCATTTAATTAAAAAACAAAAAAGACCCAATAGAAAATTTTCCTTCAAGAGTTGAGTTCGATGATTTTCTAAGGAAACAAACAAAAAAAGTTTCTACCTTGATGGCCTCAATAGCATATTCCACCTGGAACAATCTTCCCTCCGGAGAAAATGTATTCACCCCACGGTCATACTCAGTCCTTCACAGACCAAACACCAAACATTAAAAAAAGGGGGTGGGGAATTAAACTTTATCATGAACAAAATTGTTTTGATTTGGTACCTGGTGAGAAACATCTTGGATCGATTGACTGTTGGATCTAACAAAGCCTGAAGAAAAAGAGAAAACCCACAAATTTTTAGCCTATTTCTGAAAAGAAAATTAACAAGAAAAAGAAAAAAAAAAACGAGTGATTTACTTGCGAAATAGTATTCAAAGAGAGCAACCAAAGCGAAAGGAAAGAGAAAGCTGCCGCTTTTATTAAAGCCTACCAGTCTTCTTGCAAAACAAGCCAGCACATAAAACGATTGCGTTTAACGTGGTGAATGTAGGCTTCAACCTTTCAACTAAATGGCTTGAGAAAGCCATCTGCCCATACCCCAAAGTATTTGGGCTTTGAGTTCATTGGATAACCCACTCCCTTACCATTAACTAACATCGGGGTGGGAATTAGTTTGAGAATATTTAAAAATCGTGCGGATTTGAATTGACAGAATAGATAATAATTAAAATATTTATTTATAGAAAATTTTTATCATCGAAATTTAAATGGGGATCGGGGTGAAAATTGTTATATTCGAATCGTAGGGATAACCGAACTGTAACTGTATAAATAATTGTGGGATTCTAAAAATATCCACAAAGATCTAGATATTTTACAAGATTTGAAAAAATCTATAATTATTTATCTATATACCCCTACTATACATCTTAATAAAAGGCCTAACTATAAAATAAGTGCCCAAACTATGCCTCTTTTTTTGCAATAGGTGCCTAAAGTACTTCTTGGCTGAAATATGTGCCTAAAGTTTTATTTGGCTGAAATATGTGCTTAAATTTTCATTTTTGGTTGAAATAGGTGCCAATGAAGGTGCCAAAATTGACTTTAAAACAAATCAAAAATGAAAGTTTAGGCATCTATTTCAGTCAAAAAATGGTTTAGGCACCTATTTTAGCCAAAATAAAAGTTTAGGCACCTATTTCAAACAAAAAATACTTTAGGCACTTATTACAAAAAAGATACATAGTTTGGTCACTTATTTTATAGTTTAGCCTTAATAAAACAAACTCTAACTATATTATTATCACTTTAACTTTCTCTCAAACCTAGTCACACTCAATTTTCTCAACATGTTTCTACCTTAGTTTTTAGATTTAAGCTAAAAACTCCGTCTAAATCTTCTCCAACACTACACTCTTTCAATTTTTATCATCCTGTAACTGCTTCCAATCAAAGTATACAAACTTTATATTTTGAACTGAACTAGTCATTTATTTTGGTCAGTAAAATAGTAATTTAGTTTAAAATGCTTGGGATAGGGATTCTTCGAAATTCACGGGGATCCGCACGGGAAGGATATGGGGACGAAAAAAATCTCTGAAGGATTTAATGGAATTCTCCGAAACTATAACCGCAAGTGTTGGGGACAGAGTGAGAAGTGCAAAACCATCCCCTCCCTACTCATTCCACCCCTAACTTAATATAGTATTTTTGGTTGCCCTCTTGATTCCCCAAAGCTTTCCGTGGACTAATCCAGTCCGACTCTCATCGCACACTTGGTTATAGTGGGTGAGTCTTCCAACAAGAATTTTCTACATACACAAGGTTTCAATTTTGAAACCTGCTTAAGCGATACTAAGTTGCTTACTACTTGGACCGACCTCGTTGATAACTTAATATCGTATTAATCAAGTTTTTTCGTCGGTACAAATCTAATACGAGATAAAATTAAAATATGTTGCTCAAATTAGTATTTACTTCATTGATAACTTGGATCTAATGTGTTACTAAAAGAAAAAATTGTGTTCCTAAATTTTATTGACACTATGTGTTTTTTTTAACATGTCATTCAAATTGTGGGTGAAATATGTGCTTACAATTCGAGCTTTGTGTTTTTAGATACGCTTCGTGACAAATTTAAACTGACATTTAACATTTAAATTAACAATTAAACTGATAGAAGGACTTGACTGATACAATATTTTAAAGATTCGATTAAAATGTTCTAAAATTTAAGGTGTAATTTAAAATTTGGATAATAATTTTTAGACTTTTGATGCAATAGAACTTATTTAAAACTCAAATCCCGCACCTAAAGTCAAACCTAATTCATCATTTAGAGTTTAACATTTGTTGAGGTTAAAACATGTTCAAGTACATATATTCTTTATATATTTGGAATCCAGTCTTACTATTTTTATTTTCAAAAATATAATCCCTCAACTTTTCAGATTTAAAAATTAAAATCTAATTTCTGACATCGATAAAATTCATGTGACAAATTCAATTCTATTGCATCATTTTTTTTGTTTACATGGCTACCATGTTAATATTTTTTATTTCAACAATGTCGCATCAGTAATTAAATTTAACAAAAGAATTTTAACAGTATTTTTAATTAAATTTAAAATTTTAAAGAGATTAAGGCTCTCTTTATTATTGGAGTGACAAACGGCCGTTGGGCTGCAAACGCTTGTTGGCAGAAGTTAATTTTTTTAGCTGCCAACAAACGCCTGTTTAGGCGCTAAATGGTGGTGGGCAAACACCCGTTCAAGCCAAACTAATCTCTGTTTGGCACCAAATCACGACGGCAACGGATTTGGAGTTGTAAAAGGAAACAAAATAAACAAAGCCTAAATTCTTAATGGACGAAGAGTACAAGGATCTTGGAGCATATTTTAACCAATTGTAAAATTAGTCCAATGGTAAAATCATACTTTGACCCCTCCCAAAACCTATAATTCCATTATGATCCCTAGGAAAAATCTGCTTCTCCCTGATTGGAAGCAAAAACTTGGAAAAAAATTGCTGAGTCCTTTCTTCAAGCCCAGAAGTGGTTAAATAGTTATAGGGTTTAGAGATTTAGGTTGTGGTTTAGGGTTTAGGTTGTAGGGTGTAGAATTTAAGGTCTATGGTTTAGGATGTTAGGGCGAGAGATTTAGTTTTTAGATTTTATAAATTAAATAGGAAGAATTGTGTAAATTTTTTTTACACAGATTGTTTATCAAAATATAACTATATATATATATATATATAACTTAAAAGTTTTACAGTTTTTTTGATCATATATATATATAGGATGTGATCCGCCTACACTATGTAAAACTCAATTAGTTTGTTTTATACTAATTAATGGCCATTAGATGAGTGAAATGGATAGATGAAATAAATTCCTTATTTTTTTGTCATTGATAATCTTCACATATCTTACTTCTATTGTTATTCATCCATTTCACTCCTCCAATGCCATGAATTGGTATAAAACTAGAGTTTTATATATATCTCATAAAGTTGCAAGTTATGACATATTGTACCCATTGGCAGCAAGCAAAGCCCCACACCTGGGAACAGTAAAGGAGTAAACCAAGGACCATTCCAATTAGCCAATTCATCTGTAGATGATGCTAGCCTAGACATTGTCAGAAATGCCATGTTTTGCTGTGTGTGTTCTTCTGCAACTGCAACTACTGCTTTTGTGTGGCTTTGGTCTTTTCTGGTTGTTTTGGCCTTATTGTCTTCGTTTCTTCACTTTGGACTTGTTCTGTTGGATCACTCCATCACCTTTACCATATCTTTTTCTTAAGATACTCTGACTGGAAATGGATCCATGGGGTGAAGCAGAGGAAAAAGCTTATTGTAATTTAGCTGCAACAATGGTCATGGGGAGTGAATTCAGAAATCGACAAGACAAAAGCTACTGCTACTGCAAAACTTTTGACCCCACACATGTCAAATTGTTGATCTGATATCGATCAAGATTTTATAACCGAAAACAATGTTGGGGGTAGGATGTGCGGTGGCACCACTTGTTTCGATATAAGGTGAAGACTGTCTGATGATTGTTCCTAGATCATCAGACATGATAACGGAACGGGTTCGAACTCGATTGATATGATTCTCTTATATTAGGATATTGATTAAGAACTTAGTTTATGTCCCAAATGCAAATGAAAATCTAAAATCTAGTGTAATATTCTAAAGCTTCTGGTGCAGAACATGTGCAATTATCAGTAGGTCACAATGGCTGCTATGGTAGTGGAAGAATTGGTCCACTGGCATTACCAGACAAGTTCCTTGTTCTACTCGAACAGAATGAAACATAAAATGGACAAAATCCTTAATCCTTGTGTGGGTCAAATGAGTGGCACAGGCACAACAATGGTGGAAAAAACTTTTAGAGATGATCCCATTTTTTAAACTCATGATGTCAAACAGTTCACACACTATTACTGATGTGATTTTTTCTACATGAAAAAAGCTTTGCAAGAATGGGGTGGGGGACATTGGAAATGATCTATCGTTTTCAGTGTCTGTTATTGCAAGGTAAACAACCACATGAGATGTTGCCAGAAAAATTCTGGTTACTTCGGTTACTCATCGGGGCGTTGTTCGACTTTTGCATTTGCTCGGCATGTTGTTGTTGAGCCGAAGCTCTCCATTCCTCGGCTTTTCGATGAACGATCGCCATTCTTTTCATTAATTTCTCCTCTAATTTCGATCTCATCTTTTGTATTTTCACCTACAGAAAAAATAAGTTAATGTTAGTCGACTAGATGGATCTTTGGCACATAATTAAATATACTCTGGAGCTTATTTTATTCATCAATGACTAAAAACTAAGCTTCCAAGCAGGAGACAACTCAGATTTAAGTAAACATTTCAGTTTCCCAGGAATTTTTTAATGCTGGAAGTTCACATGGAGATGGAATTACAAGTTACAACCACCACGGTTTCGATATAAAAATAGGGAGTCGATGACTTTTTAGCTTTCGTCTCATATATTTTAAGGGGTAAGCATGCAGATAATGAATGTTGAAATGAGGGAATACACTCCAACAGAGGTGAACCAGTCAGGAAAAGCAAGAGATGTGAAGGTTTCTCCGAGTTGCGGGTGGTTCGATGAAGAACAAAACTGATTTGATAAGTTCGGATAATGCTTTGAAGTATAGTCCAGTTAGCATATTCAGTTGATGAATAACATTTCAAAGGTATCAATACGGTACGATAGGAACCGGCTGTAAAGTCGAGAAAGTTGAACAAGTACCTCGAGCTTTCTTGATCCAGCTTCTGCTTTTGCACTTTGAAGGTTCACCCAAGCTTGGATTTTTGCTTCCTCTCTTTGGTACCTGTGACCCAAATAATAGTCATTACTGATATGCTACATAACTAAGACAATGACAAAATATATTTTACCTCTTTACCTCAGGCAACATTTAGTCCTTTCCTCTTCCTCCCATGAAGGAGTTCTCGAATCCGGAGCACTTCTCCTGCACACACTGCCGGTCTCGAAATGTCTAAGGCTCTTCGACACTTCTTCCTCTTCCTCTTCCCTAGAGCTCCAATTCGATGTGATAGAATCATATTGTGACCCCAGTTGTAACTTAGCTAGATGACACTCTTGCAGCTGTGAAATGTCGATTGTGCTATTAGAACTATTCGAATTGGCGGACGCCAACGGACCTGACCGATTATCCGGCGTGTTATGCCGTGCGGGAGACAAGTTCTTGAACGGTGTGTGGCATCTAGAAGTCGTGGAACTCCCGAGCGGAGTCATCTCTGTCCCGGCATCTTTATGGAACACATCGGTGCCTGCATCTTTCATGGTTTCACTCACCGAGTTTCGGAAAAGAAACCCTTCTCTTGAGGGCTCTGAACATCTGAAATTCGGTAAAATCGGTTCGACCTCATCTGTGAACTTATCTACATAATTATGCATCAAAAAAGATGTGATTATAAAGCCTAATTGTATTCATCAGCTCACAATCAAAACAGTAAACCACAAGATTCAAACAATGGAACAGTTTAAAGTACTATTAAACTTTTAAAAGGCATAATGTATTTAGATTCTACCTTTTAGAAAGACATCATTGGAGCCATGGATTCCACTAAATCCTCCAGTTGGATTATGGTGTTCCAATGAAACTGTCCCTTTAAAGCTTGATTTCTCAGACAATACTTCAGTTTGTTTCTTAAAGTGATCACATTGTTTAGCTACCATGGCCGGTGGCAGCTTCATGGTGTGTGCAGGAGAGTCATGGCAAGAGCTGCTGATTAGCCATTTCTCTGCATCATCCCACTTTGAAGGAAAGCTTTTTTACCACCACCGCCGCCGCCGCTGAAGCTGAAAACAGGCCTGCCTGGTGTAGAAGGAGCTTCAAAAACTCTCCTTTGTGTTGTCACTGAGTTCATCCCAACTCTCCTCCTCTGCATTGAAACATCCAAACCCGAAGCCGACATCGGAAAAGACTTGACAAACTCAGATGTCTCCTTGAGATTAAGCTTGCAAAGTGTGTCTGAAAATGGGTTATCATTGCTTTGTCCATAAATGCTCGTTGCATTACTCTCCATAGCCGGTTCCTGAATCACATGAAACAAAAACACAAACACATTAACTGCAGAAATCAACAAACACAAAGAATGCAACAAATGTGGGATCTTTAAGCTCAAAAATACCCCATTAGAGAACAAAAGTGGAGCTTGAAAGTATTTGGGGCTTGCAAGATCCATTCTTTTTGCTGAAATGAAATGATTTTCTTGGTCAGGAGGTGGGGTTTTGTTTTTTGAAAATGCTAACAAGTTAATATAAACTGTGGCATGTGAAAGCGATTGCAGTTTGAAGTTTTGAACAGACAAAGGAGTTGTCTAAACAAGGAAAAAGCTTAGACTTGTAGAGAAGTAGAGAACTATGGACCAATGTACTACTGTTTCATAAGTCCCACATGGGCTGGATAATTGAATAATCCATTAAACAAAAGCTTAAATTGCAGCATTTACCCTTTCAAAATGAAACAACAGTGACACATTGTCCTAGTCTCACGAATTTACATAAATGAGCTAGGAGACGAAACAGTACTTCATCAAAAGGAGAGGAACTTTGGGAGCTGAACATAATTTAATACTACAAAAGAATGCACATAAAAAAAAACTTTTAAAAAAAGGACAATTTCTTGCAACTTAATCCCCGAACTTTAGCCCTTTTGTACGTGGCACTCTGAGAGTGTTCTACATCATGAATGAAGGGGTTTTTTTTTTTTTTATTGGGAAATTAAAGTTTTACAAAGTTTACAAAATTAAAAATTAGTTTTATCAATTTAAGGTTTGACTGTTGAATCAATTAGTTTTGACACTTAAAAAAGAAATTTTTTTGTTGATGAAACAATTTTTTGTGTGGAAAAATTTAGTTTTAGCCAAATTAAAAAATAAGGACTAAAATTGAAAAAAGTTACAAAGTTCAGGGATTAAAAGTTGCTTTATCCCTTTAATCCTTGACCATTGAGTCATCAGTTCTGAGCTAAAAAGCAAAGAAATGGACAAGATGAAACAACTTTTTATTGGTTTGTTTATATGTTTCTTCTGTATTCTTTTTGAAAAGCTTCTCAATTGGATTTCATCTTTACTTTAGAGTGTGAGCATTTCACAATCCATAGGCTCATAAGCTGTTGCATTGCAGGTAAGCACTAGTTAAAAACTTATAAACTTTTTTTCAGTCCGATTAATATCCGAACACGAATACGGAAATACGAACGGCCGAGTACATATAAGCCCTTGAAAGAAATGTATACCTGCATTAGATCTTTTTGAACAATTGTTTTTGGAACAATTGTTTTTTAGTGCAAATAAATACTACAGCTAGGTGATGAACAAAGCATCTCTTTCAAAAATTAAAGCCAGCATTATGAAACTTGTCAGTTTGACATATGCTGACTGTCTGTATAGCTAAAAAAATACAGTATAATAAGTATTACAGTTTAGTACTTTTGTTCATTAATGCGTGTGTCTACATACAATTATGTTAGGCTTTTGTTTTCCAGTTTTGCTGTGCGGCATCTTATGGTGCGGCAAAATTAAGGCGGACTCCAACACAAATTTTTATCTAGTTGGTAAGAATTTATGTTATAATACAAATTCTTACTCAGGCAAAATTCAACCTAAAATCTTATCCAAATAGACCTAAAATGTTACTGTATAAAAGTTCCAAACAAAATAAAATTAATTTATGTTATAACATAAAAATTTTTTAGTAAGATTGGATTTTATCTGGTGTTTAGTAATTTTTTAAATTTACCAAAATAATAAAATTTAGGTTGTGTTTTTTACATACAATTATGTTAGGCTTTTGGTTTTCGGTTCCTATAAAAAGAGGGTCTGAAGAAATCATCAAAATAATTGTTTGTATTTAAGCACCGAAATTGTTGAACTTTAAAGCTAATAATGGTTGATGGTTAGCAAGACAATCAAATTCAAAGAGATGCATGTTGCTAATGGCCTAACAATCAATCAAAATCAAGCAAATTGATGATCAATGGTGTCTTTTAACTCTCTTCATTTTGGTTGAGATCTTATGTTCAAGTTGTAACATTAAAAATCAATGATTTGAAGTAAAAAAACGTGTCAAGTTTACCAGCTTAATCCTGAATATTTTTTGCATGTATTAGGCCTCGAGTAAATCTTATCATTTTTAATCCTTTTGATGTTGTGACACTATAAGATTATTTCACGTGACACATTTTAGGAGTGTCACGTTGTTATAAGGACAAAAAAATGGCCAAAAATCCAAGTTGATTGACTAATGTGGACCGAAAAGATTTAAGGATAAAGTTTGGGGAAGTTGACAAGTCTAGGGACTAAAAATTGATTATTCAAACTACCGAATTGTAGAAAAGAATTAGAGGTCTGGGATTTGAGTTTTAGGATGGAAAAAACAACATTGGAATAATTTTATGGGTTAATATTTGATACACAAGTAGTGAAAACATTTTTTTCCCCGCAAGTACGCATATTTAAGCTTTAAAACCTAAAATCTAAATCCTTAACTATAACACCTAAACCATAATCCCTAAATTCTAAACCTTAAATTTTAACCATAAACTCTAACTTAAAACACTAAACTCTAAACCTTAAACTCAATTCATATCCTCTAAAGTAAACCTCCTTGTGTATAGTAAAATTTACAATACTAGTACATAAAATATTTTCCCTAATTTTATCCCTCGTACTCGCCTCAACTTCGGGTATAAATCAAGATCCATACAACTGTTTTAGAATGAAAAAAAAACAATATTAATGAAGTTCTAAATGTATGCTTCAATTTTGAGCGTATTCAACTCAACTTCGAATATAATCAAAAACAATATAATCAAAATAAGGAATATCATAAAAAGGGAAAACTAAAGATACACAGGGTGCAATGTGGTCCAACATTTGATTGAAGAGGGTAAGGCCCATGTTTAGCTTATAGCTGTAAGATATAGGCCAGGACCCACCAAGTAGCTCAACTATGGGTTCCCAAAACCGGTTAAAATTTCAACCTACACCTATTTGAATTATCAATTTTTCATGTGTTATTAGGCCTAAAATAATATGAATGATTGAATTGTATTGAATGCTACATTCATTTATACACACAACACTGACAAAAACAGTGTCCTTCTTTGGTATCTTTTGGTTGATTTTAAAATAGTTAATACTCAAATTTAGTAATGGCAAAAAAACCCTCAAATTTAATGGATTTCGATCCGACCCGATTCAGGTCAATTTTTTTAAAAATTAAGTTTTGGGACAGGGCGAGTTTTAGAGAAAAACAATCAAGGTCGGGGTGGGGTCGGATTTAAGGGTAAAATTTTTTGATCCGACCCAACCCGAATATAATTGTAATATGTTTTAATATATTTATAAAACTGCCACTGTATATAATGTTTTAGGGTTTTTAACCGTGTCATTATTCCCCTTTTCTTCTACTGAGCGTTGTTCCCTTCACCATTTTCCCATTTACTATCTTTCTTTCCCATTTACTTTTATTCTATTTTTATTTTTTTCTCTCAACATTTATTCTCCCAATTTCTTTTAATTTCTTTCATTTTTATATATCTTTCTTCCTATTTTATTATTTAGGGTTTAGGAGAATGCTTACATTTTGTCTCTAAAATTAGTGTTGTTGGCTGTCAATGGAAGATCTTCTGTTCTAGTTTAATCAAACCAGCGTTTTCCAGAAAGCCTATGAGATGATCTAGACTAGCTGAGTTGTTGGATTCTTCGAGATTGATTTTCTGTCATATTTTTTTTCAAAAATATGTATTCTTTTACTTACCTTTTGATTTTTTTATTCAAAAAAATATGTATTTTTTTTTTCTTAATTTTATTGTTGTTTGTATGATCTTATATGTTTGATTTTATTGTTTTTCCATTTTTTATTTACATTTCAATCGTCTTTATGATTTTATATCTTTTCCAAGTTTGTTGGTGTCTGTTTGGTAGCTTAGAAAATCTGTTGTTAGGATAGAAAATGTAAGAAAATCTGAGAAATAGAATTAACTCGGATCAAGTCGGGGTCGAATTTTCACTCTAAATTTTTTTTATAATTGATTTCAATATTTTTAATATGGTTTTATTTTTGTCTAGTTTAGTCTATAAAATTTTTATTTAACCCAAATTTAACCAATAGTTATTTCTAATTTTTATAATTTAGTCTAACATTTTTATAATCTAATTATGAGAGTTTGACTGTTAATGTAACACCTAATACACGGTACAAATGAATCTAACCCGAATATCGAATGCTACAAATGGCTCATTTGTGGCCTAAAACAAATTTAAAAAACAAGCATATTTGATTACATGAAAGTAAACAACCAACATGGACATAAAGGGGAAACAATTAACTAAAGTCACCCGTAAAAATAAACCTTTAAAAACTTTAGAAAATAAACGATTTAACAAAAAGGTATTTGCGTAATTTTACAAGATTTGAACCCAAAAAAATTCAAAACTTAAATAAATGTTTAATATAAGTAGAAACACTGTATAACTCTGTTTTGCTAAAAAGAAGTTCAAATCAAAGTAAATTTACCAAAAAAACTAAATTTCATGTCCGTTTTAGACTCATTAATTCCAATTAGAATTAATGGTAAAATTAAATTTGAAATAGAGTGTTAATTGCAACAAATAAGTAGTTTATGGGCCATTTTGAAAACATTCATAAAATACAAGGGTCGTTTTTTCAAAAAGTGAAATTAAACCGTCATTTATGAAATAAATATCATCATTGACATATAGACCAAGTTTCAGGTTAATCTGAGGCTAAACAAGTCCTTAATCGCAATTATAAAATTAGTGACTGGAATATAAAGTTTGCTATTATAAGATAATGGACTGAATTATAAAATAGAGATCAATTCCAAATTAAATAAAATTTTAGAGATTAAATCGAACAAAAATAAAAATATAGTAAAAATATTAGATAAATTATGAAAATTAGAAATAAATAGGGTTCAGTTTCAGATTAAATAAATATTTTAAGGACTAAAGTAAAATATTTATTTTATTAATAATATTAAATTTAATAAAAAAATAAGGGTAAATTTTAGATTAAATACAAATTTTAGAGACTAATCTGAACAAAATAAAATTATAATAAAAATATTAGATAGAATCATGAAAATTAATTATAAATAAGCTTAAAATAAAGGGTAAAACTTTGATACAAATGTTGTGTAAATTTTACACAAGCTTGTGTATTTACACTATAAAAACCCAAATCCTAAATTCCTAACTCTAACCCTAAAAAACTAAACCTTAAACCTTATACACTAAATTCTAAACACTAACCTTAAATTCTAAACCTTACAACCTAAACCCCTAAACCTTAGACCCTAAACTAAAACCCTAACCCTTAAAACTAAAAGGCATGTGTAAACTAAAATTTACACGGCCTGTGTATCAAAGTTTTTTCCTAAAATAAAATTAGAATTTTTTAAACATAATTTTATAATTTTATTATGGTTAAACTATAATAGTAGTCACCGAACTATTATTTCTTTTCTATTTTGGTCGCCAAACTATTTTTTTTGCAAAATTGTCACTAACGTTTCTTTTCTATTTTTGTCACCGACCGTTAAAAAATTAACGACGATGTTGACGTGGATATTTTTATTTTTTATTTTTTCATGTCATTTTCTCTATCCTCATAAGCATCTTATGTGTCATTTTTAATTAGTTTTATTTTCTAAACCACTGGGCTATCCCAAGACCAACTATTATATTTAACATATAATGCTCCAAAACCAAAAAATTGTATCAAAATGAAAGTTGCATTCATTCATGAAGTCAACAATTAAAGGTGTGATCACTGGAATTTGCTTTGATTGAAATGAAATCAAGACTTCCCAATGCCGATGGCAACCCAAAAGTGTTCATCTCCAAACAAATAACTGTTCCTGAGGCTGATCACTCTTAGTGTTTCCTCAACATTCTAAATCATCATCTGACTTGATGGCACAAAATAGCTAAATTCAACAGTAATTTTATTATAATTTCCTCTAATCTCTTTACGAGTGATAACAGTAAAGTTTCCAAAAAATCTGATCATCGTTCCATCTCCTGTAACCCACAAACAAATATTTTACCTACAATTATATTGAAAAAAATTTGCACACCACTTGTTTGATTAAATCCAGGCCATTAACAACATTTAAGCCTACTAGGCTCATTAAGATCCAAGCTATTGTCAGCATTTATGGTTTGGGTGAATTAGATCAATCTTTTCTCCTCTTTCAATAGGAATGAATGCACATCACCTATTTCATTGTTAACTTCAGGAATGAATGCAGCTTCCATTTTAATACAATTTTGTGGTTTTGAAACGATATATGTTAAATATAGGAGTTGGTGAAAATATATCAAGTGCTTGGGGTAGCTCAGTGGTTTGGTGCCCTTAACCTTCTTCAATGGGTTCAAGGTTTGATTCCTTTGAACTGCATATGCAATTTATTTTTCTTGTTTTATTTAACCAATAAATTGGTGCCACATGTCACCATTCTATTGGTCAAAATAGAATTAATTAAAAATGACACATGAGATGCTTACGAGAAGAGAGGGAATGGCATGGAAAATTAAAAAAAATATTCACGTCAGTATCGTCGTTAAATTTTTAACGGTCGATGATCAAAATAGGAAAAAACGTAACGTTAGTGACGATTTTGTAAAAAAAATAATTTGGTGACCAAAATAGAAAACAATAGTTCGGTGATCACTAGTGTAGTTTACCCTTTTATTATAAAAGTGTGATAGCTTTCACTCTTCTTTCCTATTTTCTACCAAATTTAAAAAGAAAAGTATTTGTATAGGAGCAAAGAAAACTACCTCTCCTCCTTTTTTTTTCTTTCTAATTTTTCACTTTATCAAGCAACCTTTAAATTTATTTTTTTCCATTTTTTTCTTCCCTCCTTTCTTCCTCCCTTCCACTTTTCCTCTTTACCAATCAAAGCCTTATTTTTAGAGTTTATGGATTTAGTTTGAGTTTAGAGTTTATGGGTTTATAATTCAGGGATAATGATTATAATTTATAGTTTAGGGCTTAGACGTTAGTATTTAGGTTTTAGAGTAATATGGTGAGTGATTTAGGTTTTTACTTATAAACCTTAAATTCTAACCACGACTCTTAAATTTAAACTCCATAAACCTTATAGCATAAATTAAATCTCTAACCCCTAAAACTACGCTTGTAAAAGCCGCCGATGTATAGAATAATTACCCATAAAAATATGGATTATTATCTCATACATTGGTGGGGAAAATTTTAGTTTCAACAAGTAGGTTAGTTTGGGGATTTAGATTGTGTGGTATAAAATTTAAGGTTTATGGTTGAAATCTAGTATTTAATGTTTAGGGTTTAGTATTTAAGGACTTAGTATTAAGAATTTAAATTTTAGATTTTACCCTTAAATTATGCAAACCTGTGAAAAAACTTTACACTGTTTATGAATAGAATAATTGTCCTAAAAATATTACTAAAAAATATCACATGACCCACAGAAATGTGATTGGTCGGAGAAGCAAATAATGGAAAGCGTAATCCCAGTAAACACTTCAACGTTTATCTTAACGTAGCACCTACAAAACCAACGAGCAACACAATTTTATATTACTTAATAAAGTCGATGATTGAAACAGAGATGTAACCCATAGCTCCAACGTCCCATGTTGTCACCATTATCATAAAAAAAAATACATAAAATCAATAACTTATTTAAACTGTGCAAAACCAGAACTTCAATCTCCATGATTTTTTTGTCTTAAACATAAACCAATGTCTTTAGCAAGCTCCTTTCCTCTTCATGTTCCAGTTACAGCTTCGAGTTCACCTGCAAAACATGTCAACAAGATCGTGATGCTTAGGAAAAACCAGGTTCCAAACAAGAAAACACCCACTTTTCAGATCAAATCCTTCTCCAAGAACAAGGTGAACAATTCTTGTTTAGTGTTTTTTCAGGACATAACTGGCAAAACTTGTTTGTTGTTGTTGTTGTAGTTGTCTGCAACATGAATGCTTGAATGTCTGGTTGCAGGTTTTTGAGGATCTGTCTGCAGGTGTAATCTGCTACAGAGATGAAAATGGAGAAATGGTTTGTGAAGGATACGATGAAGGACCTCGATTTCGTCAACGAACATTCTATCATCTTCGGTAAGAACCCTGTATTGAATCTTCAGTTGACAACAGTCCCGAGATCGAACGTTCAAATTACTGACTGTATTTTTTCATTGTTGAGCTGAATCCAGAGATGCTGAGATCCTTGATCTTCTTCAAGATAGATGGCTTCAAATTGTTAATGGTGTCAATGAGTTTTAACAAGTTCCACTAATGCAAACATGGCTCTCACGGTCGGATTCTGCAATTTAACGAAAAACTGTAATTCGATAGCTAAAATTATCTGCCAACAAGCTACTGGTGCAGTGGCAAGACTGTTAACTCTAGATTCAATGTTTGAACAGTGTGAAAATCCTTTCCTGCTTTTTCCAGGAATAGTTGTAGAATCTGTAATGCTTGTTTCAAAAAAAAAGAAAATATATTGCAAAAATGAAAATCTCTTTCTATTGTAATCAATCACTTTGTTTTTACATAATGTAATAAACTAACAGTATGATGGAATATGTATGCTAAATACAAGAAGAAAAAAACATGTTTTGTACAAAAATTTCATGCAAGGGTCACTAAATATTTGACCTATGACAGAAATTTCCATGGCTTAGAAAAGGCTGTCCTAGCAAAAAAAAAATGTGGATTTTCTTCTCTTTTGTTGTGTAAATGAAAAATTGCCCCTCCAAAAGAATTGAAAAATGGGAATCAATCTTATGAACAAAGGAAAACGGAATGGGAGAGATGAACTCTGAGATTTCGTTCATGAAATCATTTAGTGTTGATCCCGTGTTGTCCGTTCTCTTCACCTGTGTCTGACTGAGATTTGCCTGATGTGGTAGGAGAAGACCACTGATCTGGGATCATTAGAAAATACGTTGTCATTGCTTTCCGGAACCTTTTCTTGTATTGCTTTGGTGAAATTACGGTTGGTGATGCATTTTTGGTCCACCGAGGATGCCGGAAGCCTTCACCCAAGTTTCAAGATGCTTGTCCCAGGTATACTGCCTCATGTAATCAATGATTCCGACAACTAGCTCGTTCTTTTCTTCATCCACTCCAACTAGTAACGAGTAATCCATCACGTCGCTTGCCTGCAAGGTTGAAAAGATAAAGAAATAAGAAAAACGGGATGTTGTGCACTTTTAGGTAATCTAAACTAGAAATGCATGTCATGATGATGGATCTCCAGGCCCGAAAACTTACTGCAAGAAAAGCAGTGTCATTCCAGATTGCTCTTTCCAATAACCGCTTTGCTTTATTACTCACAAAAATCGGGGAAGTCCGCATTGATTCAATCAAATTCTGATCTAGCAGAACCTTGTTGCCTCCACTAGATTGGGGAACATAACGAGATCTAGATCCTTTGAGATCATATTGCCGTGTGACATTTCGTCCAAACAGAACATTCTCCATAACCAGAACATCCATCTTTGCCTCTTTCCCACCTTTAAGATGCTTTGCCGAAACCTTCCAACAGAAATCAACAATAAGAAAATAATGATCACAAAATATGTGCAATACCATCTCATTCCTAAAAGCACATAAAAGCAAAGGTTTCATTGGAAAGTATCCATAATTATCATCATACAACCGGGATAATTTTAAACTTAAAAGATAGATTATGTCAGGGTTATTCCAACTAATTGACCAAAATTAGATTAATGATTATCGTATGTAGCATTAGAGCATCTGAAGTCATAGGAACAAGCACCTGATAAATACCGAGAATCTTTGCCAGGCACGTCGGACTTCGAGAACTAATTGATTCGGACAAGTACTTGAAATATCCGGGTGCAATTTTTATAAATGATTCCAACTCTGTCTTTGTGACTTGTTTAATGATAAACCGGTCATCCGAGGTTTTCGCAAAGAAAACGTTGCTCTTGCCACCCTGAGCTTTCCACTTCCTGCAATGACTCAAAGACCTTATAAAATCAAGCTCTGATGGGCAACACATTCTCCTTAATGCTTCGAATCTCTTTGCATAATAGCATATAACAGTAAATTTCACTTTATCAGATGACCCATCATCTCCGAAAGACACCTTTACATGCAAAGACTTTGTGGGGGAATGTGGATCCATATTCGAGCTGCGAGATCCAGTAATGGAATCCATTGAAACAAGACTTCTATGAGGATCAAAGGTAATCTCATCAAAAGAATGTAACGATTGAATCACTGACTCAGGAAACGATACTGAGGCTGTTAAATCCCCACTTTCTTTAGGCCTATCCCCATCATCACTTACCTGGAAATGATATTCGGGTGATGCTAGAGCGTATGATATCATACTTGTGGGCTCATCATCATAAACTGGAATAACAGTGTCATTAAAGCCAACCGGCAAAAGCAGTCTAGCCCCGTCTTGCACTTCCAACGCTCTAAATGATGAAACATATATCGGATCATATTCAGTAAATGTATCGAGCTTTGAAGCATTGCCTAAAAGGTTTTTGTTCAAGGAGCGGTAGAAGCTTAAGAAAGGCATTTTTAACCAGCTTACAGTGTCTTCCAAATTTTCAGAGCTTTTAGTGGACCATACTGATGAATGAGGATGAAAAACCTTCGGCTCAAGCTTTTCTTCAGAGTGGACTTCCAAATCTAAGCCTTCTGTTACTGCATCCGCAACAGCAATATCTAAAGCAGCAGAATCAGAAAGAGAACACGAGATATTATTGGGTAGTACAACTGCTTGCTGAATTTCGCCGGTCCAAGCAGCATCGAGGGTATCTGACAAATTTTCTATGACAGGAAATTGGCCTTCAGACAAGGCCCGGCGAACATTTTCCAGAGGTTTCTCACATTCCAGTCGCTCAAACATGCTCTGGCTATCAGAAAGAATACCATAGTCTTCGGATACCGGATTTGAAGTTTCACTGTATCTGGTTCTTGATGTATCAAGTCTGAGTGATTGGTGTTGCCATTTAATTCTCCTTGGTCAGAGCCCCTATCAAGCTTCGCATCTGCAAGAGCAAGGTCACAGCATTCATTGCCTTTTCCAAGTTCCAGCATACCGATGTCCTGGAGGTTGTAATTTTCTAAATTGGTTGCAAAAACCAGGCGGTGATCCCACATATAAGATTGAAAAGCAATTGCCGCCGCAACCGGTTAAGTTCAAGAATGTCAATAGCAGGTCCCCTTTTTTCACTTCCCTTTTCAAAGCCTTTTGCAAGGTTTCCTGAACCAAATCCAAGAACAATAAGAAACCAAACACTAAAAACAGCAATAAATATATTTGACATTTGCCAAAGTTCTATTCTTTAACAGAATTATATAGATAAATGCAAAGGGTAATCACAATGGACCTCCAAAATTCAAACTTTTCAAAAAAAAATTTTTGACTATCTAAACATGAAAAATTCACAAAATACAGAGATATTATTTATAACAGATATTTTTATTGTCTCAATCATCAGCAGTCATAGTTGTTCATTTTTTTGGTCAACATAATTGAAAAAGTAAAACATGTAAAGGAAGTCTCACCTGAAACTCCATTTTCTCCTTTTGTAACATTCCTTCAAGCTCAGCAATTTGATGTCTCAGTTCAGGTGTTTTCGTGATACTATGAGGTGCCCCAGCCGCAATTAATTTATCTGTAATTTTACTTAGGGAATTTTGTACTTCAGAAAACATATGCTCTGCCCGGTCAACCACCTGTTTTCATTAATAAGATAAAATATATTACCAAACTGCAGAGAGATCTATATAGAGCTACTTCTTCTTGTTGGAGGAAATGATAAAAGAATACCTGGAAACACATTTACAAAAACTACGTATAGGAATCCAAAAACCAAAATTATTATCCGCACACCTTATCTGTCTCTTTCTGTATCCATTCCTGATTCTCAAAGTCAAAACTAACTTTTGAAGGTGGAAGGTAGACAGAATGGACGTCAATTGTAGCATACCGAAAGCAAGCAACCATTCTCCCAAATCTACAGATATTTAAACAATGAATAGTCAATTCATTTGAACATTCACAAAGTCTCTTAGAGCACTCATAGATATTATATGATTGGTATCATCGACTGAGGAGTTGTATGGACAAGAAAGGCAGATTTTAAATCAAACAAGTACGTAGCAGTGATTAATGACACAATGTGGTGGATTATAATTATAGGTCAAGAGCCTGCACAAAAGCTGTCTTTTAGCTTATTTTGAATGAGGCAACTATTTCTACTTAAATGATATCTGGTTAATAAATATAAAGATTATAGGAAACGGACCCGTAGAAACGAAGACAATCTCTATGTAAAGAATGGCCACAGCTTGCAACCCGGCTTGCAGCTGCATGGTTTGAAAAACTAAGCTCCAAAAACTTCCCAAACGATAAACCCCAAGCAGCATCAGACATCACTATTCTCCGGGTGGTCGGAGGTAAGCCATTGGCCATGGGACATCGCATGCATCTGTGCCACATCCAGATTTTGCCCAGTCTTTCACCGGATAAGAAATTTTCAGAGAGTTTCTTAACAGATATGGTGAGGGTTCCTTGTTGATGACTATAACACTGAATGTGTGCTTCCGAAGGCAAATCACATGAATGGCATCGGTAACTCTGAAAAATTAATGCACTCCATCGTTTCAAAAGGACTTTTGGAGTTTGTACAATGCTATATATAAATGCAAGGGAAAAAATATTTACCTGATCCAATAAATCATCCCGTAAATACCGACCCAAAGGTTTATCAAAGCTGCCATAGTACTTGATTCGAAAGAGATGGGATCTTTCGCAGACACTACCTTTCCACACGCATCGAGATGATAAAGAAACCAAAATGCTCTGGTTGTCTTTGGGTGATGGAGGAAATTCTTCTTTCAACGGTTTTGACTCCTCAGAAAGGTTATTACTATCTTGTTGCTCAGATGATGACTCTGAACCACCCGGCTGAATTTCAACTGCTGTGCTATGATTCTCTTGGTCAATGTGTGCCATAGAAAATTGTCCCAAAGAATCTAATGGTACACAACTGCTAAAATTGAGATCATTATTCAAGAAAGCCGACTCCCTTTCCTCTACAAAAGCTTCTATCACTTTGGAATCCATATAATTTTTCTTGGAAAAGGCATCTGAAATAACTTTTTCAGAAGTAGACGGTGAAAGGTCAGTGAATTCTAAAGGGGGTGGACTTGAAGACAATAAGATTGTACCATTAGGTAAGGTGGGAACACCATTAGCTCTTTGGTGTTCCTGGGACATTTCATCGGCAGGAATAGTAAAACCAGGAAAGGTTGATATAGACCTCACAACGCTTGGTGGTTTATCCAGAAGTGCCACAGCAATCGGACTGTCCAAAGGCAATTCTGGCATAGATGCTCCTTCATCAGCAAGAAACGATGTCTCCAGAGCCAAGTGATAAGCTGCAAAAATTCCATATTGGACCACATGCTTGACTTTCTTCAATTCATCTCCATTTGCCCCCTAAGTAATATCTGAAGCAAATATATACATGCAAGCACACAGGTTAGATTAATTAAATGATCCATTACTACAAATTTAATATAGACCAACATTGTTGGGAAAATAAATATTATCACCAAAAAAAATTGTGTAAATTTTAATTTCATCTACTTTTATATTCTACCTACTATAGTTTTTGGTTAGTTTTCGATAACTTACAGTGCAACCCAATGGCTTTGGGCAGCCTTCAAAATACATTAATGTCTTGGTCAATTTCTTCCCTCCTTGTCCAGAAGAACCAAGATCTTCGACAAACCTCTCAACATGAAACTTTTCACAGCAACCCATCTTCTGAGAAGAGAGATGATCAACTGAAGGGACTATTTGAGAGCCTGTGCAGCGTGCAATGCGTTCTAACAATGTCCTCTTGACATTGAGAACAAGTGATATATTCTTTTCAAGAAGATTATCCTGGAGGAATCGGGAAACTGATTTCTCTACCAGAAGGATGTCGGGTTGCTTTGCAACTATCTTTGCTACTGCCATCTTCAAATGGTCCATTTCCTGGTTAAAGAAAGATAAAAAAGATAACAGGTAGGGGAAAAAGCATAGAAGCTCATTGAAACAAAAGGCAGTAATCCTAAACACACACACACGAACGGGAAAAAATGAAATACCTGCTGCAACAAAGTATCGAAACTTGAAAGTAGGTTAGAGACTCACTGGTATTCAAGAGCTCCACTAAGGATCAATAACCGAGGTTTCTCTATTTTGGAAGCCATTCGTCGATGAGCAACATTTTTCTTGCAAACAACTCCTTTGACAATCATACTATAAGAACCATAGCGAAATCAGAAAGAGAAAAGGAAAATGATAATGACCAATGCAGCAGTATAGTTGAATTGGCATGTTGGTATCATGCAGCAAATGAAAGTGACAAAAATTGTGCAACTGATAGTCTACTCTACTATAAAAATGTACTATTATGAAAACTTGCATTTCAAAAGAACAGAACAGCATAATCAGTTGTATAGAAACAATTATCATCCTGCGTAGCAATTACCTGTCACACCGACGTCCAGAAGCTATGCATTTCACTTTAACATATCCCCGGGATCCATCCCTCCCCCGGTGCTTCTGTCCGGCTTTAAAAGTGTAGCAGCTTCCCATGAAAGAGCAGTGATGATCTCCAACCAGCTTTCTTTATCATTTTCATCACCCACAGGAAGGTTCTCGACCTGTAAAAGTTGAGATACCAAAGCCCTAAAATGTCCATCAACTATATTCTTCACTGCTTTCTTTTGCACCTCATTTGACTTATCCTTAAACTGAGACTTCCCACTTCCAAAGCTGCTTGTGCGCAGAAATCCCAACTCTCCTGTAACACCACAATCTTCATCGTCATCATCAAAGAGAGCAGCTTCCTTATCATCTTCTTCATCTTCGGGTTCAGGAGGGAGCCAGAGAAGTTTATTATCTTCAAAATCTATAGGATCAGCAGGATGTAAAGGAGATGATGCTTTGCATTCATCATCAACTCCACGTTGATCTTTTTTTGGAAGCGGTGGTAGTCCTTCCAAACCTGGTGAAGGGAAAGTGTAGGTTATAGTAGAACAGTTTAAACTTTTGAAGTCGGTAATTTCTTTATCGGGATGACATTTATGCAACCCATCATCATTGTGCATATCCTCAAATTCAAAAGGAGTAGGACAACCACTTTCTTGAGAGAAAAGCTTTGTGTCAGAATCAGACATGTAGAAGCTGAAACTGCTGAGCGCATCATCATCATCGTCACTCCTGATGCCACAAGAAAAGCAAAGCAACGAGTGAGCAATAGGAATAAAACATTAAGACCTCCTTTTGTCTCAACTCTTCCACTACATTTTAATGGCTACTGATTCTTCCCAAAACCTATTCGATAGATAGCCCTGATGAAAGGGGGGGGGACAAAAAATGCAGGTAAAGCTGCAAAACACATGCACACTCAAACATCTAACTCCAAATTATGCTCGACTGATAGACAAAACCAGAAAAATTAAGGAAAATTAAGACTGTAAGATTTTCTGATCTTACCTGTGGAATGAAAACTCATATTGGCTTGATAAAGGGGTCCCATAAACCCTAAAGGATGGATCATCTACATCCATTGTCAGACCATTCCTCTTTGTTGGTGCTATATTTCCAGGCATGTCCGTGCTTTTATTCATTACAGACAGTGGATGAGGGATAAGAATAGACCTTGGTCGAAATTGTTGATATGGTCCAGCTGTATATGGTGATAGTGAGCTAAGAGTAAAACTACTTTGAGGAGTTACACCGGATGCGGTGCTGAAGAAACTTGCGGCCAATGGTGAAGTACTAAGTTCCTGTTCCAGCACTTGCTCTCCATCATCAATAGCAGTTGTGCCCTGCTCCCACTGCTTGAAACAAAAGTTACAAACCCGAATCCTATCCCACTCTTCTTGTGGAATAATTAAATCTTTAGATGGCACAGGAACCGAGTTTGCTGTACACTTGGCACAGAAAACTCTGCCGCAGAGTCGACAATGGTGTCTACGGTTAAATAACGTGAACGGATTCTCGCATTCATAGCACATCCTGCAGCTATGATCAGGCATCCAAAAATCCCTAGAGACATGATCAGGGTCCGATCGCCAAGGGAGCCAGGTCTTTACTAAACCAACTATCTCAGAAATAGTCTTGTTAGATGCATCCATCTGTAAATGATCCTACTGCACCTACTCATTATGCTTTCTTCATTCGACACTCGTAACAAACCATAAACTATACATCATCCAATTCAGCCCAAACACCAACAGCGAAAATCGAATTCCGACAATTCAACGAACAGATAATAGACTACTATGTCCTCCAATCCACCTATCAAACTAACCCTCACTTCTCCCTCTCAGTCCAAATGACTGATCCAAATTAAGAACTGGCAACCTGATCTACTCTTCAAAATCAACTAAAACCAATTCACAATCTCAGATTACAATATAATGGGAAAACTTTATAAAGGGCAAAAAGATTGATCCTCAATCAGTACAGATAAGATTGAAGAACCATGAACCAACTCATAAACATCTGTCACCAATCACTCCCACGCGTAAATTTCAAACAAATCCCATTTATTGATCAAAATATCAGCAACATAAATATATTTCCTTATCTCAGCCAGCATTAAATAAATCAATAAATTCAAACACACTTTACCTCAATCCGCCAACCCCAAACGTCAACAATCAATGGTCAATCTAATCGAGAACGAAGCAGTCAGCCAACCGCGTGCACAAACGCAAACAACCCATTATATTAAAAAAAACAAAAGGAAGAAAGTTGGTAAACAAAGCCAAATGAAAGGGAAAAGCTCGCAAAACCCAGAATGGAATTCCTTATCAAGAAACCAATAAATCGATATTAATTCTTGTCATTGCTCTTGATCATGAGCATCAGCTTATAATGTAAAGAGAAGAAGAACCCCATTGCATTTCTTATAAAATATTTAACAAATTTTTATGGGGAAAAATCTGGGTTTATTTAGATTTAATATCACAATCTACAAAAGTGAGTCAAAGTTTCATATTTTTGAATTTTGTTTGTTTGCATATTGTTTTGGCACCATTATCCTTTGGCGGAAAAAAACGACACTTATTTAACGTGGGTACATGATTTTATTTTAATCATAATTGGGTACATGATTTGAACAGTAGGCTTTGGTGTATGTGAACAAAACCGAATTTCCAGCCAATTATTTTTGGGATAAAACACCTTTTGGTCCCTGAAGTTTAACATTTTTTAAAATTTGGTTCCTGGATTTTTAATATTAGTCACTGAACTTAATTTTTTGGTAACTTAAGGTTGTATCATGTTTTTATTAGAGTGTCGTGTTATCAAAATAATTATTTTTACACCTATTATGCCCTTCATCTTCATCGCTCTCCTCCTCGAAACATGTCCCCACCAGCTTGGTCCTCCACAACACCCTCTCTATACGACACTTTTTGTTAATATCTCAGACTATATTATTATTAAGGAAGCAATTATGCGCTAATAAGACGGCCATTAGTTATGTTTGGCCCGTCAAATCAATTCTACAAACTAACAGACATAGCTACTCTATCGTATCACCATATCTTATAGGATATAAATTTGACAAGCCCATCAAATTTTTCCAATATAATTTGAAAAGAGACCGTCACCCCAAGTGAAATTTAATAAAATAAAACAAAATTAACATTTCTCATTTTTTACAGTCGCCATTGACTGTAACTCTTCGTCGCAATCATAATGGGTGAACAGCTCAAAACGTCAACTGCAATCATTATCCTACTTTCACCATTCACAATTATAAATAAGAAAAGTTGCCTAGTTCAACTTTCAAAGACTAGTGTGGATAAAAAGGGTTTAAGGACCAAGTTAGAAACAGATGCCAAGTTTAGGTATTGAAAGTTGTTTTATCCATTTTTCAAAAGGACAAAATTAGGCTTCAATAGGAACAAAGATTATCAACTTAAGTCCTAAGTTTTGACTTTCATTATTCTATTGCTTTATGAAGACAACTTTGCAATAGAAACGGAACGGACAACGAAGGGTCAATGAATTAGTTGTCTCGGTCTCAACCACGAAGACGAAACCGCGTTTACGGAATTTTTAACACACATATAATAGTGTCCCGAAGATAAAAAGACGATATATTTCATTTAAATAATTTGAGTTCGAATAATTTACTTCTAACACTTCAGTAAGATGATTCATGAATTTTATGTAGTCGAATAATAAATTTCATGCAAACTTAGTCGGTATATCTTAAACTTGAGTTCGAACAATTTATTTACTTCTAACAATACAAACCATTTACATTGAACTTAAATTATATATTTTCTTTCTTTAAAAAATTATGTTTTTCTCAAGAGCTTTTTAAACATTTTTTTTCAATCCAAAACATGTATAGGAAAATCGAAAATCAATCAAGGAACCTTCTCCATAAAAAATTAAGAAAAATAATTAATGAATCAATCAATTAATTATAATAGATATCTTCTAGCAAATGTAGATCTGCCACCCATCACGGAATAAAACCGGTCTCCGGTTCTGACAAATGGTGGATTCGTATCTACAAATTAAGAGTTTGTTTGGTCCGAAGAATCTTGCATTATTAGAGATAATATAAAATTTTTTTTAATATTATTTTATTTGGCTTTGTAACATTATCAAATAGTTATAATGTAACCTATTAATAAACATTATTTGGTGGGATGTTTTTTTAAGTGGTCTGGATTTGAACAATGTAGTCTGCAAGTGTACGTGAATTTATTTAAATATAAAATTAAATTAATATACTACTTTATAATCAAAATAAAATGATAAAAAATAGTAAACACTATTTGGGAATACAAGGGTAATGTCATTAGCTTTAATTTATGTGCAATTTTGTCTCTGAAGTTTATTATTTTATCAATTTAATCCTTCAAATTTTGCCTTGGTCGTGGGTTAGGTGGTTCGTCCAATCCGGCCCAAATTTAGATTTCTTTAAATTCAAAATGGATATTTTTGACGAAACAAGTTGGATCTGAATCCATATTTAGATTTTCTAAAAATCAAGCCTCGTTCCGACCCACAAACACTTATATCCTAATAAAAAACTATATTAAAAAATCGTTAATTATATGAATAATATGTTTATTTATTTTTCAAATATTATTAAATATATTAATATTATTAATATAATGTCAAATGTAAACTTTAGATAAGAGTTCAAAAAAGAGTTCTATGAACTTTGATACCTATATCCTCTGATATAATATTAAAAAAATAATCTTATTTAAAAAAAAATATCACAACGGCAATTCATAGCTCCAACTCTCAAGACCCGACTCGCTAGCTAGAGACGAAGTTATGAACAAACACGGACCTTGGCCTCCCATTGTTAGATGGATAAATTTTAGGGTAAATTACCTATTTAGTACCTCACAAACAATTTAGATTTTTTTTGTTTATAAACACTCAACTAAACTTTTTCAAAAAATATAAAATGGTAGCTAATTTTATTTTTTTATGATAGTTTTAGTGACCATTTGATAATTTAAAATTTAAAGGAGATGATGAAAACTAATTTTTAATTGGGATAATATGTTTATTTAGTTTTTTAAATATTGTTATATATTAGTAGTTTATTAACATTCTATAAAATCTAATCATCATCTAAAATATTTGGACCTTAACATCTAATATTTAATAAAGGGTAAAATTTTGCATCATTAGTAAAACTAATTTTATTTGCACTTCATATTTATACTATAACTCTCAAATTTTCCATTTCTTACCCTAAACCTAAAAAAAAGTTAAACAATTAACCCGTTAATTTTCTAACCGTCAAGGTATCAAAATTATAAATAAAAATGTAACGTTAATTATTATTTTGTCAAAACAGAAAAAAATAGAAACGTGTGCATAGGTGGGGAACTAAATAGGTAGTTTTCTCTAAATTTTAATCCCTCTCGAATATTTCAATTTACTGCTTTCAACCATTCGATTTTTCAGTCTGCAAAAACGGACTGGGCCAAGATTTGAGAGATGTAAATTGCAAGGATAGCTTTGGTAAACATAATATGAGAAACAACCAAAATTAGTTGGATTTTCTTATGTTCTACGAATAGTTGTGCAAAAATGGTTTGGGACTTTATGGACAAAACCAACCCAAACAATATAGTTCTAAATTATCAATCAAGCCCAAGAAGCTTACTTGACCCTAAATTATATTGTCATTATAGGAGTATAAAATTTGACTCGATTTAAAAAGTATTTTTTTATTTAATTTAAATATTAATTTTATAAATTTAACTCAATTTTAAAAAATTTAAATAAATTTCAAGTTATAAAATGAGATTCGAATAACTCAAAATTAATAGAAGGAGTGACAAAAAACGTTCAATGTCTAAACTTTGGTGAGTAAATTGAACATTTTAAAACTTCAATGACCAAATAGGTTTGAGAGTAAAGTTCAATGATGATTTACGTAATTTATCCTATAAATATTTAAAATTAAATTTGAAAAAAAAACTCGAACAACTCAATTCAACTCAACTCAAAAAATTTTAAATAAAGTTTGAATTATAAAATATGACTTGACCAACTCAATTTTTTTTATTTGACTCGACTCAATCAAATATTCACCCATATTTAATAGGATTTTTGGCCAATGTGCTGACTCTTTATACATGGGTGGCAAAAAGTTTTCAAAATTTAATCGGGTAGCTTAATTAATGGTGGACTAACCTTTTAACTATATATGTACACATGAACTCACAAACACCACACACCTTTAATCATGTCATTACTGCTTTGATGTGAATAATTCAAATAAAAGATGCAACAACTTTCTTTGAATACTACATGTACAACTTTAAATTATAAAATAACACTTCTTTATTGATAACTTTGAAATCCAAATTTTTTAAGTTCTCAGTCTTATTATAAAATAACACTTCTTTAAATTAAAATAAAAAATATGTGGTCAAATAAAAATAGAAAAAATATGGGGAAATATATTGATGGTTGTTTTATGATTATAGAAATTGTTTAACTTGGTCAAAGTGGAGCAATCAACATGATAATTAATTATAATTAAATTTCTTTTTCACCAAAAGAAAGCTCTCGTTTGGATTTCAGAAAAAGATTTAGGAAGACTTACAATTCAACGGTATGTTAATCTTTATTGAAAATATTTACTTTTCTTTGCACCTTTAAGTTTTTGTATGAAATTTTGGTGGACTAGTCTCTATTATTCTCTCTTCTAAATTCGTTGTATTTGTAATATTTTTCATGATTTTTAATACAATTTAGTTACCATTGTCAAAAAAATTAAACTCTTTTTATTAAATTTATTTTTACCCAATTCAACTCGAATCAAAACACTAAGAGATCATGGAAATTGAGATTTGCAACATTTGAAATTGAGATTTGCAACTCTTTGTATTTTACCATTAAACTCGGTTACAATTCAGTTGCCATTAAACTCTTTGTATTTGGTTAGTTGAGATTTGCAACATTTGAAATTGAGAAAGGGGCAAATATTTTACCACATAAGAGATCACCCGTCGACAATCAACAATCAGTGATCTAATGTGATGAGATGCTAGATTTCTTAAGCAATATCAAGGGTTTGAAATTTAGCGTTGTAAATGAAGAAAACAATGTTGGGAGAGTCAACCTCAAAATAAATCTATGCAAAATTCAATCTGAATTAATCGATCAATAAATATGAGTCAAATACATATGATTAAACCAAAAAATCATCCATGGCCATGGGGGCTTATAATTCAAAAGATAAATGATGGGTGATGTTGGACCATTATTATTTTATACATTTAGTTTCAGTTTATGGACCCAGCCCATTATTGCCTCCAAATTTAGCCCTCCTTCAACGCCATTGATGCCTCTTTGATCATTTCACAACTGTCGTCCCCCATGCCAATATCAAATTGGATTTTTTTTTAATTTGGGTTTAGTATCTAATAAAATTAAATAAAAATTATTTACCTCAGATTTGGTCGATTTGAAGAGAGATCTTATCCCAAATTCGAGTCAGGTGAAAATTTTCTGTATTCATGTTGAACAGCCAAAAACTCGTTTTGACTCACGATCTTCCCTACATTTTTACACGTAGGTCTAATTATATTTCAAACTCTTTTTTTGAACAATTTTTACCTATAGGAAGGGTAAGGGAAATTTTGCTCCAACTGGGTCTTGAACTATTTCCAACTCTTAAAAAGTAATCACTTTGAATTAATAATTTAATTAAATTATATGATATTTTATCAATAACCAGTTGGTCTAGTAGAATAAGGCGCTAGGTTCTTTAAACAAAGTTGAATGTTCGAATTTTAATGTTGTAAATAGATAAATTTGAGTTGGAAGGGTCGCCCCATATTAAATCGCTAGATTCATACAAGTAGATATTATAAACTACAATCATTTTAAACATACAAGTAGATATTATGTAAGTGCCCTAAATTACAATAATTTAGGTTTGAAGAAATAAAGTTGAATGCAGATTCTAGAGCGTTGATTTCAATCATTTAGGTTTGTCACCATTTTCCTACGGCGAAAATTAATAATTGATTCAAGGAAAACAACTTTGAGATCAAAAGACTGAAAATTGAAGATTAGCAAAAAGAACTTGACCTAAGCCATTCCAATGATTATATATATATATATATATATATATATATATATACATATATATATATATATCCTTTCTGAAATTAAATACTTGTCAAACTTTAACATTTATAAATTATCAACTGATTTATAAGTGTAACGACAAAAAAGTGTAATAATAATAAATGTAATCTCGAGTTTAAATCTTGGACAATTCTTATCTCTTCATTATCTATAGATTGAGTTAGAAAATAGACTTTGACCCGTAAAAATATTAAGGTAAGTTTTATTAGAGGTCTGTTATTATCCTTAATCAAAGTCAGAAGTTTCAATTCGTAGCGAGGCAAACATGGTTTCTGATTTCTTGGCAAAGTCTACATTGTCCGATGGAACTCTATGTGCATTTGATGAACCGCCCCCTAGTCTTTTTGAATTATTACTCAGGGACATTGCTGGTCCCAAACACTCGAATGAGAGTATTATAGTGTAATGGCTTCGGCCTCACCTCTAATTCAAAAAAAAAAAAAATCAGAAGTTCTAATCATGTCGTTTTGAATTAAAAACTAAAAAATTGCTCTCATAATAAATTTCTACAATATTTAATCTGAATTTGTCAACTAATAAATTGAATAGTAGTCATTATAAAAATACGATTAAACCAGATGAAATGATGCCTTCTAAATATGTATAAAGTCTAGGACCCATGTACCCGATTTCATCTCTTTGGAATTAGCTAGTTGACAACTCCTTTGAAATATTAATTCGCTATGAGATTCATGTATTTGTGCCACATTCGTATATTTTTGCAAACATATAAATTATAAAATGTTCATAAAATTTAAAATATTAAAATTAAGTTTTATAGAAAATTTGATGCATTATTTTTAAATTTATTTTATATTGAATTCTTATTATAATATTTTATATTATGTTATATTTATTCCATGTTTCAATAAGTCAAACAAGTGGTGTGGTTGGATTTTTGCTTGAGCAAAGCATTTGAAGCCACTTGGCCAACTTGGATCTAAATCCAGTGTATCGACATTATCAAAACTTATAAAACTATTATTAATTAATAAAATAATATTTTTTTATCAAATTGAAGTGTTGAGGCCACACTTCCAAACTATTTTTCTTAATAAAAAACATAGAAAGAACATGTAGGCCACGTACTCGGGTTTAACAACCACCTTTCACTTTATAAATCACAATTTGATCATCTTTTACCAATTAAAGTAATAATTAAATCGAGATTTATTAATTTAGTTGAATGATTAATGATGTTTATATTGTTTTATTTTGTATAAATTTAAATCTCGGTATTTTATCTTTAAAATATAAAATCTCTCTAATTAATAAAAAAAGTAACCATTTAAATACCAACAATCAGTTGATTTAGTGAGATGAAGTGCTAGATCCCTTAAGCAATGTTAGTAGCTCGAATATTGACGTTATGAATGAAAAAAACTTGATCGAAAATATTATATATCTGCAAAACTCAATATGAATTAGTCAATCAATAAATTAAATACCGATAAGAACAATGGGGATATTGATCATATATGTGTATTACAATAAAAAAATGTAATTGATAAGGTAGAGATTCTAGAATTTTAAAATTTTAAGTTTGATTAAATGGAAATAGAGAAATCCAATGAAATCGAAGGTAAGCAAAAATTGGGAACAAACTTATAGAACTATCATTAATTAATAAAATTTGTTTTTATCAAATTCAAGATCCAACAAAAACTTATGTTTTTAAATAACAACAAATAAAGAAATCTGAAAACAATATCTTATTTTTTTAACATTTTTAATATTAATAAATCACAATTTGGTCATCTTTTACTCATTAAAGTAATCAATTAGATTGTACCAAAAAGAGTTGAAACAAGTTGTGTTTAACAATGAACATTACTTTTTCAACAAAAACAAGAAAAAGAAGATGGTTCTCAAACATGAACTATAAAATGGATTGACAAAATAAGTAAAGAAAAAGGAGAGTGAAGTATTGTCTTAAAGAACGATAAAACATATATCATTAAAATTAAGGTATAATGTCAAAAAATACCTCTAATATTTAATTAAATAGTCGCTTGGATATTTATTCTTTTTTTGAAGCAATTTAGTCCTTAATGTTTCATTTTTTGGTCAAAATAGTCATTATGTAAATGAAAACTGTTAGTCAACCAACGATAAAAATGGCTTAAAAATGATAAGAAAAAAAAATTTATATTTTATGTTCGTTCCGATAACAATGTCGGTGTTGACTTTTTAAAGTCACTTTTTTTAAATTTGATATGATTCAAAAAATAATTTTATAAAATAAAATAATATAAAATATATATTTTTAAACAACTTGATTCATTTTTAAAAGTCATTTCAACATTGTTTATCAATAATAAATTTAAAGTAATAATGAGTCAAAGTTCAAATTTTTGACAAAAATAAAACATTGGCACATTAAATTGCTTCAAAAAATTTTATAAAATTATTTTTATTGGATGTGTCACGGGTGTAGTCGGGTTTTTGTTTATATGACACTACTATCTCAAAAACAATTACCCTAAAGCTTTGTCACGTTATTTGAAGCCATTTACCAAAATAAATACACTAAAGCAAATGACCTATACCCAAAAAAATCAAATTTAGGGACCTAACTTTAAAAAAAAAATTATTATTACTTGATTGTAAAAAATAATTTTTTAAGGACTAAAATAATAAAGGTAAAATTTCAATTTTAAATCTTTAAGTTAAAAAATAGATAAAGATGGACTATTATTACAATTTTCTTTAAATTTATTATGGTTTAAGTCATGTCGTATATAGTTTTGTTTAAATTTATTTTTCATTTTAAATATATCTCGATTATTAGTCTAATTCTACTTTGTGGGAGTTAATTTTTAAGTTTAAGGGTACCAAAACCCCTTAAACTTTTGGGGAAAATCAATTAAACCATATTTTTTCACCCAATTTACTCATTATATCTTAGTTTAAAAAAATATAAATAATATTAAAACTTTATTTAAAATGTTGACATAAATTAAAATCATAATCTAAGATTTCAAATTTAAATTTTTTAAAGATTTCTTTATATATTTTGTAGAATATCTTATTAATGAAACAAACAGATCTGTTTACGATATATCCTAAGAATGATAAAACATGTATCATTAAAATTAATTATCACAAAAAAAATAGAAACAAACAGGAATATGAATATGATATCTTTATTTTCTTTGACATTTGAGACACATTTTTTCAAAAAGATTAATCTAGGTCACATCAACGTCTCCTAGTTACAAAGAATTGGAACAAGTTGTGTTTAGTGGATGAACCCACTTGTTCCAACATAAACAAGAACAATGGGGATGTTGATCATATATTTGCAGTATAATAAAACTATTCAAAAAAATGAAGTACAGTGAAAATAATAATAATTCATAAGTGATTCTAGAATTCTAAAAATTTAAGTCGAGTCTATCATTAATGTATTATGTGTGTGGTTTTGTTTAAATTTATTTTGATCTTAAATATATCTCAATTATTAGTCTAGTTATACTTTGTAATCACACATGCATATTTAGAAAAAATTGAAGAAAAAAAACACTATTCAAAACGGCGTTAGTTTATGTTTGCTTATTTATGAGATTTTACAAACATGAACAAGATATTTTGTTCTTTAGGCCCTAAATTAGGGATTTAAATTGTGGTTGTGATCGTTCATTTATGTTCATGAACGTGCTTATTACTGTTCGACATAATGAATGTTATTTTATCCACATATGTCCATTTATAGTTAAATTTTAATAATAAAAAATTATATTTAAAAATTTAAAAACATTATATTAAAAATATAAAATAAAAAATAAACAATACTCAATGTCCGATTACATACCTCTATTTAAATACATGTCTATAATATCAAGTATTGAAAAAAAAAATTAAGAGTACGTCTATAATAACTAGTATTGATTTTTTTTTTTAAGAATATGCTCATGATAATAAATAATAGAAAAAATAGGTCCATAATAACAACTATTAAACAAATATTTTTAATATTTATTATTCTGACCATAGTCTTGAAAAATAAATTTTATGTTTAATACTTATATAAGAAGTTTGCAAATTTTCCTCAATATTTATTAAATTAAGTCCTATTTTTCCATCTAGTTAAGCTTTTATATCTCATAATTTCATCAAATTTATCCAATTTATATATTATATTGGTCATTAACTTTTTTTTTTCATTCTACACTTTTAATTTTCTTTGACGTAACCTCTGGGCAGGGTGAGGGCCCTGGAGGATAACCCTGTTGTCCTATTGCAAGGACCGCCCTGCGTTGTTTAATAAAATAGACATTCTTTTTTTTTTCTTCTATTTTTCGAATAAATCTAATTTGGCAATAGTATGGAGCTTAGAGAAATGGTGGGCCAGCCTTTCCAAACTCAAGGCCTTGTCCTTAGCAAAGCCGTCCAGCGGTCTACTCTGTTATTTCCGTGTTCTAATTTTGAAAACCGTCGTTTGATTTGATTCTAATTTGTCGTTTCGTTCCATTTTTACGCCATATTCTGGTGCACGCAGTAGGGGTGTGAAAAAAAAATTGAAAAACCAAAGCCGATCCCAAAATTCGAAAAAATCAAACTGAAAGATTAGTTAACCGAATCAAATAATTTAGTTTCCGTTTCAGTTTTTATTTTTTAATAAGAAATCAGTTTGGTTACAGTTTACGATTTTAAAAAAATCGAGCAACCGAACCGATCTGTTATATAATATATATTATTATATTATGTTTTTTTTCAATTTTTATATTAAAAAATATGAATTTTTTTTATTCTCATTCTCCAAGAGTAAAACTTTAATTTCATTTTATAAAATTGAAGTATTTAACTTGCTAGTATTAAAAAAGATACTAATATCATATGTCGGATTTTAAAAGTATTTACTTTTTTCTAACATATTATTAAAATTTATAATTTTTAATAAACAAAGTAAAAAAACCGTTATCCGAACCGAATATTTCGGTTAACCGAATAAACGGTTAATCAGTTAAATGGTTATTGTTTAGGGTCAAGAATTGAGTAAACTGAACTTATCGGTTTTGCACACCTCTCTCATGCACGTGCTCTTTTAACCTACTTTCACCTTTTTTCCCCACCCCTTTTCCTTCCGAAATTCGTGTCGGTAAATTTGTTGGAAGTTTCTCGTCTGGTCAGGAGTGTTCAAAAATATTTAATCCGACCAATTCGATTATCCGTTGATCTGATCTAAAAATTTGAATATTGGATTCAATTTTTATTTCTGGATCGGATACGGATCGCAATATTTCAAGTTTAAGATTATCCGGAAATTTTCAAAATTTAATGAATATTAATCTTGTTACATTTAACAATTTGATGTTTCTTATATCTGAAAATAAAATAAAAAACAAAATTTTCATAGATGTGAATATTGCTATATTTAACAATTTGATGTTTGTTATATTCGAAATCCCGAAATTTCCATAAATACGACCTTCATATTCGAAAAAATAGTTAAATCAAATTATATTTTCGGATAATCAGATATCCGAATATACGATATTCCAATATCTAGATATCCGATTTTTTCTGGATCGGATACGGATCATTATATCTTGATTCAAAAACCGGATATCCGAAAAAAAACGGATTGAATCCGATTCGATATCCGACAATGAACACTCCTACGTGTGGTTAGGGTCAGTCTGAGGTACGATAGGTTTAGGTTGCGATTAAAAGACGATAAATTTCAAAATTTGTGAAAGACTCACTCAAAAATTTAAAATATTGGACTTTTTGATAATATTTTAAGTTGATTTTTTCGTAATTTTTTATAAGTATCGAAACATTAAAACAAGTTTCAAAACTTTGTCCAAGAACCTAAAATGTTATAAAAAAAAGTTGCGAAACCTATTTTTAAAGTTTTGACACTTGTCAAAAATCACGAAAAAATCAGCCTAAAATGTTATAAAAAATCTAACATTTTAGGTTCTTGGGTGAGGATTTCACAAGTTTTGAAATTATCGTTTTTAACCACACCCTTACCTGTTGAACATTAGACTCCCCTGGCGGTTATGGTTGAATAAATTTTGATTCGAGGGTAAACTTATATGCGGAAGATAATTAAAATTAAATTAATTAAATCGGAGATTAAATGTGTTATTATGTCAATTTTTGTTAACTATAAGATCATTGCCATTAAAATTTTAACAACATAATAATGTGGTTAAAAGATTATTTTGTAATTTTTCATAGTTGAAGGACTCAGTAAAAAAATATCACATAATCATGGGATTGTTTACGTAATTTACCCTAATAAATAATATAAATAAATATTATTTTTTGTCATTAAAAATTCAAAACATTTCACATTGTAATTCAAAAAAGGAAAAAAAATATAAAAGTAGGCTGCGGGGCTCGAACCCACGCGGACTGCTGTGCAGTTGATCACCTCCCCTTAACCTCACGGGCAAACCAGATGATGTGTGTGACATTAAAAATTTTTTATATCAAAGTTCTATAAGAAAGAAACCATGTGTCAAATTCAAAGGCTGCTATAAAAATAGATGTGAAATTTATCCATATTTTCATGGAATAACTCAATTGAAGATTGGAGTTAGCTACTTTTTAATCAAATTAGATGTGACATAAAATTGATTGGAAGTGAAAATGGTGATAGTTAAAATGGATAGTTAATTAACATTAAAAAACTTTAATTAATTATAAATTAATTTAATATAACGAGATATTAAACTATTATTTAAATAAAATTATAAGTTCAATCATCACATTATAAATGAAACAATATTAAATTTAAAAAATTTATTTTTATAATGAGTTTTTAAAATATTTAAATATATTAATTTGACAATAGATCAAATTATGGTAAAAATATGATTTTTTTATTACAACAAATTATGGTAATATATATATATATATATATTAATTTAAGAATACTTTTGAGTGGTAACATGAATAATTGTTATAATATTTCTACCTTTATATTTTTATAATTATTCTTATTTTGTTTAATAAAAATATTTTTTGTGTTGATTGGGTCAAGACGGAGATAGTTTTATCCTAAAATTTGGGTTGGGTCAGGTGAAATATCTCCAAAATGTCGGATTAAGTTTAATTGAAAGCTTTAATTTTTGAATCCGATGCAAGCCAAAAATTCGATTCGACTCGACCCATGACCATCTCTAATTTTCAATCCAGATTTTATAGTATACATATCCATATTTCTGCTTCATCTCATTTAGATATTATTTTTTGAACCTGAGTTCTCGAGATTGAATAAATCACTCAATGTCACGAGACAACACCTTAAGTTTAATTATTGTTATATTGTAATTGTAATCACTTAAAAAAATATTGGCAGATATTTTAATATTGTGAATAAAATTTTTTGAATTGGAAGGATCATCCCCATGATGAGCCGTTTTAGTATACAATCCAAATTAATAAACCAAACTAATGAGTTGAATGATAATTAAAAAAATCTTATATGTAATTTCAATCCTCAAACAAGGGTGAAAAGGTAAACACAACGTTTCCATTGTTTCCTCCGCAAGAAATATAAAATGCACATTATTAGCCCACAAAACCCTCAAAAAATGAACTCATTTAATATCATTGTCCAACAACAGAAAATCACAAGCTGAAGGAATCGTTTTCTCTAGTTTAATTCGCATTTTCTCATCAATTGTAAGCTCAAATTCTCTGCAAATCTTTTCAACCGAAGTTTTTTTCTCTGATCAATCACCACCATGTGTGGAGGTGCTATTATCTCCGATTTCATACCGCCGGCGCGGACGTCGCGACGCTTGACGGCCGATTTCTTGTGGCCTGTTCTGAAAAAATCCGGATTTAAGAAATGTTCCGGCAGAAGGTACTCAAAGCCGGTGACCGATTTGGATGATGATTTCGAGACCGACTTCCAGGAGTTTAAGGATGAAGGATCTGATGTAGATGACTACGATGTTGATGCTGTTTTGGCTGATGTCAAGCCATTTGCTTTCTCTGCTGCAAAGAAATCAGCTTCTGCTGCCTCACATGGTAAATAACAATAATAATTCCTTCTTCTTTTATTTTCCTTAATATTGAAGTTAAACTTTGAAGGCCTGATCGGGTTAAATTATTGATTAATTGTTATTGACATTTTTAAATGAATTAATTATGTTGCTTAACACTTAATTATTTTTTTGTTGTTGCTTGTTTGGTTATTTGATATAATAGAAGTAGGTCTGGAGAATATCTTGGTTAGTATATTTACTTCAAATTTTGTTAAAAGCAAATGTTCTTTAACTAAAAATGTTTTCCCCAGATTTTTCTAGATATTTCTCAGGGTATATATAATATATATTTCTCTTTTGTTTTTTCCTGCTTCAGTTCTTTGCTTTATATGTTAAAAAGTTGTTTTCCACTTTTTTTTTCCATTTTATAATATTTGTTCTTCATTTTAAGCTGGAAATATGGCATAGAAAATAAAATTCTAGAAGTTAGATTATAAAATCTTAGCAAATTAAAGCCTATTCAACTTGAGTGAACAAAGATCTATCTGTAATAATACTGAGATTTTCTGCAAACACATCAATTCATTTTGTTGTTTGTCTCCTGAGGTTGATATCTGTTGAATAAGCTTTGATTCAATATTTCATAGGAAAAATTTTGTTTAAATTAACTTTTAATTGTTTCTATCTGACCAATCTGTATGGATTCTTGTATTGTTTAACTGCTGTTTGAAATCTTGTTATGTAGGAGATCATGTTGTCTATCTCCAAAAGGAGAAATCAGGGTTTGTTTAATTGATTTGGAAGAAATTTAGTTCGATAAGCGACACGTGGAGTAATAATTCCTGGATGTAATAACTAAAGATGTTTTTCTCGTGATTAATGTCTTAAATTCTGTTGCCTTGTGAAAATTTTGTTGTGATTTGTATAGATCTTCATTTATGGTTCATGCATCTGTATGATTATTAAAACTTTCCTTTTTCAATCATTGAAGGTTCAAACTCCGGAAATTCCATGCAAATCAACGGTCAAGCTGAGAAATGCACAAAAAGAAAGAGGAAGAACCAGTATCGTGGGATCCGGCAGCGTCCATGGGGTAAATGGGCTGCTGAAACCCGAGACCCAACAAAAGGGGTTAGGGTTTGGTTAGGAACTTTTAATACTGCCGAAGAAGCTGCGAGAGCTTATGATGCTGAGGCACGGAAAATTCGTGGTAATAAAGCCAAGGTGAACTTCCCTGACAAGACTCCCCGTGTCTCTCCTAAGCTTACAGCCAAGAAAAATTCTCAGAAACCAGTCTCCAAGTCAAACTTGAGCCCTGTCCAGCTGCATCTGAACCAGAATTTCAATTACCTGAACAATCCAGAGCAGGAATACTTTGATACCATGGGTCTCGTAGAAGAGAAGCCACTGATGAATCAATTTGCATATGCGCACTCGGTTCCTACATCTGTTGATGTCGGATTTAAACCATTTAATCAATCTGATAATTCTCCCGTGTATTTCAATTCTGACCAGGGAAGTAACTCCCTCGATTGTTCTGATTATGGCTGGGGAGAACAGGGTTCCAAAACTCCTGAAATATCGTCCATTCTCGTAGCTTCAATAGAGGGTGATGAGTTCCTGGAGGATGCAAACCCTAACAAGAAGCTGAAACCAAGTTCCGACAATGTTATGCCTACTGAAGACAATCCGGCAAAGAGTTTGTCCGATGAGCTATTGGCTTTAGACAATCCGATGAAGTACTTCCAAATGCCGCCTTTCCTCAACGGGAACTGGGATGCCTCAATTGATGCATTCCTCAACGGAGATGCAACACAGGACGGAGGAAACCCAATGGATCTCTGGAGCTTCGATGACTTCCCTTCCATGCCCGGGGCTTCTTTCTGAGCAAAATCTTTGCCCTACTTTGTTTTTGTAAATAAAGCAACATGTGAGTGAGTTTCACAAACCCCTCTGGCAGCTTTCTTTACAACATTATTTGAAAAAATGTTGATTCGTTTAATATATTTTGCTTCTGTTTTGTTGGTTTACTTTCTTTCAGGAATTTGGTCAATAATGTGTTGTGAAGTCGAAGCGGATGTAAAAGCAAAGCTATGTTACATGCTTAAAGCCTCGTTGTCTGCAGTGCGATCAGAGGTTTCTCTTAGTATGTTTTCTCTTTTAATGTCTTTATTTTTAGACTTCTGGACTTGAAATATTAAGTTTTAATGATTGTAGTGATTTATGTGGATTTTCGTGATGAAAATACCCAGAACATATGAATGTTTAACTTTGCTCTTTATTTCTCTTACTTTCCTTCCAGTTCTTTAACATTTGAGCCTGCAATTCGAGATTTTTTTTACTTTAATTTGACATGATTTGATCTTTATTTAATCATGGTATTGTTGTCGTTAAAGTGATACATTTTTGTTTTGAAACAATTTAAAACTCATACAAAATAGGTTAAAAGTCATTTAGTATTAGTTGACTAACAATTTTAATTATTAGGCAATTTTTTTCACTTTAAATTTGAGGGTTAAATTCTTTAAAATGATTTTATCTTTATTAAATATTAAGGTCATTTTTTTGACATCATGCGCTATTTCTTTGTATTTAACCTATCAGTAATATTATAAAAATGATTTGTTGTAGAGTTTTGTCATTTTTATGATCTTATTTGACTTGATTAAATTAACCTTTGTTTAGACTCTTAAACAAATGGGTAGAGAGAAATCATCAAATAGAAGAGAAAAAAATTACTATCAAATCTTCTATTGATATTATTATAGTCGTGAAGTCAATGTTACGACAATTTTTTTACCCTCTCAAATATATCTAAGGATTAAATACTTAATTTGACATAGTAAAGGACTAAAACAACAATTAGACCATTTTTATTTTAATAAATTAAACACATCGATCCCAATGAGAGGCCAATTGCTATGTCATAATATTTGCATATTATATCCCCAGCCTGCTGCTCTGGTTTTTAGCAAGCAGGTGAGGACTGTGGGGCATGGCAAATTGATTGTCGGCAAGGGAACGTGTCGACTCAATCATATACGTGATAGTTTGACACACAAAATTACTCACCCTTCTACTTCTTACCAAATTTTATGTTATTGTTTATTAGTTCGATAATCAACATATGTGATAGTTCGATAAACAAAATCACTTCATTAATGTACAGTTGACAGACTAATAAAATAGACCCATTATGCCTTTAACGTCGTTTGCTAATAGACAATCATTTCAATAATAAAAATTTTATTTATGAAATGTTAAATTTATTAAGTTATTTCGAATTAGTACAAAGTTAATAGAATACATAAGTTTCATGATTAAATTTGTTATTACATGCATTTATCTTAATGACAGTGACTTATTCGTCATAAAAGTTTAATTGGGTGACATTTATTCATAAATATATAATTGAATGATTAAATTGTTATTATTAGAAGAAAAACGATACATTTGTTCCTAAACTTATAATTTAACAACTCAATTGTCATTTTTAATAGAAGAATAATATATTTGTTACTAAATATATAACTAAAAATCTCTATTGTAATACAGATTAGTCAAATAATAAATTTAATATCAAATAATTATACACAAATAGATTGGTGTGATAGCCCCCACCATCGTTGGGCATTGGAAGGCCGCAACCCACGGTGGTGGAATGGAGAAAGAAACGACCATTGAAAATAAATCAAAGCAATTGTTATTAAATGGATCTCGTGATTGTCTGTATTATTAATATTGGCAGCAGCAGAAAGATCCTTAAAGGGATCCCGTGAGTGAAATAAGTAAAAGTGGCGTGAAAAACTCAACTTGACTATAAAAATTTAAATTATATCATTCGATATAAAAATACAAATTTTATAATTTTATAAACTTAATTAAAAAAACTTCAAATAAAGTATGAATAACACAAATAATTCAAAAATTTTAGTATTTAGGATTAATTTTTAAGTTCGAGTTAAATCTCTTAATTTTAAGTAAAATATGAAAAAATATAAATTGTCTATAGTTATAGAAAATTATTTAAATTAAAACTAATTAATATCACAATAATATAAATATTTATAATTAAATTTGAATAAAAATTCAAATAATTTTACACAACTTAAAAAAGTTCAAATAAAATTTAAATTAAAAATTATAACTCTTCAACTCAATTAGATCGAATACTTGGTGAATGAGATCATTTGGATTAATTTTACATGTCCAAGACTCCAGATTTTCTGGGAAACCAATCCAATACACCCTTTAAGGGATGACTTGATGGATTCAAATCTCATCATCATCAAATATTGGGTAACCAATCCAATACATCCTTTTCGAATCCACTAATTAGTAAAGTGACCAAAGATGTACATATTATTTCACATTTATCTTAAGAATATTGTACCTCAATTTAATAAAAAAATAGCAAATTTAGTAAACAGCATTAAAGATGCATGTTTGTTTCCCGAGAAACTAAAAGAAATATACATTGTGGTTTTAGGGGGGAAATATGGAGCTAAACAAACAATTTTAATAACGGCGGACAATCCAATATGAAGAAACGATTCCGATTTCATTAATCAAATTTCATGGCAACATTCAGAGAATACAAATCCACTAAAATTCGATGGATTTACATTAACCATTTGCAGAGAAAGCAAATACCACAAAATGAAAAATAAAACGTAGATCTCTAATTCTAGACATTAAACAACTGCCAAACAAAGGAATCTAAGCCCTCTCACCTCTAATTCTCCTGGCAAGCTGGATATCCTTAGGCATAATCGTAACCCTCTTAGCATGAATAGCACACAGGTTAGTATCCTCAAACAGTCCGACGAGATAAGCCTCGGCAGCTTCTTGAAGAGCGGCGACGGCGCTGCTTTGGAACCTCAAATCAGTCTTGAAATCTTGAGCGATTTCCCTAACTAGCCTCTGGAACGGAAGCTTTCGGATCAGGAGCTCAGTGCTCTTCTGGTACTTCCTGATTTCCCTGAGTGCAACGGTTCCTGGTCTGAAACGGTGAGGCTTCTTCACTCCTCCGGTCGCCGGAGCCGACTTCCTGGCAGCCTTCGTGGCCAGCTGCTTGCGTGGAGCTTTGCCGCCGGTCGATTTCCTAGCAGTTTGCTTGGTACGGGCCATCGTTTTGATAATTTGATGAGGGGAAATTGGTGTTTGGATCTGGAAATCTTGTTGATGGATGAATTACGAAACTTTGGAGGGGAATGTATATAAAGAAAATCTGGGAGAAGCGGGAATTAAGTAGTTAAGGAAAATTTTAAAATGGGCTAATATTAACCGTAGATTCAACTGGTTATCGACGGCCCTCAATTGTTGAAGTCATGATCAATGTGCGACGCAAATTGACCAATAGGATTCGTTCTTTTCAGCGGCATTTTTTTCTTAAATGAAAAATAGATGGGCCAATAGGATTCGTTCTATTTTTCTTAAATGAAAAATAGATGACCAAGGTATATTTGACCATTAAGAGGTGTTAAAAAATTATCAATCAAACCTCAAATTGCCGCCGCTTCGGCTGCCGGTTGCCGCGTCTAAGTATACCCATGTGTTTGTGGAACCCAGGCGATTATTTCTCTTAATACGATATCGTCAAAAACGTCGAACGACATGCCAGCCGAACATTAATTTCGCGTTCAAAATAAAAATTATTTGTTTTTCTTATTTGTTATCAATAGAATTAAGAAAGAAAAAATCTCGCGATATAAATTACAAGCTATTTAAAATTTTTGTATGGCTTTTTTTCGCTTTAAAAGTGTCATTGTCTTGTCTTTTCTTTTATTGTTGTGTTATTTTTCTTTGTGATTAGTAGATCTCTTTATTTTTTTTATAAAGTTTTTGTCTATTATATAATTTCGTGGTTATCATTCCCAAGAATATCGTCTTTAAAGTTTAAATTTAAGTTTTTTCCTTGTAAAAGTATTGTATCTTGTCATTACATCTAACTTTGTTGATTAAGTATCTCTTTATTTTGGATTTCTTCTTTTCACATCCTTTTGCTTTTATTTGGCGCCCTCTTCGACATAATTTTATAAGTATTAATTTGACAATACAATCAAAACCAATAAAGGGGCTATATGCATTTTTAAAATCTCCACTCTTACATTAATAGAGTATTTACAAGAGACATGGAGTTTTTCAAAAAGATTGTTGAATTTCTTTATAGAAATTAAAGGACATATTTAAAAAAGTTAAATATTTTTTTGTTTACGCACTTTAAAATACATATTTTTATTTGAGGTAAGTTCATAAATAATCACTGGACTTTATTAAAAAAAATATATATATGGTAACTAAACTTTTAAATATTACAAAATAACAATTAAACTTTATGTTTTGTAACAAAATCGTAACTCGGCTATTAGAGGTTGTTAAGTGGAGTAACGTTACAATTACGAAATTTAAATAATAAAACGTTTTGTCCTATATATTTATAAATTTAATCAATTTAGTCATATTTCAAATAAAAACACATAATTCACGTACTTCTTGGTCGAACTTGCTTGACCATTTCGAAACGATTCTTTTGTTACTCCATAATAGACTGGTTTTTCTCCGTAAAGGTGGTAAAGTTCTACCCAAATGCCGAGCCCCCAACAATAAATGTCCCCGAATCCTCAGCATCTTCAGATTGTAGTTTCCCGGTGACACTACTTGACTGAAAAGTCTTGTTTTTGGATGATATAACTGGTGCTGGATTAAGGACTTGCGGTTGCTCCTGGGGCTTTTGCTTTGTTCTGATTTCAACTTGCAGTGTCTGAGCCAATCAATGTCTGACATGTGACAGTAATTTTATTTTTTAAAAAAATTCAGACAAAATCCAAAAATTTAAATTTTTCATAAAATCTCAAAATTTTATAATTTTTATAAAATAGTCCACAAATCCTTAAAATTTCCGAAACCCAAACCCCAAATCATTGCCGCATCTGTCGCTGATCGCCGCACCTGAGCATACCCATGTGTTCGCCAGACATAAGCGATTATTTCTCTCAATACAACATCGTCAAAAAAGCCGAACGACGTGCCAACCGAACGTCAATTTCGCGTTCAAAATGGAGATCATTTATTTTTCTTATTTGTTATCAATAGAATTAAGGAAGAAGAAATCTCGAGATATAAATTACAAGCTATTTATAATTTTTGTATAATTTTTTGTCTTTAAAAGTGTCATTGTCTTGCCTTTTCTTTTAGTGTTGTGTTTTTTTTTTTTTTGTAAAACTTTGATACACAGGCTCTGTAAAATTAATTTTACACAAACATGTGTATTTACACTATAAAAATTCAAATCCTAAATTTCTAACTCTAACCCTAAAAAACTAAACCCCACACTCTAAACCCTAAACCCTAAATTCTAAACACTAGCTTTAAATTCTAAATCCTACAACCTAAACCCCTAAACCTTAAACCCTAAACTAAAACTCTAACTCCTAAAACTAAAAGGCACGTGTAAACTAAAGTTTACACAGCCTGTGTATCAAAGTTTTTTTCATTTTTTTGTGATTAGCTTTAAATAAAGATTTCTTTATTTTTTTGATAAAATTCATGTCCATTTTATAGTTTTGTGATTATCTCTTCTAACAATATCGTCGCTAAGATTTAAACTTAAGTTCTCTCATTATGAAAACATTGTATCTTGTTATTGCATCTAACCTTGTTGGTTAAGTATCTCTTTATTTTCAATTCCTTCTTCTCACATCCTTTTGCTTTTATTTGCCTCCATCCTTGACATAATTTTGTAAGTATTAATTTGATAATACAATCAAAACCATTAATGGGGTAATATGCATTTTTTTTAGATCTCCACTCCTACATTAATAGAGTCTTTATAAGAGACATGGAATTTTTCAAAAAGATTATTAATTTTTTTATAGAAATTAAAGGACGTATATAAAAAAGTTTAATATTTTTTTCTTTACGCACTTTAAATTACATGTTTTGATTTTGGATAACGTTCATAAATGGTCACTGAATTTTATTAAAAAAACAGTAATTAAACTTTGAAATGTTATAAATGACAATTAAATTTTATGTTTTGTAATAAAATGGTAATTCAGCTGTTAGAGAATGTTAAGTGGAGTAACGTTACAATTACGAAATTTGAATAATAATATATTTATAAGTTTAATCAATTTAGTCTTCTTTCAAATAAAAACACATAATCCACGTACTTCTCACCCGAACTTGCTTGACCACTTCGAAACGATTCTTTTGTTACTCCATAATAGACTGGTTTTTGCCCGTAAAGGTGATAAAGTTCCACCCAAAAGCCGAGCCCCCAACAATATATGTCCCCGAATCTTCAGCATCTTCAGATTGTAGTTTCCCGGTGACACTACTTGACTGAAAAGTCTTGTTTTTGGATGATACAACTGGTGCTGTCTTAAGGACTTGCGGTTACTCCTGGGGCTTCTGCTTCATTCCGGTTTCAACTTGCAGTGTCTGGCCTCCGGGTGTATTGTTAATTTTCTCTATTATCTGCTTGTACAATTCCACTATATGCGTTGTCTCTGCAAATCAAATATTTGGAAAGCGTAACCTTTAGATTACAAATCAAACATTAATATCCTGATCAGCAACGATTGATCATGTTCTAACGAAGCGGTCTCCACGACAAAATGTTCACCATTAGTAACGGGCTAACAGCAAATTAATGTTAAAAAGTTTAACTAAACCAAATTGCAGGTGCAGTATTCTGTCTTAAAACAAGTGGCATGAAGCCACATTAAGAGAATGACACCTTATAATACAAGTGATTCGAGAAATAGATAAATTAATACTCGATAATAATTGATGTCCAGCTGACTCTGGAACAAATCAAGATGCCCAGGTTCTCATTTGTATAACAATTGCTTTTTAATGTACTTTGTTTTGGATTGCGTTCCAGGATCGGTAAGTTGGATTCCAAACATTGCTAGATACTCTTGTTATCTCTATTCAATGGTTCATGAAATGAAAAAAAAAAGGAACCGGAGTGCCATTGAAAGCAAATGAGAAATGGAAATAGCAGAGGAGTATCTTAGAACTTGTGCCTGCTATACGTATTATTTACTGATTTGACTGAAAAATAGGCTTATGGGGAAAAGGTCTTAAATGATTCACGATGTTAAATGTAAGTGAAAATAAAATACCAAATACGGTTGTGTCCCAAGAAAATAAATGAACAGATTATCAAGAAACAGAATACAATTCGATTATGAGGATGGGAAAATTTTGTTCAAACACTTGGCAGATCAGAAGAAGAGCTGAACAAGCAATTCTTAGGGGAAATTCATGTGGAAAACACCAAATTACATAGCATCGTAATAAAATCCCATTGATTTACATCAATCAGCAGCAGAGGATGCTAATGCATCAAAATCAACAAACTTAGATCTCTGATTAAGATCATCGTTATACTAAAACACAAACTAACCTAAGCTCTCTCGCCTCTAATCCTCCTAGCAAGCTGAATATCCTTAGGCATAATCGTAACCCTCTTAGCGTGAATGGCACATAGATTAGTATCTTCGAAAAGTCCGACGAGATATGCCTCGGCAGCTTCTTGAAGAGCGGCGACAGCGCTGCTTTGGAACCTCAAATCAGTCTTGAAATCTTGAGCGATTTCCCTCACCAGTCTCTGGAACGGAAGCTTTCGGATTAAGAGCTCGGTACTTTTCTGGTACTTTCTGATTTCCCTGAGAGCTACAGTTCCTGGCCTAAAACGGTGAGGCTTCTTCACTCCTCCGGTCGCTGGAGCTGACTTCCTAGCAGCTTTTGTAGCTAGTTGCTTACGTGGAGCCTTGCCGCCGGTGGACTTCCGGGCTGTTTGCTTGGTACGAGCCATATGTGAAAATTAAGAAAGGAAAAATGAGTTTGGATTGTGAGAAAGTGATGGAAAATTGAAGGGAAATGATTTCGGTGGAGTCTTCTGTGGTATTGGAGAGGCGTATATATTAAGGACGGTTTGGGAGAAGCGGGAGTAAGTAATTAAAGAAATATTTTAAATAAGGACAGTATGAGCCGTAGATTGGGAGGGATTATCGACGGCTATTAAGTTGTTAAAGCATCGATCCGTGTGTGATGGCAGTTAACTAATAGGATTCGTTCTTTTAAGCGGTATTGCCTTGATGTTTGGCGCATTTTAAAATTTTTGCTCTGGATTAAGAGAGGGAATCTAAGCCGTACACTGATTAAATACTGACGGATATGATCCACTGAAGCGAGTCAGGGTTGGATAGCAATCTGTGAGATAGCCGAACAGCCAATGGAATTTATCCATTGCTCTTTACCCTTCAAATAATACATTTTTTTATCTAGTGATGGTCATTTGACCTAGACTTGACAGATTTTAACCGACCCTATATTGTCAATTTTTTAAAGAAAATTTGGAGATTGGGTCGAGCTTTTTTAAGATGTGATTGGGTCAGGCTTAGGGTAAAAAAATTCTGACCTGGTCCAACCCGAAATAATATATTTTTGTAATATATATGTTCGTCTTACGAACCATGTTCGGAGTGCTAGATTGTCCCTCCTAATAATGTCATCTCCAACATTTGAACTCACGTCCTCTCCTATTATATCGAATAAAAATAAAAAATAACTTTTTGTTTATATTAAGTTGGGTTCAGATTTGTATGGAGCATCATAAAATGTCGGGTTGAATTGGCCAAAAAAAAACCAATCTATCTCATCCTACTCTTACCTAACAAAATAAAATGCTGCTGCTTCTAGTTAAATTGATGTTATAAGTGACATATGATATGTCCTCATTATGCTTAGAAAAATTGAGTCAAAGATTTTGAATATGATAGTTTGTGTTTAAATATTTGAGGTTCTCATTATGTTAATGTTTTCACAAAATTTGTAACAACATTTTGATAGGTCCTTTTCTTTATTATAATTCAAATTTTATTAAGGATTACTTTCTGTCTAGTTTTTAACAATGTTTTTCTTAAGGTTTTATATTGAACTTACTTATATTTCGTGCTTATGTGATCCCTCAATATTAAATTTTGCATTATCCCATTTACATTAATAATTTGACTAAGCATGAAGGTGGGAGAGCGCCAGGGTGGAAGCAACAAACAATAAGCCAATTTGACGCCTGTTTTTGGTTGAGTTCCCCCTCTCAACTACTGTTGTCACCGACTTTTTATTCCTAAACAGAGATGAATTTAGCGCAAACGCTCGTTTATCTATCATTATTTGCTCTCTAAACGTCCGTTTCTAAAAGTTAAAAAAATTAACTTTTACAAACGCCCGTTTAATGGCAAAGGAAGCAACAAACAATAAGCCAATAAGCTTTGTGGGTGTGAAACATTGAACAAACCTTAATTTTGCTTTACTTTGCAAGCATTGACAAAAAAGCAGCCACCCAATTCTTTGCAATGATTAGAGTCGGCTTATGGAACCGAATTTTTCCACGCCCAATACCAGTTTTGTATTTATCCGTAGAATTTGTTACTATTAGAATAAGGGAAAAAAATTCTCATGGCGGCGAGAACGAAACTTTTTCATTCGATTTATAGATTTGATTTAAGTGTAGAAATTTAGAATTTAAAATTTAAATATTAAAATTTAATTTTTAAAGTAATATAATTAAAGAATTTTAATTGTAAACTCAAAATTTTAATCACGCCTCCTAAATTTAAAATTTATACACTTAAATTCTTGAACGATCTTTCTAAACCCTAAAACTAAAACATTTGTGAAAATAAAATTTACACAAATACTTATACATTTATTTTCACAAACACTTATGCATAGAATAATTATATTTAAATTAATACCTACAATATATTTAAATATAAACTTCATATAACAAAATGTAAATTAATACGAAGTTGCAGTCAACTTTATACACCAAACTCAAACATAAAATCTCAAAATTCTTTTAAAACTTCACAATCTTTTTTGGCTTGTGTATTAAAAAAACCCCGTAAACTACCATAGCTAGTTTAAATAAACCCTTACAGTATTTTTTTAACTAATTAATCTGTATTCTTTATGATTTATGATTTTTACCCTGAGATTCATTACCTTTATCTGATTATTCAAAAAAAATTAAGAAATTACATGCAATCTGATTTAACAGAAAATTCACTAAATTGCTCAAATTAGAAGTTTTGGGACTAAATTCTAAATATATATATATAGGAAAATACTTTGTTACACAAGTTTGTGTAAACTTTAAGTTTAGACAAGCCTTTTAATCTTAAAATTTAGGTTTAGGGGTTATGTGTGTAGTTTTAGAATTTAAAGTTTATGATTAGAATTTAGAATTTAAGGTTTAGGTTTTAGGGTACTAGAATTTGAGATTTAGGCTTTAAATTTTATAGAATGATTGTGCAAAATTTTTTAAGCAGCTTGTATATAAAATATAATAATATATCACCTATTTTGACCCACAATTTAAAATTTGCTATTAATTTAAATAGCAAACGAGATGAAAAGGTTTTAGGACTGAAATATATTTTTGTTAAATTTTGAGGATAAAAGAATATCATTAAAACTAAATTAAAAGCGATTTTTGATTGTGGGCGGCCTGGAACACCCGCGATACCCCCCCCCCCCCCGGATGAATTTGTCCTAATCATTTATTTGGACCGCTAAAACCAACCACGTCCCCGACACGTGGCTTCACCGTCGGCCCAAGGAAACAAAATGGGAAGTGTGAAATTTAAATGTACCCATGCTCATTTCACGTGCCTGGGGTTGCAACTCCCATGTTTTGCCACGTCGTCTCACCAGTTGTCTCCGTATACGACGGAGATCTTTGCCACGATGAATCGGTCATCCATCTCAGTCGTCCGATCGCCATGCTTTTTATTTCGTGGTCAACCTTATATATATAAACATAATAAATAAAAATTATTTTTAAGACAAAAAAATGGAAATAACGTTCGTCTTTTCTGTAAGGTGTGGCTGCGCGAGTGGTGGTGGAGGGAAAAGATAACCCCATGTTAGGGGATCTTTAGTTTTCACAATTCATTTCATGCACATCACGACCCATTCACTTGTGCTCGCTGATTGGGTGTTTGTTCGTAAAGTATACAAATGGTCACTAAATTATTTTTAAAAATATAAAATGATCATTAAATTTTAAAAATTATATAATAAGCATTAAATTTTAGTTTTTGTTATAAAATAGTTACTAAGCCGTTAACTGGGTGACATGACAGTGATAAAAATTTGTATAACAGCACATATAATTATCATATCTCAAAAAATAACATATCTACACATTTAATCAATTCAGACATCAATAATGAGGATTAAATTAGGACTAAATTGATTGAATATATAAATATAAAAGATTAAATGTAGTGTTATTCAAATTCTTATAATTATCACGTTTTTAATTTAATAACAATTAACGGCTTAATAACCATTTTATAATAAAAACTAAAATTTAATGTCATTATATAATTTTTTAAATGTTTGGTTACATTTTGTATTCTTTGAGTCTAGTGGAATCGATGTTGACAGACAGATATTTCCCAATTGTCTTGTCAAACAGAGATATGTAGTGAGAAATATTTACGATGAAAGACATAATAGGTTTAACAAACATATATATATAGAGTTAAAGTATTAATAAAATAAGTTGAGAGTACGGACAGGTGTAAAATTATATGTTATGGGTGAATTTATAAAATTTTAGAGGTTGAATTTATAAAATGTTAGTAGGTACAAAAATAGATTTTTAATAAAAAATATATAATTTTTTAAAAAAATTAATTATATAAAAATTTTGCACCCCTCTCAGTCTATTCTTAGTTGTGAGGATCATTATTATAGTAATATTTTATCTAAATTAATCGGATACCAATAAATGTATCAGAAAAATATTAAAAATGTAAATTATTATAACTAAATTTTGTATCGATTTTTTTAAAAAAATTATTAAAATGATTTTTAAAAGATTTTTAAGCCTTTCAGTATATAGTCCACAAACTGAATGAGTGGCTGAATCTCGACAAACGGGATTATATTATTAAGGGTTAAATGCACACTATACCCATGAAGTTGTTCATTTTTCTCACGTTTATATTCAGTTTGATTATTTCATGCGTATTAACTGATTTTTGTTGTTGCCTATGTTTTCCTCTGCATTGCATATTCATGACATAAATCACGAGCGAGCTTCAATTTAGAGAACTTTCATAATAGACAAAGGGTCACATGATCAAATGAAAAATAATCCAATTTAATTTACTTTTTAAATTGATACCAAAAGAAGCGATAGAAATTTTATTTAGACTCTTTATTTTTATGATTTAATTCTCTTTTTAGAACTCATAGATGAAATAGAAAAAAAAATCTGATGTAATGAGACATTTTGTTTAATGAAAGTTGACTTATGATGATTGTTTTGGGATCAATACCTTATTTCCATTCATGTTTACATTTAAGCTCTACATTTTAATTATTTATATTAACAACATCATCATTTAATTTATTTTGAACTTATTTTGACTTGGGGAAAGTCTTCATCTTTGAACAACCTTGAATCCATGAGCATGAATTCTCAACAATACAATTTTGAAAAGATGAATGATTTAGTCGCTCGGGTAGATAATATCAAATGGCTCCAAGAACAATTAGCCAAATCACAAGAAGAGATGATGGATTACTAAAAAAATTTCAAGAAGAAATAAGAGAGAGAATGACTGAGCTAATAAATATGGTAGCTACCATAACCAAAACAAAGAGGTTAGGAGAAAACTCTTCTATGCAAATTGAGATTGAAAACACAGGCAATAATCGAAACTGTGATTTCGTAGAATAAGATGTATTGCACGATGAAGAACAAACTACGTTTCAATTTGGTCCAAGATAGCTCATGATTGAATGAGTGTCCCCGTTGTGGTGATGTTGGACAAGATTCAAGATTCCTTTTCGAAAGTCTTATCTCATATGATGAAAATAAGGTCGGATAAGGGGGAGTTACAAAACGAGGAAAGCATAAAGAGGACAAAGATATTGGTGTCATGGTGAATATGATTGACACCTCAGCAAAACTTAACAATATCAACTTTTGTCACAATCTCATCAATCACCGTTGATCCTCTTTCGATCCTCCAAAAGAAACATAGAAGACCAAGGTAAAACTTTGGATTGTTTCTTCAAAAAAATACAAGGACCTATTTGACAAAATTGCAAACGTCGAGGGCTAGTTTTACCATTTTTGCCAAAAAAAACATAAAACAATTAAAATTTTAAACGCCCTCGCTATCTCATGTTTTCTAAAACAATATTTATTTGGATAAATTATCAAGTTGCGTCCCCTTTTATAAACTTACAAAAAGTTTATAAAAATGGGGACGCCACCCTAATTTATCAAAAAAATAAAATAGAGAGACAATCTAAACAAAATGAAAATGTAACAAAAGAATAACAAAACAAAGTGAAATTAAAAAAATCAAAGTCGAAATACTAGAGGAGGTAAAGTCAAAGTTAAATGGGTTTTGCGAAAGATGGGGAGATGATGAAACAAGGCTCGAAAAAGAATGAAGAAACAAAATTTATTATCTATATTCACCTACCATGGTAAAGAAATCGTGATATCCAAAAGTGGCGAGTGAAAAGATCTAGTTCAAAAATTCATTGACAACAAAGGGTTGGAATTTTTTTTGAAGAAACAAACCACAAAAGAGAGTCAAATTAAAACCTTTGTTTTTCCTCGCAAATCGAAAGCTGTTGTGTCATAAGGGATCTATCCACCCTAAGAATGCAAATCTGAAAGATGAAGAAAAAAGTGTCATAAGACAAAGGGCGTTGGATATCAATGTTGTAAGAAGAAAATTAGATGAAAACTAAAATATAAAAGAAAGCAAAAACTAAATATAAGAATTCAATGGGAAAAGAAACATCGATGGTCAACAACCAACATTAAGGTTGGTGTCGCGTATGCTAGTCTAGAAATAGAGAGTTCGAAATGATAAAGCACACTAGAAAGTAAAATGATGTTGTATTTTATAGACCTTTCTTATAAAAAAAGTCAATCTACCACATACACAATAAGTCTACAAAACATTTTTTTAATTGAAGATCCTATTTTTATAAATTACACATGGCACCTTAAATCTTTGAATATCATTGGCTAGAAAACATAAACGAAATTGCTATTGTTGTAGATTCTGAAAACAAATGGGGAAGAAATATAAAACTAGTTAAAAGATGGACTAAATTGGTAAAATATTGAAATGTTAAAAATTTGTTATTTTAGAATGAGAACAAAATGCAACAATAAAATTTGTGGTATAAATTTGTTATTATGCCCATTTTATCAGGTGTGAATAGGTCAAAAGATTATTTTATAATGTTTCCATAGTCAGAGGATACAAACATAATAAATCATATAGTTGGGTGACTAACTGGGCAGTTTAACCTATTTATTTATAGTTTCGCGTATTTTTAATAATATTATTTTTAGTTTGTTTTTTGTGGTTTCCATTTCTCCATTAGCTGTACGTTTCTCTTCTTTGCATCTTCTTCTCGATCTCTCCCTTCTTTCCAGCAAGTCGCGCCGTTTTCTCGCAGATTAATACCATTTTTTTCCATTTTATTTTTTTCTTCCCGTTTTTTCTCAAGGTTGAGTTCTGTATTGTGAATTTGTAATTTGTGACGCTTTTTTTTTTTTTTAAAAATTTGTGTGGTTTTATCAGTGCATAATATAGTTTGAATTTTGTAAATCGTGAGAGTTCTTTTTTTATTCTTCTTTTTCGTGGTTCTTCGGTGATCTTTTTCTTGAATGAACCCGAGCTTTGAGTCTCGGGGAACTCGGAATCCGAAAAAGCTAATGGCATCCGAGAATTGCAGTGATGGTGGACTCGATTCGAATCCTTGTTATTTGCAGAAATTCAGACTCTACGAGACTCGCTCGGTATTTTTTCGTAAACTCGTATATGTATTCGTTTTGTTTAATGTTTTCGTAAGCTTTGTGTATATGGCTGTTGGACTTCGTTTAAGGCTTTTGACTTTATCGTTAACGCTCTTAAATCTTTTTATGTTTAATATTTTGGCGATTTATTAACCAAATCTTTTTATATATACATGTATATATTTTGAGTGTTAATGAAATTATGATGATTTTCAGATTTAGCTGATAGCCGGTCTGTGATTTGTTAAATCTTGGTTTACTTATTTCTGATATCGTATTTGTGTGTGTTGACTTGGATTTTTTTGGTTTATGAATGCTTATTGAAGCTGGTAATTCACAAAAGGAAGTCTAATTATGCAGTTTAACTTCCGTCTTCGATTTTTTTTGCTTGTTATTATAACCAGTGATTCCGTTATTTGAATATTAGAAGTTTTCTATATCTAACGGCACTGGAACATTTTTTTGTCTAAATTCAACTTTGCAGGATAAATTAAAGTCTTAATCTAAAAATAGGTTCGTATTGTCAGTATTTTCTTTTCTGTACAATACTTTTAGCTGCAATCATCTTCTATGAAGTGTTAGGCTGTTCTTTTATCTCATAAAGCGATTCATTACTCTTGAGGTCATGGTAACTGGTAAGTGATTGTTAATGTGCTTGGAAGCTACACAAACCTTCATTGTTCGATATAGAAATATTCTCTGTGCTCACTGCTCAGAGCAAGTTCTACTTTTATAAGATACTTTTTCTGTTTTTCTCTATGATGCTGATAAGAATATTATTGCTCCTTTTGCTTTAAATCTCTTTTCTTTCCCCCCAAATTTGTTTGCAGTATAATTACGCCACTTCCATCTCCATTAAACAATATTAATGCAACATTTGTATATTCCTTGTGTGACAGCATTTCTATATGATTGGAAGAGACAAGAACAAAACTGTTTGGAGGGTATTAAAGATTGATCGATTAGAACCTTCTGAACTTAATATTCTTGAAGATTCCACTACATTCTCAGAAATTGAATGTTCTGATCTGTTAAGAAGGATACATGATGGAAACAGGTCCACAGGTGGACTTAAATTTGTTACAGCTTGCTATGGAATCATTGGTATGTAATATTACTCTGGTTCTCCACCTTCACCTGTCAGTCATTTTAGCATGATCTAATGATTCTCTCTCATTAATTTAGGGTTTGTGAAATTTTTGGGACCTTATTACATGCTGCTGATCACGAAAAGAAGGAAGATTGGTTCGATTTGTGGCCATACTATCTATGCCATTACAAAGAGCGAGATGATAACAATTCCCAATTCTTCTGTCCAGTCAAATATGGCTGATTCTAAGAATGAAAAAAGGTCTTTTGTCAATTCTGCTTGTAAATGTAATCTGTTCTTGGTATTTATAAGAAAACAAATGAAATTAGCACTTTAAGTATTCATTGTCCATTTGTATTTAATTAGAATTGGGTTGTGTTCTGGTTACTTTATCTTCTTCCCAATAAGTTATTTTTTTTGGGACAATAATTTGAGTTCTGGAGTCTCTCTTTAAAGTAGAAGAGTAGTTCCATGGTGTGGAGGTAATCTCTGTACTATTTTTGTTGTACACCCTTCATGTTATATCATTGATGTTGGCTGATGCAGCTGGAATTAACCACTTTTGTGGTTAAATATACCATTAATAAAGTCAGCTTTGACCAGTTTATTGTAGCATCTTCTTAGGTAATACTATTTGTAGAGGATATTGCCAGTTCATCTCTTGCATATGTACAGAGGTAACATCCTTGCTGTGTGATATTAGTATTACATGTTGAATGAGACAAGGTTTCATCAGTGTTTCTGGGGGAAATTGCTATCTTCCTCTTTAATTTTCTGGTTATAACTTACAGTTCACAGTTTTTTCATCATTTTTAGTTCATCTAGTAACTAACATTTATTAACGAGGAATGTCTTTTCTTTCTTTCTTCTTTGTCCTTGTTAAAATAGATACAAGAAGCTCCTGCTGCACAGTGGATCTTACAAAGGACTTCTTTTTCAGTTACTCTTACAATGCAATGCATAGCCTCCAAAGAAATTTATGTAAGAATGAGACAGGATTAGTGCACTATGAAACAATGTTTGTCTGGAATGAGTTCTTAACTCGAGGAATCCGGAATAATCTCAAGAATACTCTGTGGACTGTTGCACTGGTATATGGCTTTTTCAAGCAGGTTTGATACACTTTAGACTTCTTCCTATTCATTGATTTTGCATGGTAGGTGAGAATGGAATGATCTGCAAGAAGATTGTTAAGTTCAAGTAGTTAATTTTATTTCCATTCAGTTTCTGTATTTGGTTTATGCTTAAAACTTGTTGCTTTACAGGAATCTAGATAACCCTGAACTTTTTTACTAGTTTCAACACTTCTGGAATTTTTCAGTGTGGAATCTAGATTTATGATTGTCAATATCAGGACGACTGTCAGATTTGTAATTTCTTTGATTCTATTTTATTGAAGGGAATTATATTGTCTATAATCTTAAGAATTAAGCAAAACTAACCCCTTTACAAAGCTGTTGTTGAACATGTTAAAATGAAGTAACTAAAGCTGTTAAATAATGCAGGTTCATACTTTCAACTTATGCTTAACATGTTTGAAAATATTGTTGTTTCCTTTTGAGGCATGATTTTAAAGTTTTGATCTGACATCTGTTTTCCCACTTTGCTATCCAGGTCAAACTTTCTGTATCTGGAAGGGACGTTAGGTTAACTCTCATTGCAAGGCGTTCTCGACATTATGCTGGAACAAGGTTTAGATGCTTTACAAGCTATTGATTGAAATGTCTGCTGCATTAATTAGAACCTCCCTTTACCATTTATTTTGGTCCACAACTCGTTAGGAAAATTAGCCTTTTGATTGTTTTCATTGTTAAATGCTTTGTGTTTTGACCTATTTTTGAGTTATAGTTGTTTCTTCTCCCTTTATATGATACGTGAACTTTTTTTTTTCCACCTACTTTTGTTGCTGATCTTTATTTTGACATGGCTCACTTTCTTATTTATGTTCTATTGCACAGATATTTAAAACGTGGTGTGAATGAGAAAGGTAGAGTAGCAAATGATGTTGAGACAGAACAAATTGTGTTTGAAGATGTTCCTGAAGGATGCCCCACACAAATAAGTTCTGTTGTCCAGAATAGAGGCTCTATCCCCCTTTTCTGGTCCCAGGAAACTTCGCGTTTGAATCTGAAACCTGACATTATATGTATGAATTCTTTCTTATTGAATAACAAAATTAGAGCCACAAGTCTGTAGTTTTATGAGGTAATTACAGTATATTTTCCTAATTTCTCCTCTTGTTTCCAGTATCAAAGAAGGATCCAAACTATGAGGCCACAAAACTACATTTTGAAAATCTAGCAAGGAGATATGGAAATCCAATAATCATATTGAATTTGATAAAGGTAGGCCTTGTCTGACTGTTAGTTTCCATAAAAACTTTGTGATGTTCTTCTATCCGCAAACTGTGATGTTTGTTGATTCATTCTGCTTTCTATTCTGGTGATTAACAGAGATTTGAGAAGAAACCACGGGAAACTATTCTTCGTACAGAGTTTGCAAAGGCCATCAGATTTATCAATAAAAGTTTATCCAAGGAGAACCGTTTGAGGTTTCTTCACTGGGACCTAAATAGACACTCCAGAAAGTACTTATTTGTCCCTACTTGACTTGCTAATGCAAAATTCTTACTTACTGATCTTTTAAAAGATGGTTGACTGAATAGAGCTGTTCATTTTTTGCAGAGCTACAAATGTGTTGGAACTTCTAGGCAGAGTGGCTGATTATGCATTAAACTTAACAGGCATCTTTTACTGTCAAGTAACACCAAATCGTATACCTGATGGGTTGTTGAATTTATCTTGCTTGATGTAAGTAATAAATGATTTGATCATATTTCTATGATGCCTGTATTATTTGTCTTTGTTTAATAAGGCCAGTCTATTGTTAAAAATATAAACATGTAAAATTCGAATCTCTTTTGCTACTAGTTCTTTGATCAAAGAATATCTGTTTGCTCTGCCCTTTCTTTCATGAATTATCTCAACCTATAATTATTGCTGGAATGGATTATATTTGCATATGTATCTTATGGTGCTATTTGTTCTCTCTTGTGTTTGCTTTTGACTTGAAAAATATAGCCTTTTTTATGTTTGTTTCACTGATGATTTTTCTAATTATTTATACTAATTTGGTTGCAAATCTTTTTAGGCAAAATGATAATAGTGAGAAGTTGGAAATGAACGTTGGTAGTGATAAACAGAATTCTACGGAAAATGTAAAGCCCCCCATGTTCCAGAATGGAGTCCTCAGAACCAACTGCATCGACTGTCTAGATCGCACTAATGTTGCCCAATATTCTTATGGTTTGATGGCTCTTGGACGCCAGCTCCATGCTATGGGGTTCACAGAATCCCAAACTATTGATCAAAATAGTCTTTTGGCAGAGGAATTAATGGTAGTTTATGAAAAAATGGGAGACACACTTGCTCTACAATATGGTGGCTCTGCAGCACACAACAAGGTAATCCTTTGGGAGATTTAGGGAATTTTTGTAATCATCCCAAAAGAAATTGATGAAAATAAATAAAAACTTTATCAAATTTAATAAATGCTCCATCCATGCCCTCAAATTATTTTCTAGGTTCTTTAGATGGCATTATAAACCTGGAAACCTTGTGGTAGTAAGTGCTTGCACTGAAACCTTAATGTATTATTCCTGAGTACATTTCATTAATCTGCATTGGTCTTGTCACACAGATATTTTGCCAAAGGAGAGGTCAATGGCAAGCAACAACTCAGTCGCAGGAGTTGTTTAGAACTTTGCAACGTTACTACAGCAATGCATACATGGATGCAGAAAAGCAGAGTGCCATTAATTTGTAAGTTAAAAACAAGTTACTATAGATTATAAACATGAAAGAAATTGTTGAGGTTCCAGTGCAAATTGCAGTCCTCCCATTTCTTACACTATCCCATGTTAAGTACAGATGATCCAGTACAACAAGGATGGTCCCATTACTTACACTAGTAGATTTTGGCATTATCCTATGCAGGTTCTTGGGTCACTTTCAGCCACAACAGGGTAAACCAGCACTCTGGGAGTTGGATTCAGACCAACATTACAGCGTTGGAAGTCATGATCTTAATCTTCTTAATGAGGGTGCTAGGTATAACAAGAGTCCGAATTAGCTATAATAGATTTTATACCAATTTCTAGTTCCAATGAACTTTTTTTAGACCACATATTGCCAAATAATTCTATTTCTAGATATAATATGCAGGTGTTAAACAATATTCTTTCCTATGTTAATATGGTAAATCTAACCTTTCTTGCAATAACCACTAATGAGGTTGCTTCCTAATGTTTGTAGGACATATTTTAAAAGATCAATGTCCGATGGAAACATCCTTTGTCCCATGGGTGCATCAAATGTCGGACACCATCAGCCTCTGTCTGATTATAGAAACGGAGCTACTCCAGAAATGCCAACTCCTGACATTTCTTATTCCAGGTGTGCATGAACTTTTTCTTTCCCAGGCTCGTTCCAAATTCTGTTGTGAGTGTAGTTTTTTTAGAGGTTTATAGCAATTTTATGTCTTTAAGCAACATGGTAAATGTTTCAATCTTTGGTTGTATCACATACCAAAATTCTTTGGTGAACAAATCACCTCAAATGTTTCTAGTCATCTGCTGTCTTACATACCAATTTTTTTTTTTTTTTTGGTTTTCTAGGTTCACTCCAAGATTGTCTTGCAGGCAACTTTTTGGAGATATGCAGGGCCAGTTTCCTGAAAGTAATCGCATATGTTACGAAAACACGGATGAATGTAATTGCACCAATTTTGATATGGACTGGCTTTCTTCATCAGGAAATTCATGTGACGGTGATGCGTATGACAGGTAGTTAGAAGTCGCCTTCAGAAACCTTTAAATTAATTTATTCACTCTGAAATCAGTTATCATTTTGCCACTACCAATTATTTCTGCTTTTTCCCATTCTTAGCTAGTACCATCACACCCCTTTAAATTAATTTATTCACACCCTTCCCGTTTAGCAATTGTCGTTGGTACAACATTTGAGATTAAAAGTTCCGTTTCACATCAATCTCAATGCTAAATGAGAAAAACAATTTCGCTTTTCCAATTAAACCTAAACCCGAACCAAAAAAATTACTTTGATATCTACTTTTGAGGACACAAACATTTTTTCGTAGCAGTAGTTAACACTTAGAAGTGTTTAATTCATATAACCCATCAAACTTGTTTCTGCAGGTCCATCACTGGTCTATCGTCTGAAATTATTGAAATTATTGGTGCTGAACTAAGAATTGACGCGGCTACATCTCCGAGTGAATCTGGTTCTAGCATAAGGGTTAGTACTTTGTCTCTGCACCCCTTTCAATTATGTCCAAGAAAGTTGTCATCATTATATATATATATAGATACACACTTGCACATGTCACGCAGGCTGTATATACAGAGAATATTTTATGTCAACCAGTGTTAGAGTTGCTGACGTTGAAGTTGCTTTAATCCATTTGATTTTCCCATTCCTATTAGTTGAAAACAATCTTTTGCTTCTCTTTATTTGTTTAGGGAGTGGACCGAACTGCGTCCGAAGTGACTTGTGATGGTCTCATGAATGTATATTCCGAGAATTTTGTGGATTGGGTAACTAATGGAGACTTGTTTTTTCCGATGAACTTTAAGTTGAAGTAGTTAGTCGTAGTTTTGTGATAGAATTCGTTTCAACCCACAACAAGAACCGAACTGAATCCTTCCGAAGGATGTGATATCAGTTCAAAATAATAAAAAATAAATCGGCTGAAGATTTGGAAGAGGCTCGTGTTATAACCGACGATACGAATCGCATTTGCTTTAGTCATGATGAATACATTAGGGGGAGAGTTTGTGAAGATTTAGCTGGTGTAAATTGGGACCATAGCTAATTCATTTTGGAGCTGACTGCCTCAATCTGCAAAAACCCGTAGGGCTTTCAAGTTCTAATGCCTTGCATTCACAAATTTTTCTTTTCAAAAACTGCATGGACTACGGGGTTTTTTCTTATTAATTTATCTTTATATAAATTGTAAATTCCAATCCAAAATTTATTTAAAATTTTTAGTTAAGTGTGTGAAATTCAAATCTAATTAACATTTATTTTATATTAATCGGTATTAGTTTAAACTTTTTATTGAAATATGTATCAGACAGAATTAAAATAGTAATCTCAAACTTAAAATCAATCTTCTAATCATTACAAATTTTAAATTAATTGCGTTTTTTGATAAAAAACTTATTGGATTTAAGTCCAACTTTTTTGAATAGTAAAAAAGTAGTAATTTTACAAGAGCCTACTGTAGGTGACAACGCAAAGCATACATTTTTAGAATAACAAGAAGCCATTGGCGCATATAGCGAAAATATAAATTCATGGCATATGATTCCAACAAAATAGCAAAAAATTCTAAAGCCATGGATGTCTAGAAAAACACTATTTAACTAAACATGTACAAAAGCAAACGATTCCATCATATTATCGTAACAAAGTTCAAAATGGCTTAATTTTAAAGCAAAACATTCTTGGCAAAATCTAGAATAAATCCCTCTCATTCCCAACCTGTAGGAGCAGGGGGCGGGACATCGATTGGAACACCTTGGATTTGTCCTGGGGGAGCAGCTGCAGCATCCCACACAACGGCAGGAACAGCCACTGCATTCGAAATTTCAAAGTAGATTTAACTAAGGAAACAATAAGATGTAAATTAAATAACATAAACAGAAATAGAACATGTTACCTTGGTCACCCCAGTTAACAGGAACAGGGACACCAGAAATAGGTGGCTGAAACATCAGCAGCCCATTGATCGCCTATTTGTGAAGGCCATTGGTCAGCTGCTAAAGCACCCATTCCAAAATCTGCAGCAGGGAGTCCGTAATCAGGGGCCACAACAGCCTCCTCCTCTTCCTGCTCTTTAGCTTCCTCAGGCTCCCTGTAGAAGAATAGATCCACCTACACACAAATCATTAATTAGAACACACAAATTACATAACATAAAAATTGTATGATATGGTATAGTGATATATTTTTACCATCACATCCCACTTCTGTCCGGGAGCAATTGTGCCAAGCATCTGAAGAACCATCCTTGCCAACAGCCAGAAAAGGCAACCAATGCTGTGCTTTCCCTTGTTGTTAGCAGGGATACCAATGTCAACATATCACATCGGCGAGTCAGTATCACAAAAGGCAATGGTCGGAATGTTTCCAAGAGCTGCTTCTTTGATAGGCTGCAGAGAATACCCCAATTGTTAGCTAATCCAAAACCATTCAACTCAATGTTTATTCGAACACAATGAAACTCAACTCAATTTGACCGTATCATACAATTTACCTGGTGGTCAGTCCTGGGGTCTGTAAGGATAAGAAGACGAGGCTCACTGAAAGAAGTCTGCATCTGGTTAGTGAATGTACCAGCTGTGTGCCGTCCGGCAATTGCATGACAACCGGTGTACTGTGCAAACTTCAGCACAGCTCTCTGACCATAGGGCCTTGCGGATTGAACAATGATATCCTGAGGGTTCTCGATAGAGACGATTACACGAGCAGCAAGCTGAAGCTTCTCCCAGGTCTTGCCGAGGTTGACGATGTAAATTCCTATCAAAGACAAGATATTTTCATCATTAAAAACATATATTAGTACAACCAAATAGAATAAAATATTAAGACACACTATCATTCTCTTAAAGTAAATTCAAGTGGTAACAATTGCAGTAAGCAATCATATCAGTAACCATACATACAAGCTAAAAAAGCCAACATATAACCGACAAAACACTATTTCTGTAGGAAACAAACTGTCTAAATACACAAGCCAAATCAAAAGCTCCATTACCATGAATAATTTCATCTGGTAGATAAATTAAGCATATTAGGATATTTTAACAAAAATAACATATACATATGATACTAAAATCAACACATTAAACAGATCTTAGGTCTTACAAATACACATGCTTAACTATTCTAATAAATCAAAGAATCCCAACACTCATAACACTGAAAAAACAACAACCCGCATATTAATAGACAAAATACATGCGAAAAAAAACTGAAAAACTTAAGTTTCAGCAGCAGAAAAAAAAACATGGAAACGGGGATAGAAAAAATAAGAAAAAAATTTAAAAAGAAAATTTACCGTCATTGCGACGCTTGAAAACGAAACGCTCCATCTGGAAATCACAGTTCTCGGTACCGAGATGGACTTTGGCGGCCAACATCATCTGGATGTCGGCTTCTTTAGGAGAGAGTTGCCTTGCGGATGTTGGGGCCATCGCAGTCGCCATGTTGGTGTTTCTGGGCTTACAGCAGAGAAGAATTTGTAAATGGAAAAGGCAGAGAGGCACGGGCGAGAGAGAGCCTAAGGAAGTTTTCAGTTCATTATAAACTAGGTTTTCGGAAACCCTAGTTAAAGAAAATGACGGTTTTGGGCTCGTTCTTTTTTAGTATTTACATTAAATTACTAAAGGTCCAATGTCTATATATATATATATATATATTTTTCGGTCCTCATGAGCCTAAAGTCTAAATTAATAATTTCGATAAATTAACAAGATAATAATTTTTTGAAATACTTTTATATAAATATATGGTCTTTTTAGTATTATAAATTAATAATTTTATAAAATTACAAATATAACTAGGACAATTTAATAAAATATAATTTTATACTCACATAGTACTTTACGTATTTGGTCTATAATGGTTGATTTTTGAACATCTTTTAGATGTGAAGCTATGGTTGGTTCGTTTTGATTTGGATCGACTAATTAGGAATTTTGACGTTTATATTGTGGTTGATTTTCTTACCATACATGAACTTACTTGCATTAAGTTTTAACTAGTGTTACGTACTATAATGAACTTTTATTTTTTAGGGGTATGTATAATATTTAATTAGTCACATTGTATATGAATATCATTAAATTAGTCAATACAATGTATATGTTTTATTCATGAAGAATAATGTAGGTTCGTTGAATCGAAAAATATCTCTTTAAATTAACAAATTATTAATTTATCGATTAATTAATACCTCATAAAATTAATAAAATTAGGTGGTCTTGATATTATTAATTTATAGAGGTTTTACTGTAAGCAGTTAGATACATTTATTCGGATCTAAAATTTAACATAAATATTATTTTATACTCAAACATATTTATAAAGATCCCTAGAAATAAATGTTAATTTTAAAGCCGAACATAATTATATGTATTTAATTTTATGCAAACCACCGGTGAAATTGGTGGGATATTGTGTTTGTGTTTTTTAATATCCAAAATAGTGTACTTCAGTTTTTATTTTTTAATCTATAATAAAAATTAGGGTAAAGTACACTAACGGTCACTAAACTATCCCTAGAAAAACAAAATGGTAACCAAACTTTCAAAAATCAGAAAATAGCAATTAAACTTTGTGTTTTAAAACAAAATGGTAACTGAGACGTTAAATCCCGTTAACCCCTAACTGCAAGCTGAGTTGGCCTGCCACACCCCCAACCCTTTTCCCACCTCATATTGAAATAATAATAAACCCATCTCCATGTCATATTTAAAAATAAAAAATTAATCATGTTTTATATAAGGGATGAAACCCTAAGTAATCGACAACTTTTTAAGCTATACTTTTTTCATTTATTTGGGCAACTGTGTAAGGTAGACGAAGAAGAAGACAACAACGGGAAGAGAACAATGGATGATCCTAATCGAAGACCATTTTGTTATTGTGACTTGCCAGCTGAAATAAAAATGTATTGGACAACTGGAAATCCAGGGAAAAGATTCTTTGGCTGCAAAAATCATGCCTTATTTAAGTATAAATCGTGTCGATTTATGCTGTGGTATGATCCTCCAATGACACCTCGAGCAACAGTGGTTCTCAACAGGCTTATGAAAAAGTTGAATGCTTTGGAAAGAGGAAGAAAAAAGAAAAAAGTTATATAGGTTTGTTTGGTCATTTTAATGGTGTTATTTTGAATTTGTAAGTGAAAGTATTGTAGAAGTGTTGTTTAGGGTTATGGGTTTTTGTTGATTGTGGTATATTTTAGAAGTAATTTATGTAATTGAACGCTGGGAATTTGAGATCTTGCTTTCTAAGTGCGTTTTGGACGTTATCTATGATTTTCAAGAAAGTTGTTAAAGCCTAATTATGAATTAACAAATGTTATGAAATTATTATCAGTCTCTTTTGTTTTCCTGTGATTACAACCCCATTCACCCAAGTGAAGGAAAATGGTATGTCACTATCTCTTTCACCTTTAGTTTGTGAATTAGACTATATTTTGTATAAAATGTTGTTTGTGGTAATATGGACAAAGTATAAGTACAAAAGAGTGGTCAATTGATAGAAATGCTAGCAAATTCATTGATTGCCTTTAGTTTGGCACATCATAATAACACTAAAATCAAATGACTAATGTAGTTAGTTTCTAATACATGGAAATCTACATGATTGTTTCATGTATCAAATTCAACCCACATGAACAAAAGTAAGAGAGTATGCCATAAAGTCACAAAACATGTCACAAAATAAGCCACAAAATGTAGACAAAATAAGTCAGTTCATCAATCATTCAATCATGTGTATTAGAGGCTTGTGCTGGTGGGTTGGAGACAGAACTTTCTTGTGTAGACATCATCCACCTTACTGTCATAACCGAAGGAGGTTGGTTTAACCCTGTAGAATGTTGTATTGGAGGTTGTTGGTGGATTGGTTGTTGTCTGCTTCTTGTTGGCAACTTTTGCCTTGAAGGTTGTCTTGGACCTTGGTGCTGCCATGAAGGTTGCTTTGGACCTTGATGGACCCTATGTGGACAGAAACACAATTAAACAATTTGTGGGAACTAAACAAGTACAAGTATAAAATTAAATACAATGTAATAAAAACTTACAGGTTTTTTGAGATATTTGTTTCCACCAATTTCCCATTTGCAAGTTCTTATATTGTGGCCAGTTTTACCACATTTGGTGCAAGTCATTTGCACACCTTTTTTACTTACTTTTCCAATAGTAGGAACTTTATCTCTTTCTAATATCTTCCTTTTGTTTGGTCTTCCAGCTGGTCTTTTCAAAATTGGTGGAAGTATAGGCTTCATGCCTTCCACTTTGGTCCATTGAGTAACACCTCTAATATGACTAATGTGGTGCCCATAAATTGAGAGTTGAGTGTCCTTCCTGTAGCACGGATCAACAAACGAAAGTACATTCATATTGTTGTAGTGGATAACCGAAACAACATGGTTGCGTGGGATTCTAGTGAGATCTCATCTTCTACATGTGTAAGTATAATTTTGGATGTTCACCACGTGTTGTTCCCCTTGGCCACATTCAACTTGGTATTGAAAGTTACCAACATATATTGGTCAGCATCTACGAACACAATGAACAAACAACATTATTAGTTGCACCTTTGAACACAATGAACATAAATAAAAAAAGATTAGAATTAGAATATGAAACTTATATCACTGCTGACCTAATAGAGTTTTGAATTTGGTTATCAAGCTTATTTTGAATTTTAGGACACAAAATTCCACTGAATTTTTTTGCTTCTTGTCTTCTTTGGACTATTCTTCTCATCATCTTGGTCCTAATAATTTTCAGCATTGTAAGTATTGGCTTGTCTCTTGCCTCCAGTATAATCTGCAAAATACATCAAAAGTTCAGTTACCATTCTGCACCTTTTTGAAAGTTCAATTACCATTATGTAACTTTCAAATAGTTCAGATAATTGAAGGTTCATTCCAGCAATGCAGATTATGATGCAAGATAAAAAAAATGAATTACCTTGTTGAAGCACTATGACAGATTGTTTAGCAGCATGTCACACTTACTCCTAGTAGAGAAGTGTGATCTGGCCCACATGGAAGGGGGCTTATCTGTAAATCAGTCATGAGCATCTTTAGATATTGCCTTCATTTCATCCATGGCTGCATTGAATTGGGGGACATATGTAGATCTTGTTGCTTTCCAAAGTACATCTTTCAATGCCTTCCCTATATTGGTTTTTTTTCTTGAAGTTTGTGTAAATGTATTTGACACAGTTTCATTATTCAGAATCTGGGAGCAATTCTTCCAATGCTTCATTGAGTCCCTACAAGACAAATACTAACAATGGTTTAGTACGCATTTAAGTATGTTAATATTCAATAAAAGAAGTCAGAAAATATACCTTTTGTCTGTCTGTCATGAAACTGATTTGGTTGGAATTTATAATTTCCAAGTCAGCTTTCAACAAACTAAGAAACCAATACCATGCTAAAAAAATTCACTTTCCACAACATCACATGCTATTGGATAAATGCCTTCATTAGCATCTATCCCAACAGCAGCAAGTAACCAACCAATATAAGGACCCTTCAAAAAACACCCATCAACACTGATTATAGGCCTGCACCCACCCTTATAACCATTTTTACATGCTTCATGACAGGTATAGACCCTTTCAAATAACCTGTCATCTAATTGACAAATGGTGGTTGTTCCATGATTAGTCTCTCTAAGCTCTCCTAAGTACTCATACAACTTTTTGAACTGGTCTTTGTAACTTCCATCTATCATTTCTAGAGCAAGTTTCCTAGACCTGAGACATTTGGTGCCATTCAAAATGGCCACATAATTTGCTTCGACATCAGCCTTCAATGAGCTAGAAGCATAGTTTATGTCAGTTTGAAATCTATGCATGTAAGTCTTTGCAATGAACTTAGAAGTGATGTTTGGATTCTTCATCACTTTGGCACATGTATGCACATCATTGAATGTCTTAATCTGAAAAGTATCAATGTCAGCATCTATTTTCGAAGCCCATATATTCCAAGCACATGCAGTATCTTTACAAATTGTTCGAAGTCTCCTTTTGTCATTTATGTCAAAAATCAAAAAATACCTATTTTCCTCCCATATTGCTTTATAGCTTCTTTCAGTATAGCTTTGTTATAAAACACTAAACCCACCTTAAACTTAGGGTTTTTCATGTCACAGTTTGTGTTAAACTCTGGCATGTGGGACCATCTCTGTCAGACCTATGTACACTATGAAAAGAGTCTGAACCTTCACCATCACTCTCATTCTCATGTGCATGTGTTCCCCAATCACCATACAAACCCTCTAAAATTTGTTTCACTCTGTTGAAGGCATCCGCCTCAGCAACTTCATCTTCACCAACATCACCATCACTATCAACAAATCCCGAGTCAGTATCTTCTTCCTCTTCATTTATTTCACTTTCTCCCTCTTCAACCATTTCAAGTTCTGCATCACCAGTAACTGTATTTCCTCCTGTATTCCTTCCTCTAACTTCATTGGAATATGCATCTTCTTCCACTATATCATCAACTTCAACCCAATCTGCTTCCCATCTTGGTTCAAAAAACCCCCACCCCTTACTTCATTTTCAGCATCATTTGGTACTGTATCAACATTTGTTGTTGCACCATGTGCATCATTTGTTGTTGCTGCATCATGTGTATCATTTACATCTTTTTCTATTGCTGCATCCGTTGCCTCAGTTTATACTCCAACTTCATTTGGTTCATTTTCATCATTTTCTACTGTTGTATTAGTTGCCTCAATTTCTACTGCAGCTTCATTTGCGTCATTTTTATCTACTTCCTCAACATTTGCTGATGCATCATGTGCAGCTGTTTCATCTATTTCCTTATCGGTTGCATCATTTTCATATTCTCCCACATCTTTTGCTTCAGAAGCTCCTTCACCAACATTTTCATCTACTTCCTTATCAACCTTTTCTGCTAGATAAATGTGTACATTTTAATTAGTAGGGATAGCATCTAACATGTTAACTACATCTGAATCATTCTTCAATTGGTGGATATTATTTACAATCAATGCCCCAACTTCAGATTTCCAGTAAACAGCTAAACAACATTTCAATCCAATGTCATCAGCTATAGCACATATGGCAAACATTGACCATTTATTTTTACTGACTCTATCATATCATCTTTTCTGTTTCCCAATAAACTTAAGACCCCTATTCATGACAAACTTACCACCATAATGAACTACAACATTAAATGAGTCTGAATTAGGACCTGCAGAAATAATAAATGCTCATCAATCAAATAGTTATGCTCACTTATATTAAAAAGAGTATCTTAAATCACAATATAATAAAACAAACAATTATCAGTCCAAACCAAAGCACCTATAAAACTATAGAGGAATTAGGAAATTATATGCTCATTTATATTAAAAAAACAATACATGATCTAAGCAAATAAACAGTTATCAGCCCAAAAACACCTATAAAATTATATGCATCTTAATTCCACCTTGACTTTACTTTCTACTGTGAACTGTTTCTCATACTCTAGATAGTGGTACACAACTTTATTCAACATATAAAACAGTACCTAAACTAATTTTATTGTTGGTAATCTGAAAAAAAAACAACTTTCGGGGATAGTGCTCCACAATTTTATTAATAAAGTACAAAAAAGTGGGAATAACAACAATGGTGGTCCATAATTCACCCATATTTTGAACTTTATCGATAGTTTATAAACAACAAAATGGAGTAACGATAAAAAAGTGAGAATAACAACAATAAAGGAGAATAACAACAAAACCCTCGAATAATAATAAAATGTATAACAACAATAAGACATAAACCCTCAAAATACTAAACCCCTAAAAGTTATCCAGATTAGGGTTTTGTAAAATATTACTGTAATCCACAGCATTTCGCTTATTATGATGATTGGCTTTCACCATTGTCAATCCTTCGCCTAAATAGAAACTTATGGTTTTGATTATGGAATGAGTGAAAACGAAAGCTTTAATTTCTAGAAAGGGATTTTATTTCTTCAAAACACACGAAAAGAGAGTTTAGACTTCAGATATCAGAGTTTTTGATAAACATGCCTCTTTATTGGGGTTTTTTATTTTTAAAACGTGATTAATTTTTTTATTTTCAAATATGACATAGAAATAGGTTTATTATTATTTCAATATGAGGTGGAAAAAGGGTTGGGGATGTGGCAGGCCAAATCAGCTTATCGTTAGGGGTTAACGAGATTTACTATTTTATTTTAAAACACAAAGTTTAATTGCTATTTTGTGATTTTTGAAAGTTTAGTTACCATTTTATTTTTTCAGGGATAGTTTAGTGACCGTTAATGTACTTTACCCTAAAAATTATAGTGATTTTGAAGTCGAATTGCTTACGCGAATTACAGAAAATATTTTAATTTTCTTAATTAAAAAATAAAAACTCCATGGAAAAATACCCAGAGTATGAACAATACCCGAACTGAAATAATTAGAAACATTGATCATAGTTTGGCGCTTTCTACGAGGTCTTTTTTTAATTTTAAAAAATTAAAACACTATTCATAGGCTTCAAAATTACTGTAGTTTTTGCTATAAATTGAAAAATAAAAACTGAAGTACACCATTTTGGATAACAAAAAAACTCAAATACAATATTCCATCAATTTCATAGCAAACAAACAAACATAATTTAAATTCAACGCTTAATTTGTCGACGATACACATTTCTAACACAACCTTCGTCTATTTATCGCACTCTATGCTACTGTCTTTCAGCTTGATAATCGATAAATGTAATAATTTGATTAATAGGTACTTTATTATTGAACAATTGACAGATTAATAAAACAAATTCATTATGACTTTAATATCGTCAGCTAGTAGACATCAGCACTTCACTAATAATTTTTTAAATACAAATAATTAAATTTATTAAATTATTTTAATTAAAACTAAATTAATAAAATGCATAAAAATTTAAGACTAGAATTATTATTAAACCAAACTGTCTGATTTAATAACGATAAATTAACATGTTTATCCCAAGATTTGAGTAACTAAATTATTAGTTTTAAAAGAAAAACAGCATATTTATCATCATACCTATAATCATGTGACTTGGGGTGTATTTTACCATTTATTTTAAACCCTAAACGGCTAAACCTCTACATCTTCGTGTTCCTTTATCCCTTCGAAGCCTAATGCAAAAGCAAAAATGTCGAATTCGAAAACCCCACAAGACGTTGAGCTCCTGAAATCCGATATAGCATCATTTGCTTCCTCTCTCGGCTTAGTTGCATATTCTTCTCTCCCGTATTCGGGCTTCAACGATGTCGTTTTTCGCAAACCCGGTTCCCTAAAACCTCCAAAAACACCAAACACCAGAAACCAGAGTTCACAGCTCGAGAAGAAACCTAACAATACCGAAGCTCCAAAAACTGATAAAAACACGAAAAACAACCAAAGACCAAGCCTCCAGTTTTGTTTCTTGAAGACGGCAATCAGAGTAACAGGTTTTCTAAAGAGCCTGATAAGTTCAAGAATTTGCCAGCAGCGCCTTTGGAGAAAGCGAGTGCTTTGAGTGTGTGGTACGAGGATGAATCGGAGTTGGAGACAGCAATCAGAGCAACAGGTTTTCTAAAGAGCCTGATAAGTTCAAGAATTTGCCAGCCGCGCCTTTGGAGAAAGCGAGTGCTTTGAGTGTGTGGTACGAGGATGAATCGGAGTTGGAGAAGGAAGTGTTCGAGAGGAGGGGAAAACGGCTTTAGATGTTAGAAACGTGGATGCGTTGAAGAGATTGGTGGAGAAGAAGAGGGAACTTGGGGAAAGATTGATGGGGCAATATGCGAAAGATTACGAATTGTCGAAAGGGAAGTCCGGGGATATGAAGATGGTGTTGGCTAGTCAGAGGTCGGGGACGGCTGCTGATAAAGTTTCTGCCTTTTCATCTGTGGTTGCGGATAATCCTGTTGCTAATTTGAAGTCTCTTGATGGGCTTTTGGGTATTTTTCCCCTTCTTTTTTCTGATGTTGTAAAGTTTTAAGTTTAAGGACTTGGGGAAGTTTTGATTGTTGAGCTTATGTTTAATGCATTTCTTTTATGATTGTGGTGTGTAATGTGTTTGAACCATTGGCCATTACTGAATTTATGCTCATTTGATGAACTCTTTGTCGCGTTTGCTTACAAAACTAGGAGTGTAGTCATGCTTTTGCTTGTTGTTAAAAGCTAAAAAAATATTTTTTTGAGTATGTTTGCTGATTATATGATTTCATTGAATTTGATTTGTGACAATGGGTTTAGTTTTACATGATGAATGTTGTTCGTTCAGAAATCTTTTCACGAGTTTCTTTGAGTAATGTACAAATGTCAAAATGTGTTTATCTACACAAATATCATTATATGCATTTTCTTTAATTTTCCCTGGATATTTCCTCCTATTTGCTGAACTTCTATTGTTCAAATTTACTTCACTGTTGCAGGGTTAGTAACATCAAAAGTAGGAAAGCGATATGCATTTACTGGATTTGAAGCTTTAAAAGAACTTTTTATTTCAAGTGAGTATTCTCTCCCCCTTCCCTTCCACCTCATGCATAACTAATCCTATTGCTTTCTTCTTGAGTTTCTTTTCAATCTCATAATTCATGTAGTTCACCTGCTACATTAGGATAGAGTGAGAGTTAACAGTAAATAGTGGCTGAGGTAGGAGGAATAAGAGCTTTATGTGCTAAGATATGCCCAAGATTGGTAACATCCATCTATAGTAGCTGTCCTTTATTATATTTTCAAGATGACGGCATTACAGACACCAATCCCTGCCATGCAGTTCTAGACGATATCTAGATTTAGTTGGTCTGTAGATTTTCAAAAATCTAAGGTGGGAAGTGTATGTTGACATAGTTTGATGGTTTTTTTCAATTGTTACACGCTTCATTTTATACATTTTATACAGGTTATTGCCTGATCGAAAGCTGAAAACACTTTTACAACGTCCTGTTAACAATCTTCCAGAGACAAAAGATGGCTATTCCCTTCTGCTTTTCTGGTAATGGGAGGACTGCTTGAAGCAGAGGTATGTTCGACTTTTTTTCCCCCTCTTATAACTTGTGGCAGTTGTGTGGCATTTGAAAGCTTCCTTAGTTGATTGCTTTGTCAAATTTTAATCGGGATGGTCCTCTACTTGTGATCATTACAGATCTCACTTTTTGTGGAAGATTGACTAAAGGAGTTTTATGTATAAATTGTGCAATCATCAAAGCTTTATGATTTTCCCATTGAATGCTTTTGTTGGAATTCCTATTTTATACGGTAGTTTAAGCTGTCTGAATGCATTTGAATTTAGTTATATTGAAAATAGATCATAGATCAGTCTAGAGCATCTTGATCTGAGTTTTGCAAGGTTAAGAATTTTTTTCAGGGGATGGAATCTCATGTCCTAATATGAGTAATTGGAAATGTTTATGCTACTTGCATTCTTGTTTCCATTACGTTATATTACAAATGTCTTGACTTCTTTATATTTTGCAGACCATGTATATACTGCTAAAGAGCAAACCAGAGCAAGAGCGTAAGCTGCTATCTTCTCTAGTAAACAAAGTAAGTTGATAATTTTGTCTATACACTGTAACAGCTTTTTAAGCGGTGATAATTTTGTCTCATCGTATTCTGGTTATCTACAGCTTGGAGATCCTCAAAATAAGGGTGCATCAAATGCCGACTTCTATTTATCAAACCTTCTAACTGATCACCCTGATATGAAGGTATGGGCTCTGGTAGCTTTGTGTTTTCTGTTATTTGTGCTGTATCCAGATGTTGCATTATGCATAGAAAGTTATAAGCGAGAGTTTTTCTTTGAAGGGCGAGATATTTCAAAGCTTGGTAAATTTTTATCTCAAGATCGTTGATATTGGGGTAAGAGCAATTGCCTTCCTGTCTTGCCTCTTGGCTAGAGAAGGTAATATAGGAGACATAATTGAAATAATTGCTGGACCTAAAATTTGAAACAATTGAGTTGAATGCGCAGGAATTATCAATGGTGTTATTTCCTGTCTAGGATATTGAAGAATTTTTTTCTCAGATATTCTTGCATGTGTTATTGTTGCATATATCATTATACTTACACTAAGAGCTCTCTGTTTTGGCTGGCTGTGGTTATTGATGAAGTTGATACTTTCCTTTTTCGGCCTCATTTAGGACTACGTGCCAAGTACCATGCTATATGTCCATCCAGTTCCTGTGCTAATATGTTATTATAAATATTGTACCGTACAGTCTTTTCTATCCCTGTAGCATCATAATTTCTTACTATAGGATAGCGAATCATGAAAATTTGCTAATTAGTGAATGAGGTTTACATGTTACTTCAAGTCATCCATTGAGGGAGATAGTATCATCTCTCTTTTTTAAGCCATAGTAGCGTCTTCAGAAAGTTAAAAAATAAGCATCTTGTATTTAATAGCTATTATTGAGCATATTTCTTACCACAAAATATCTTGCTTTGACTTGACTTGATGTAAAAGATCTATTGCTCTCGATTTATTTGGAATTGCTTCTGATTATCAGAGCTTTATCTCTGTATAATAGAGTGTCTGAGCTGATTGCATTCTTAAGAATTATGAATCCACTGTTGATGTAAGGTATTGTTTTTAAGTTCTGTCAGTAACTCTTTTTAACTCCCATTGGTCAAAGTTATGGTGTAATTCATCTTTTATTGGTTTTAGCTGGGAACTTTCTAATATTTTGCGGTGTACAAGTCAATTATTTGAGCCAAATTCGCTCAACTCACAAAGGAGAGAGGCCAAGGATAGCAAAACGTTTGATAGAAGTATACTTTGCACTTTTCAAGGTATGTGTGGTTTCTATTTAGTTACAGGATTCTGTTTGTATGGCTGCATTTCCCATGTTTTATTTGATGTAACCAACTACTTGGGTGTAGTTTTAATATTTATCTCTAGATGCATAGTTGTAGACTTGTAGTCTGATTAGTAAGTTTGTGGAAAGAAGATATTTTATATTTCACAATTTCAGGTACTGATTTCTGAGGCAGGAAAAAGTCAGCAACCGGATAATGAAAGCAACAAAGCAGTAAAAAACACTCATAGGTCCAAGGAGAACAAAAGAAAAGGCAGTGGAGAATCACATGTTGAATTGGATTCAAGGCTTCTCTCCGCTCTCCTTATGGTCAGTATTGTCTGTCTGAGAGTTACTCTGCATGTTTGGAAAAGATTTGCAACCTTTTCCGACTTCCACGGTCTCTCCTTTTGCACATCTACAGGGAGTTAATAGAGTATTTCCTTATGTTTCAAGCAATGAAGCTGATGACATCGTTGATATAGAAACACCAATTCTCTTCCAACTGGTAGGCAGAATATGACAATTTTATTATCATTAGATTGTTAGAACACGTGGACAGATGTTTTGTTGCTAGTCCTTGATGAGGTTTACCATAATCTTGGATGTTAACATGGACAATTTGCAGGTTCATTCCAAGAACTTTAATGTAGGAGTTCAAGCATTAATGCTTCTTGATAAAATATCATCGAAGAATCAGGTTGTCAGCGACCGGTTTTACCGGGCCTTGTACTCAAAACTCCTACTTCCTGCTGCTATGAATTCGTCTAAGGTAAGTGAAGCTGAGTTAAGTTAATTTTTTCTTCCAATGCTATATGTTTGTTATCTAATTCTGCTGGGGTTTTATAATTGTGGGGGGACACGTTTCTTTATGTAAGAATTTTTGGAAATAAATGTATTCCACAAAGCTTCTTCAAATGGGTTCCTTGAGGCAAATTGTTTGACATTCGGGGCTATTGATTGATTTTGTAATTGTGTGGAACATGATTGTAAAGTTTGTTTGTGATTGTTACTACTTCCAACTGTATAACAATTCACTAGGATTCTATTGCTTCTATTTTTTTTCCCCAAAAATTCACATGGCCTGTCTTTTCAGGCAGAAATGTTTATTGGACTTCTTCTGAGAGCCATGAAAAGCGACGTCAATTTGAAACGTGTATTTGCATTTTCAAAACGTATATTGCAGGTAAGCATTGCACTGCATTCTCTTTAGTTTTAAGTAGGTGTATATCTACAAACTTCAACAATTTGAATATCTGTTTGTTCTAAAAATGAACTGGGGGTTGTCTGATTTTTATAGCTTTTGGTTTTTGTACTATCTTCAAAATTTAACAATTCGAACATCTGCCAGGTTGCGCTTCAACAACCTCCTCAGTATGCCTGTGGCTGCCTTTTTCTTATATCAGAAGTTCTCAAAGCAAGGCAGCAATTATGGTAACTGAAGAAATACAGAATTTGTGTATTCTGTAAAGTCTCTTTTACTGAAAGAATCGACTCATACAACAAATACATTCATTACAGACTCTTATAGGATAGGACTTTTAGATACATTAGGAGTCCTACTAATGATTGACTTCTAACTCTAGCCTTAGGTCGATGACTTAAAATAAAACTCTACTAATATAATTTAACAAAAACATTAACTTTAAACCTTATAAACACACACTCCCCCTCAAGCTGGAACATATGTTAGTGAAGCCACTCCACTAGTCAGCTTCTCTGCAATGAAGTGCCTGTCTATTTCAACATGTTTTGTTCTATCATGTTGAATAGGGTTCTTGGCAATCTGAATAGCTGACTGATTGTCACAGAAAATCTGAAATTTTTCATCTTGAATCATTCCCAACTCTTTGAGTAATTTCACTAACCAAATTCCTTCACACATTCCCAAAGCTAAAGCCTTGTATTCTACTTCAACACTACTTCTGGAAACCAATCTGTTTTTTACTCTTCCAAGTCACCAAATTACCCCAATACAAAAGAGCATTAACCACTGGTTGACCTTCTATCTGTGAATTCACTAGCCCAGCTTGCATCTGAAAACACTTTAACAGTTTTATCAAGACTTTTCTTGAACATCAAACCATGTCCAGGTGTACCTTTCAAGTATCTCAGAATCCTCTTTGCTGCTTCCATGTGCTCTTGCCTAGGGTCTGTCATGTGTTGACTGATAATATTCACTGGAAAAGAAATGTATGGCCTCGTTAGAGATAGGTAGATTAATTTACCTACCAGCCTTTGATAGAGTCCTTTATCTGCCTTAGGACCTAGTTCAACTTTGCTAAACTTTAAACCAGCATCCATGGGTGTATCTGCTGGTTTGCAGCCTAACAACCCTGTTTCTGTGAGCAAGTCCAAGACATACTTCCTCTGGTTAATCACCAAACCTTTGCTAGACCTTGCCACCTCCATGCCTAGGAAATATTTGAGTTTTCCTAGGTCTTTAATTTCAAATTCTCTGCTTAGCAGTGCCTTTAACCGGCTCAATTCATCATCATCACCTGTTAGGATTATATCATCCACATAAACAATTAAGATAACCTTTTTATTCATTGAGGTTACCTTAGAGAACAAAGTGTGGTCTGCCAAAGACTGTTTATACCCATTCTCTAGGATAACTCTGGTGAATCTATCAAACCATGCTCTGCTTCAAGCCATAAAGTGACTTGTTAAGCTTGCATACTTTCTGAATCTGTCCAGCACCTTCTAGTCCAGGTGGAATCTACATATAGACTTCTTCCTCAAGTTTACCATTAAGGAACTCATTTTTAATGTCAAGTTGATGTAACTGCCAATCACAATTTACAGCTAAACTCAAAAGAACTCTGACTGAATTTAATTTGGCCACAGGAGCAAAAGTCTCCTTATAATCAACTCCATAAGTCTGTGTAAAAGCCTTGGCATCCAACCTGGCTTTATGTCTCTGTATTCTGCCATCAGAATTATATTTAATGGCAAACACCCATTTACATCCAACAGGTTTTTTACCTTGAGGAAGATCAGTAATAGTCCAAGTACCATTCTTTTTAAGTGCCTCAATCTCTTCTTCAACAGCCCTCTTCCACTTTCAATTCTGCAAAGCTTCCTCAATAGTCTTAGGAATATGTTCTTCATCTAAACGGGCTGTAAAAGCTTTAAATGATGTTATAAAATTCCCATAAGCAGCATACCTTTGAATAGGATATTTAGTACACTGTCTCACCCCTTTTCTTTTAGCAATAGGCACACAGTCAAACTCAAGTAGGTGAGGAGGAATATTAGTAGAATCATTACCTCCATTATCTTCACAAGCAGCTGAACTTAAATCCAATTCCTGACAAATACCAGTTGTAAAATGGTTTCTGGAATGATTCTCCTTTTTCTTGTGTAAACCTGCAATTGTTTAGGGGGCTGTAGAGGAGATTTAGGTAAGTTTTGAGTAGCTATAGGAGTAACAGTTTGTGAAGAATGTGGAGGAGATAAGGTAGACGATCTTAGTGACGATGAGTTTCGTCAAAGAAAAAGGAAACGAAAGTCTGGTGAAAAGACTTCAGCGTCTCCGTTTGCTAGTCTTGAAGACTATGAGCATTTGCTAAATGAGGATAGTCCCTCCGAGAAAGATTCTGTAATAACAAAAAAGACCAAACCTGGGAAAATGAAGTCCGAGAAAGAATCCATAAGTACAAAAAAGTCCAAACCTGGGAAAAAGAAGTCATCTAAGTGACTCCCGCCTTACCCCGCTTATTCCGAATCTCATAGTATAACATTGTGAACGTTTGTTCGATTACCTGCCGGAGGATTGATCCCTTGGAACTCATACCATCCATCAATGACATGCCACACTCCAGGCCGATGAACAATATTCCCACCTCCTTCGATCATCAGAAGTGAAGCAAAAGCTGGTAAATGATTCCGGATTCCGGTATTTGCAACATCTTCGGAACAGAGAATACCAGGGCATTGAGAGATGGGAATTTTTCAAGTTAGAAAATTTTATTTTTTTAGATCTTTTACATGCTATAAATTTCATTGTTGTCATCTCATACGCACACGTCTTGATGGAAAATTTTTGGTGTTAAGGTGCTGCTGTGATTTACGATTGAAAATTTCCTAAAATACAGAGCAAGCTAGACAAACTGCTTCATTTGAATTTTTTTACTTCACCCGTCACATGTATGCAAGTTTTCAGGGCAAATTCTGTAATTAGTCCTTGTATTCTAATTTTGTCAATTTTAGTCAGTATACTCTTTTTTTTGAAAAAATTTTGAAGTTTTAATCTTAATCTTACCATTGGAGATTTAAATTTACAGATTATGTAAAATACAAGGATTAATAGTGTACATTGACTTAATAAATTTACCTGGTATTGTTTGTGTGAAATTTTAAAATTTAAAAAGTACAAAGACAAAAAATTGACAAAAAATAGACTACAAGTATTAAATCTATAGCCTGTACATAATATAAGGACTGATGGAAGCATTTGACCCAATGTGTTCATGTAAGCTTGCTTGCCCTCCATGATTCAAGCATACATGACTACATGACCACTAATCATTGTACTAAGACAAGGATCTACTTTGTTTATATATATTTTGACAGGTGATCATATAAGCTTTGATTGTATTGAATTTTTAAATGAAAGTAAAACATCGAATTTCTTATCATTAACTTTATTAACTTTCGTAAATATTGTATCATTCGTTATTAATAACTAATGGAATATTTTATGACTAGTAACTATAATTAATAATAAGGTGTGTATTCTAAATGAAAGTAAAAGGTTTTTCAATAATTTTTTTGTCCACAAAAGTTGTGTTTAAAAACATCGAATTTCTTATCATTATCTTTATTAATCAAATAAATATTGTATAATTTATGATCATATATTAACTTGTAATTATTTTTATACTATTAAAAAAACGTGGTTAATCAATGATTAGTAGTGGGATTGGCACATGACATAGAGTCCCTTAAATTCTAGGACGTGATGTCTAAATGTTTCTTCTAAACAACATCATCCGAATGATGAGATTTTGCTGGATGTTAACCCTAGCAAACCCCAACCCTCATTACCCCCTACAATAAACAATTCTCCAATCATTAGGTCCCCTTTATTAGTCTCTTTCGACTCAATTAGCATGTGTGGCTTAAGATTAAGGTGAGGGGTTAGGTTGAAATTAGGGTTTAATCCATGTAGTTCACTTATTTCTTTAGAAAAAAACTTGGATTTCCTCGAAATTGGGTTCTATTTATAATACTAAAAACTGTTGTTTTTAAAAATAAGGGAAGAGAAGGGGTCATTTGAAATTGAACCCCGACATTTAGTTTTATGTTATAATAATTTAAAACTAGACATATATGCCCCTATTTATTAGGTTAAAAAAGTGTGATGGTTAAAATTTATAGTTAATGTTTAGGATTTGGCGTTGTAAATGAAGAAAATTGGGTTGGGAAGATATTTTTAAAATTTAGAATTTAAAGTTTAATTTTTTAATAGGTTAGAAATCAATAGTAAAAAAAAAAACTAGACATATTCCTGACTGATAGATAATATCAATAATCTTACATTGTACGATCAATATCTAACACATTTTTTTTTCAATTAATTTTCTCAAAAGTATACCACCGGACCACTTGAGGTTGGCTCGTCTCTAGCTTTATCAATGCAGGTACCATTTAAGGGACCACTCAAACTCGATCACTTGACTCAAAGAAACTATGCCCATTATTGTTTCTATAATTTAGTGGGACTAGTATTTCCCTTTTTTTATCTACCAAAAATTCTTTACAATTGATTATATCAATGATTAGACGTCAGATTAAGATAAAAAAGTACTTGACAATCAATATTATTATTTTAGTATAATTATTGGTATTCAATTTATTGATTAATTAATTCAGACCGAATATTACGAAGGCTTATTTTGAGACTACCTTTTCAATCTAATTTATTTTATTCATAATGTCAGATCTTGAATATCCGACCTTATTTAATAAATCTAACGTATTAACTCACTAAACCGATTAATAGATTAAGACAACCATAGTTATTAAGGCTTGGTTTGCCGTTACTTCTCTATCTAACTTTTAGAGAAGTTTCACGCTTCTTTCCAAACGTAACTTCTCCATCCAACCCTGTGTTTCAACAACTCTGTCAAGCCTAAATGAGAGATTGATGACTTTCATTTTGTAGAGGGCTCTAACCATAGCGACGGAGGTACGTGGTCTTTTGGGATGTAGTTCCCCAATTTTTTATTAAAACATAATATATATATATATATATATATATATTTAGACACCCAACTTTCAGTTCATTTAAACATTTTTTCCTCATTTTTATAATTAGTTGTACTTTATCCATAATCTTAATTTATGGCTCTATATTTGTCCATCCATTATATATTTTGGACAAAAATAATATTACAAAGTAATATAAAAATAATACATATTTAATTAAGTTATTATATAGTGGTAAAAAATGTGTTGTTTTTTTAGCCTTTGTTGGTATTAAGTTCATGATTTGAACTTGGATAATCACTTTTTTTTTTGTTAAGGTTCATATTTATTTTTTGTCTATGTTCGGAATATATGACTTTTACTTTTAATAATGTTATCTCCAAAATTTGAACGTGTTCTTTCATTGGGAGTGCAATGCGCCTTGCCATTATATACAACATTTATTAATATAGTCACCCCGTTTGTCCTTGATGAAAATGGGTCTATTATAATATTTAGTCTTTACCCTTTAATTTGGTTATTTTTAATTTATATATCTACCATAAAATGTTAAATTTCAGTATTAGTCTTTGTTATATGTATAAGTTTTGGGTCAGTTATTGTACTTAAATTTGACATTTGTATGTTCAAAATTTAAAATTTCAATCATAACCTAAATAATAATCATTAATTTTGTTAAGTTAAATTATGTTATTAGTCATTGTATTACACGCAAGTAAATGTGGTTCTTGTTCTCTAGATCAATTTGTCTCTATAATTTAGTCATTCTGCACAGGGCGGAACATAAGGGGTTTTGGGATGTGGGCATCTGCCAGTTTTTTTCAATAATAATAAAATAGTTTTTAAAGGTAAAATTAGTTCTATAACCCCTTTAATATTTTTAAAATCTTATTATGGCCCCCTCAAAATTTTAATTTTATAATGGTATCTTTTATAAATTTTTAGTTCCGCCTATGATTTTGAATTATTTCAGTTATGACTGAAATTTTAAAATAAAAAATATATGAATTAAAATTAACTGGATAAAAGTATAGAGACTAAACTCGCAGCTTACACATAATACATAAAACTAGTAACAGAATTCGACTCAAAGAATACAAATTTAAATAACAGAAAGTACTAATAAATCGAAATTAATTTATGTATTTTTATATGATTTCAGGTACTCATAAAAAAGTTGATTTGGTACGTATACATTATAAAATACGGGGAAAAAGACGAGAATTGTACAAATTGTATCGCATAAAGGTGGAGGATGAGGTGCCACCAGCTAGAAGCTTTGTTTTATACTAAATATTTAAACCCAAATAAATAAATAAATAATGAAACATAAGGTGTTTACTATTTAGTGTTTGGAAATGGCGACTGCTTACCCACCAACCAGCTAGATTTTGTTGCTTTTCATCATGCATGAACAGGAACAATGAAACCACCATTTGCCCTACTATATTATTATTATTCTTGCATTTTTTAATATCTTTTTATTTATTTTCCATTTTATTTTTTTTTAAATTTTGACTTTAATATCAACTATGTTGTTTGATAATGGAGTAAATTGGGTTAAAATATCCATAATGAATCTATGTAGTACTTGATTCGGATTAATCGATCAATGAAATAGATATCGATGGTTACACCAAATATATACATATAATAAATTTACTATGATAGAGAATCCGATGTCTTTCAAGAAAAATTTGAAATTCGAATTTTTATGAGTGGAAAATTAGTGCTGAGAAGATTTTTTTTTGTTGTTTAAAGGTTTAACCTAACTCGATTAAGCATATAATCAATACTCAATTTATATATTTGTTCCGGGTGTCTTAGACCAAAAAAAGTAATTTTTATGTAAAACCACATCAAAAATTATGATTTCTGTGGCGTGGAATAAGTGAGATTTAAGTTTATGCCAAGTACTAGCTGTTAAAGTGGCAATAATACCATGCAAAAGTTTTGACCAACACAATATTATATATATATATATATATATATATATCGGTGGAAAATTTATTTTTTACGAGCGCCTAGTTTTTTAAGGCTTAGAGGTTGGAGTTTCAGTGTTTGTGGTCGTGTTTTAAAGTTTGAGAATATATTTTATGGTTTAGGGTTTAAGGCCTCTAAAAGGTATACATGACGGCTTTAGAAGCCTGCTTGTGCAAAAAAAAATCTCTGACTGTGCATCAAATAATTACCTATATATATGATTCAGTTATATAGAGTAAAATTTTGTAGTTTTATACTGATTTAGAATCGTTGGGTGAGTGTAAAATACTTACTATAATATATTTTGATTTAACCATTGAAAAGTATTTAACATAAATTTATAAAAGTATAGAATAAAATTGTTTCAAAATATAAAGTTATCCATTTTTAAAATATTTTTTATTATGAAAGTCAATCTTAATAAATCAACTATTAATTGATCTAGTAGCGTGAGACGTCCTGACACTAGTATATATTGGTATTAGTGTGTTTTTGTGTGTCGTTTCAGATTTATCATCATTTTTTAAAATATTATATATATATATATATTATATAATGCAAATATACATAAATTACATAGTTATAAATATACTTATATGAAAATATTAATCTTAAAATCATTAAATAAGTTAGCTGACTACTATGGCTAGATACATTAAACAACATCTAAGATTCAAACCCTAATATTATGAATGGATAACATTGTGTTGGGAGAATTGTCTTTGTATTGATTTTTTACAACATTTGATCCGGATTAGTGGATCAATTAATCAAATATTAATGATTATAAATATATAATTTTAAGAATTTATATAAATTATAACAATTCAATATGTTTTATATCATTCTTATTTGTTTTAGTGCACTGATACATTTAACATACGGGTCTAATTTTGATACATTGATTGTGTAAAATTTATTTTACACAAGCCTCCATATTTATGCATAAAACCTAAATCCTAAATTACTAAATCTAAACCCTAAAAAATTAAACCACAAACTCTAAACCTTAAACTCTAAATTTTAAATACTAGCCTTAAATTCTAAACACTACAACCCAAACCCTTAAACTAAACCCCTAACCCCTAAAATTAAAAGGCTTATATAAACTTCAATTTATACAACTTGTATATTGAAGTTTTCTCTTAATATAAATGGAGAAATAAACAAATAATTTTTTCTCAAACAAAAATGTCCCCCACCATATGGTCAAGCTGGAGCATTTCTTTTTCAATTTTGCACCCCAAATATCGCATTCTTAACTGGCATATATCAAACAGTGGGCCTTAAGCTCATTTTTCCCGTTTGCAATATTATTTCGGTCAAATTCTATAAAAGATCCCTCTAATATATACTTTTTCCAGATTTAATCCCTCTTATAATTTCATTCTTGATTTCTAATTTCGGAATATATGTATTTTCAATCTTGAGTTAATTTTGTTCGTTAATTCCATCAAGTTATTTGACGTGGCTTAATTTTTTTAAACATGCAATGACATAACATATACACCTTACGTTTTCGTTACAGTTTGACAATAACAGTTCAAAAAAGCTCAAATGTATATGTCATAGAACCTACTTAGTAAAGAATGATGTTGTTCTTTATAGGTGACTTGAGTTCGAGCAGTATAATCTGTAGATGTACGCAAGTTTATTTAAATTTAAAACCGGACTAAAATACTACATTGTAATTAAATTAAATACTCAAAATATATCACATTTGACAGAATTAACGAATATAATTGATCTCATGATTGAAAATACATATTTTGAAACAAACAAATAATCCAGGGACCTTTATAGAATTTGACCTATTATTTATCTCTATCAATGCCCTCCATTCTTTATATGCGAACCTTCATTTTTCTCTGCACTTCAACTCAAACACAAAGCCCCTTAGGCCTTTCTCTTCTTCAATAGTCTCCTCTCTCTGTATACATTCAAATCACTTTGAATTTTAGAGCAATATATATATATATATATATAATATGGCGAAAGTTGGGAAGCTAACAAAGCTCAAGTCTGCAATAAAAAGATGGCCGTCTCTAACGAAACTGACCCGCACCTGCAGCGCCATAGCGGCATCGGATTCCGAAGAGAAGTCGTATCTCCCGGTGGGTCATCACCCGGTTCATGTCGGCAAGTCACGGCGGAGATACCTGGTAAGGTCGGAGATCATCTACCACCCTCTGTTTCAAGAGCTGATCGTTAGGTCCGGCGGTGCTGATGGCGGTGATGACAATGATGGTGAAGTCGTGGTATCTTGCGAGGTTGTTTTGTTCGAGCACTTTCTTTGGATGCTTGGGAACGATGGAGCTCAGCTGGGTTCCATCGAAGAGCTGGTCGAGTTCTACACTTGCTGACCAAAAACAAATGATTGAAGAACAGATGATGCCTATGTTGAATTTGAAAAAAGATGAAGGGCGTGAATGCAAAATAATGGGAATTTAAGTAATGTTAGGAAAGTCATTTTGGGGACGATCAGGAGATTAACCCATAATTTGATTTTAACTGCGGGATGATCGATGTTTGTTACTCTGTTTTTATACAGTTCAGGTTTGGAACTAGATATTTTAAAAAATGTCGCTATCATTTTGTTTGCGACCAAAATTGGTTGCCAAATGGAAATTTTGCTGTTTCCCTTTTTTTCATATATATATTTTTTATAAAAGTCTCTAATTATAATTTGAGTTTTACAATCATAAACATAAACTAAATATATATTTTGGACATTTTTTCAATAAACATTGACACAAGAAACTAACAACTTGAGATCATATATTAACCATACAAAGAAGATGTTAAAAAATCCAATAAAAAAACTTGAACAAAAGATAGATATGAATATATCGGATTGTATCGACAAACAAACCATGAAAGAAAATCAAACTATTGAAAGACTATCGACAAACACAAATCAATGCCGAGCGTCATAGAAAACTATCCACGAATGTAAACTACGTATATAAATCTAATCTGAGGGTACGCGTGGAAGATCAACGAGATAACAAATAAACGTTATCTTTATCACTCGAGGCGACGTCAAATCCAACCCTAGAACTAAAAATAACGGCCAAACGACTGAAAAAACCAGAAAACGTGTCAAAAGTCAAAGAAAACGTGTTATAAAGACAAAATTTATATATATTATATGCACGATCAATTAATCTGAAAATTAATTGAATAATAGTGTATAAAATTATTAAAATATTTCTTTTATGGTTATAAAATTACATTAAATACAAATCCTTTAATTTGACGTTTGTACATAGTTAGGCAAAGTGAAATGAGACCTAATTCTCAATGCTTTATGTAGCAAAAGATATGGCTGCCTCATTTGTTGATTCTTTTTAGTGAAAAAATTCAGCCAATAATTTTGAATTTTCGTAGAAAAATGAAACTAAAAAATTATTGTAAAGTTTTTTTTGCTAATGGCACCTTTATGAAAATATAAAAAGAACATTTAATCATTGAATTTCATAATTTTTAATTTGGTCCTTGATTTTCTGTCTATATTAGCATTAAGAGAATTCTATAATTTTATGTTAGGGATCGAGATAAAACAAAGTAAAATTATATTTAAAAAATAAAACTAAAACAATATATTTTCTCGTTTTTTAATATTACAATAAAAAATCTAAATGTTTTGAGAAAAGGGGTTACTATTCCTTCTCGTCAACAAGAAAAAACTAGGGGTGAGTGTTGCACAATTCAGTAAGTTGGTTTTACAATAAAAGGTAATGTCAATACGAATTAATTTATTTTTGGGTAAACTACACCAGCAGTCACCGAACTATGGTTTCTTTTCTATTTTGGTTACCGAACTATTTTTTTGGCAAAAACATTACTAACGTTATGTTACCTTCCTATTTTGGTCACCGAGCTATTTTTTTCTGACAAAAACATCAATAATGTTATGTTTCCTTCTTATTTTGGTCACCGAACTATTTTTTTGGCAAAAACATCACTAACATTATGTTACCTTCCTATTTTGGTCAACGAACTGTTTTTTTGGCAAAAACATCACTAACGTTATGTTTCCTTCCTATTTTGGTCACCAGCTGTTTTGCTGACGTGAAGTTTTATTTTTTTTATTTTTCATGTCATTTCTTCTCTCTCCTCGTAAGCAATACATGTTATTTTATAATATTTTTATTCAAACTAATAGGATGATGACACGTGACACTACCTATTAGTGGAATAAAATGAATGAAAAATCAAGCCCCTTATGCAGCCAGAGAGATTCGACTAATAGGCAGTTACACGTGTCACCGTCCTAGCAGTTACACGTGTCACCATCTCTCTGCTGCATAAGGGGCTTGATTTTTCATTCATTTTATTCCACTAATAGGCAGTGACACGTATCACCATCCTGTTAGTTTGAATAAAAATATTATAAAATAACATATATTACTTACGAGGAGAGAGAAGAAATGACATAAAAAATTAAAAAATAAAATAAAATTCATCGTCAGCAAAACAGCCGGTGACCAAAATATGAAGGAAACATAACATTAGTGATGCTTTTGTCAAAAAAATAGTTTGGTGACCAAAATAGGAAGGTAACATAACGTTAGTGATGCTTTTGCAAAAAAAAATAGTTCTGTGACCAAAATAGGAAGGAAACATAACGTTAGTGATGCTTTTGCCAAAAAAATAGTTCGGTGACTACTGGTGTAGTTTACCCTTTATTTTTATTTCTCAATGAATATATTAGAATAAATTCAATGACTAATTCTTTGCGTTTATACTAGTCTATATAGAAATCAAGTAAAAAAATTAAAATTTTTATATAAAAAGACCTTAAATTAAATCACGAGACATTAATAAAAATGATAAGTAGTATTCTTTACTTTTTTTGGTTGCCCTCTCGGTTCCCAAAATTTTGCCTTGACTAATTCAGACCAATCCGCGTCGTACACCTGACTTTAGTGAGTGAGTCTCTCAATAGGGATTTTCTGCATATATAAGGTCTCGAGCTGTAGATCTGTTTAAATTATACAAAACAGCTCACCGCTTAGATCAACCATTAGTAGTAGTCTTTTCTACTATAATAAGTTGTATTAGATTCAATCCTTGTGACCAACGTCTGTTTTTATATGGTCTAATAAAACATAAATAATTAATCACGGACTCAAAAATACAATTTTAAACAAAATCCAGATACCCTTTTCTTCCATATATGGAAGATATTAATAGATTTCATCTTAAATTATTTTCCTTAATTACACCAAAAGGACAAAAATTGGGTTCTGTTGGCGTATATTATTACAAATTAATAGGAGGATTTTAATGAGTTAGGTACAGCACCAAACGCAATTAACCCAATGGATAGTGGGGCAAGAAGTATATATATTGACTATTGAGTAATGGATATTAAAAAAATTAGGTTATCCTAATCAACTTGATGGTCCAAGTGGTAATCAGTTTGGTATCACTTAAGCAGGTCTCGAGTTCGGGCCATTGTATATGCAGAAAATTCTCACTGGGAGACTCACCCACCAAAATTAGGTGTGCAACGCGGATCGGTACGGATTAGTAAGGGCAAAGTCCTGGGGAACCGGGAGTGCAACCAGAAAAAAAAGACATTAAGTTCTTTAAACAAAGTCAAAAGTTCGAATTTTGACGTTATAAACTAGATTGAGAGAGTCATTCCACAATAAACATATATTTTGATTTAGATTAATCGATTAATAAATCGAATAGTGATGATTAATAAAAAAATAGGTTAACCTATCAGAAGTGGACAAAGCTTAAGAACTAGTTTTATTGTTTATTAGGGAATTATTATTGTTTTAAGGTTCAGATGATTGAGTAGTTGGAGATGCTTTTGTCACACCCACGCATTAACATTTTGCAATAATACTTTATTTATTTTTTTTTCAATTTTAATTGAATTCGCAAAAGTAATCTATTTTTTATGAGTTCTAGAAGTTAATTCTTATGTGTTCAAAACTTGTTATTAATATTAATACTTTGGTAAAATTTTGAGATCTGGTCCCTGTGTTTATAAAGTTAAAAGTATAATCATCTTACTTTACAAAAATTCACTGTAATAATAATCAGATTAGACCGATATGTTAAACTGAGAATTAGTAGTCTGATTGATGACATGTAACTGAGAATAGAATGGACCGATATAAATTAGTAAGAAAAAACAAAAAATAAAAAAGGCTAAAAATCAATTTGAATTATGCTATTTTTAATATGTAATGGTTGAAAGGAGCTATCATCTAAATCCCAATATACAAAATCTTATAAAGATAGGCAGATAGATCATGTGGCATTGAGGAATAGTTGGGAATCAAAATTAGGGGACAAAATATAATTGACTATAAATAATAAGAGAGACAAAGTTTAAATGAATTAAAAATTGAGGTCTAAATAAATAAAAATCGTATGTTATGGTTGGAATTGTTATTGGAACTCAACAAGTGTCTCAGTGGGAAAACGGATGATGTTCATCCTATAAGACATGAGTTCAAATCGTTTTATCTATAAGGTGTATGCGCATTGTCAAAGAGTTAAGAATATGTATGAGTAGTTACTACCTTGTAATCACCTTTAGACTATTCAAAAAAAGATTTTTTTTTATAAAAAATGTTAATATTGTTTTAAACAAAAATAAATCGTTTAATTTGTTGATCAAGAACAAGGCACTAAAGATTATCTTGTAGTTAACGTAATTAGGATTCATCAAATTATTCGATGTGTTTTGATTTGATTTGACTTAATCTGACATTATAAGGCCGTTTCTTTTTTTAAAAAAATGAGTTCGAATTCATGTCAAATTTTGTTAAGAATACGGTCAGGTCGGTTTTTGGTGAAAAATCCTTGACCCATGATAATAGTATAATTCTCCTTCGTATATTTAAGAATAATTACTATAAAGACTTTCTTTATATATATTTTTCAATTATCTTCTATTTAGCCGAATAAAAATAATAAAAAAGTACTTTTATTGGGTCAAATTAGAGACAAATTTTTATTCCAAAATTTAAATCGAATTTAAATCAAGTAAAATATCACCAAACACCGAGTAAAATAAAATCTGGATGAAAACTTTCATTGTTTTTTATCAGAGTCAGAGCGGTCAAGAATCCGATCCCGGGACTTTATTCGAATTTTGAGACTAGCTTAAGACACCGCAGTTTTGTGGCTAAACAACTGGGCTTTTGATAGACTTGCCAAGCCCAAATTCTCTTTTTTGACAACAAATTTAATTCTCATTCTTCGTTTTAAATAAATATTTTTTGTAAAATAAATAAATAATTTTTAATACACATATTATGTAAAAAATGCATTCTTCTATATCTATTTTTTAAAAACATATCTAAATTTTTAATTCTAAACTCTAATTCTTATCATAAACCCGACAAACAAAACTCCGAAACTAAATCTCTAACCCATAAAACAAAAAGAATTGTGTAGTCTACATTAGGGGTGGGCAAAACTCGACTCAACGTGAAAAAAATTAACTCGTAATTTTATAAACTCAACTCAAAAAAATTCAAATAAAGTTTGAGTTATAAAATAGAAATTCGAATAACTCGAATAATTTAAAAATTTTAGTAATTAGTTGATTAGTTTTCAAGTTTGAATCGAGTCTATCAATTCTACATGATATGTTATGTATATCACATGTGAAAATATGAAGAAATATATACATATATCGTATATGGATATAGAACGCCATTAAAGTTGGAATCAATATGTATTATAACATTATAAATAATTACAATTAAATTTGTACAGAAACTCGAAAACTCGACTCGATTCGAAAAAATTTCAAATAAAGTTTGAATAATAAAATATGACTTGTAAACTTAAATAACTTAAATTTTTTGGCTTGACTTGACGCAATCGAACACCCAACTCAGTCTACACAACATGTGTATTGAAATTTTCGGATTTAGATAGGCTAAATGCTCAATTTGAGTCTAAACCTTAAAGATTTAAGTAGGTAAGACTAGCTGTTTTATTTATTTTAACAAATACTAAATATTTTAAAAAATCAATTAAGGGCTAAATTTTTTCGGACAAAAATCAATGTGTCAGCAACTGTGTAAGAGTTGGTGGCCAATATAAAAATTCTCCAAACTTAAGGTAGTTGGTGGAAGGGATAGTATAAAGTAACGCTCATGATTCAATCAGGACCCTCCATTTTCAACTGATTTTTATAATTGGCCTACCCTTTTCCAACATTGAGGACGAATGTAAGATTTTATATCAAATGGTACTAACGGTTAACAAGTTTTATTAAAAATTTAAGTGTATAAAATTATAAAATTTTAAAAATATAAATTTAAATTATAATAAAAAATGCAAATAATATATAAAATAAATAAATTATATAAAAATTTAAAATTTTCTGAAGAACTATTACTCCCTTCAATATCCCTCGATTTAACCACTTGATGCAGACCTCACCAGTCACCAGGCCATCCTTTTTAATTTGTTGGTGAATCTCGACCATTAATTTTGCTCGTCTTATCAACAGTTTGTTTTGTTAAAATTTAATCTAACGACTTCCTTTTTTTTCAAAAGAAATTCAAGCAATTAATATTGAAAAAAATAATGATTTGACTCATTCGATCATGGATCTAATTCCTACAACATCAATCTTAATTTTATCATTAAATCCGGGTCTTATTAATTTATCTTAAAATTATATCGACATGTTGTATCCGAAAATTCAGGTGTTTACAAATTATTTGTCAATAATAATGTCAACCATTTACTAATTACCCCACTTTAATCATAATACAATTTAACTATCAGAAATACCTTTTTAACTTGGTTTCACTTATTTATATATGTCTGAAATCAACGTTTTATTTTTTACGGTATTTTATGATTTAATCTTGATATATACATTTTTAAATATTATTATTACATTATAAATTATAGATTTAACGTGTGACATTTATAGTTTTTTAAATATGTTTATATATTTTTTTAAAATTTTTTGACTTTAATTTTTTTAAATAATTTTTTTGAAAAAATAAAGTATGATATTTAATCGGTTGGTTAAGCTACCATTTTTGTTATCTCATATTTTATTAATCTAAAAATTCTATTAGATTCAATAATCAATATTGGTAAAATGACTTAATTGATTCAACTTATTGGTTTAAGGATTTAAATTTTAATTGGTGCAAAAAAATTAAAAAATTAATTATTTTTTAGTTACATTAGTTAATTTATTGATTTTTTAAAAATCTATTTTTATATTGAAGCAATTCTTCATCATATATTATATAGGAGTAAATAAACCGAGTTTGAATAGAATAAGGTTGTGTTCGTGTTTGTTTGTTTATTTTTTTTAAGGAGTTAATGTTCTATTCGCGTTGTTTAAAATTTTAATATTGTGTTCGTTTGTTTTTATTTTTGAAGGTGTTCGTTCGTTTAGTGTTCGCGTACATGTTCGTTTATATGTTCATCAACATGATGTTTAACGTTATGTTTCCAAAATGATAAAATTACGTCACTAGTCCTTAATTTCCTCATACTTCACAATTTGGACTTTAGAGTTCAGCATGTATTCAGTTTAGTCCATACCTTCACCAACATCTAAAATGTAAAAAATAAAAGGAAAATGAGAACTAAACGAGTTTGGAATAAATAAGCCAATAAATATATGTTTAAACAAGTTTATTAAATGAACATAAATTTTTTATTCATACTCATTTATTTAGCTTAATAAACGAACATTATACGAACGGTTCACGAACAATTTATCAAATACACTGTTCATTTACCCCCTATATATTTTAAAATTTACTTAAAAAGTATTCATTTGATTCAATAATAAATATACATTGTATTAGGTTATACTAAAAGAATAAGAAGGGAAAAAAATCAATTTTTATATCAAATTAAACTTTTAAACACAGAAAATTAATCAAATTTTTCAGATTAAGGACTTAAAGGATAAAAAATATTCATAAAATTAATTGATTTTTCTTCAAAAGTACAACCTTAAGCCAAAATTTAAATATTGCAAAATAAAGGAGGAAATTGTAACTTCAAACTAGAGGGAAAAAACACAAAAAATATGAGGCCCTCATCTGTAAATAGAGATTAGTAGAGAAGAATCGATCCATGTTTGAAAAAAACTAGAGGAAAAAGCTCGTCTCTTTCTCGCTCTACTGTGTCATTTTGGACAGAGAGTTGCCTGAGAGAGAGAGAGAGAGAGAGCAAAGTCATCGTCCATAGAAAGAGAAAGAAAAGATTTTCCATTTGATAGATTAGTAAAGCAAAAACCATCTTTTCATTCTTAGGGTTCTTGCTTCAAACTTAAAGAATAAGAAAAACCCATAAAGCTGAACTCTTTAACTTCGTCAAATAAAACAACTCAAATGCAGGTACCCATTTGAGAGTTGATTATCAGGATACGATTCCCCACTCCAAGATCTCACCTTTTTTTTCACCCCATTTTTAATTTCAAGTAAGTTCATTTCTTTCTAGGGAATTTTTAGCATGCAATTTGTTTGCATTTCATATTCTGTCAATTTGAGATTTTTTTTTTTTTAATTTGATTTTGAGTTTTGTGTGAATGGTTTGGTTTGTTTTAATAGTTGAAGCTGGGCCTTTTGGGTGGAATCGGATCTGGGAGGTATCTGATTTACTTCTGTGAATGATAATGGGTTTCTATTTTTGTGCCAAGAGTTTACTTTTCTATGTGATTTTTGTTTTCCATCTGAGTTTTTTGATTGAGATCCATTTGTTTGTTTTTGGTAAGCGTTATGGTCCGGAATTAGTAGGTTTTTCCCCTTCAATTTTTGGGCTTATAAGTTATCAATATGATGCCATCTTTTATTTGAAACATGAATTATTAAGGTATTGTTTCCTTGTTTGATTTTCACATGTTGGGTTTAGTTAAGTTAGAATTTCATTTGTAAGTGAAATTGTTAGATAACATAATCTTATTTGGCATTTTGTTAGTTCACTGTTTTTTCTATGCTTCTTATTCCAGAATCGTTTTGTTGCTTTGAGGTCTGATGAATGAAGTTTTGCTGATTTTACACCAGCAGCAGCTTCTACTTGTGCTAAGAAGTATACGTAAAGGGTTAGCCTAGGAAGTTTATAAATATCTTAGAGATAAGATGAAATCCAACACTCATCTTGATTATGCCGTATTCCAATTGTCACCAAAGCGCACACGGTGAGATATCATTCTATGACTTTGTATGTTGTTCCTAATTTTCTTTCTATTCATACTCATTGCTATTATTTTCCTATGTGCAGATGTGAATTGTTTGTTTCAAGCAATGGAAACACAGAAAAGCTTGCTTCTGGATTAGTGAAGCCATTTGTTACTCATTTAAAGGTGGCAGAAGAGCAGGTTGCACTGACTCTTCAATCAATTAAGCTTGAAGTTGAAAAGTGTAAAGATGTTGAGACTTGGTTCACAAAAGGAACACTTGAGAGGTTTGGCATATTCAACAATTGTGGATTTTCTTATTATTTAATGCAAAAACTTCTGTTTTCTAATTTTGATACCATTCCTGCTTGTTTCTAGGTTTGTCCGGTTTGTTAGTACACCGGAGGTTTTGGAGTTGGTGAATTCATTTGATGCAGAGATGTCTCAGTTGGAAGCAGCTCGAAGAATGTATTCTCAGGTAGTAATGGCCTCCTTCTCTTACCTGTGGCAAAAGCGTTGCTTTGTTTGATGCAGTTTACCTTTACGTTTATATTGAATATTAACATCCTTTTGTTTCAGGGGGGTGGAGATCAGCCTTCTGGTGCATTAGGTAAGATTTTCTTATAACATGGTATTAGAGCTAAGGTTCCAGGAACTAATTTTCTTGTAACATGGTATTCGAGCAAGATTTGTTATGTCTTCTTACGTACAAATGATGGGGGCTTTTTAAGTGGTGCCATACCACTTCTGATAATCCTATATTTTAGAGCCACATGTTCCCATCTTGCTCCTGCAACATGTTTTGTCAAGTTAGATTTTCTTGCAATGTGTTTTGTGAAGCCCAATTTTCTAGTGACTGTAGATAAATAGGGAATTCTAGTAGAGAAATAGGAAAATTCCAGCAAAGAATGATGTATTTTCAGCAGAGAAGAATATATTTCTCTGTTATTTCATATCCCCTTTAATGTTACAACACAATTCTTATATAGGCTTTTTACAATAGTCCTACAACTATACAACTCTAAAATTCAAACTAGAGATAGGATAAACTAGTCTAAATTTGAATTTGAATTCTAATTATCTATAGATAATAACTAACTTGATTTACTAATATTTACAAAAGATCTTTTATTTGAATATATTCAACACTTTCCCTCAAGCTAAAGAGTATATATTATATAGTCCTAGCTTGCACGAAAGCTCATCGAAAGTAGGTCGTGGAAGGGCCTTGGTGAGCATATCAACAAGTTGATTTTTGGAAGGCACAAAGATGAGTTTTACCATTCCACTATTAACCTTTTCGGAAATAAACTTTTGATCTATCTCCACATGCTTGGTTCTATCATGATGAACTGGGTTTTTAACTATTGAAAGTGGTTTTGGTTGTTTGTACAATTCAAAATTTTTGTTGTCATTCAAACCCAATTCATTAAGTAATCTTTGTAATGTTGATTCCTTCACACATTCCTAGTGCAATGGCCCTATATTACTTCAAGATCGCCTTGACTATTTCTTGCTCCGCCAAGTAACCAAATTGCCCCACACAAATGTGCAATACCCACCGGTAGATCTCAGTTAATTCTCTGCCAGTGGAATCGGTAAAAACTTTCGATCATCTTCATTTTTCTTGAAGATTAAGCCATGTCCGAGGGTCATCTTTAGATACTTTAGGATTCTATAGATGACTTCAAGATGTTCTTCTCTAGGATCACTCATATATTGACTTACAACACTGACAGAAATTCTATATCGTCGAGTAAAGAGAAAGGTAGATTAATTTCCCTACTAACCTTTGATAGAGTCCTTTGTTCTGTGGCTTCCCAATTCACCCTTCTTCAATTTGAGATTAAATTCCATAGGAGTTTCATTTGGTTTACATCCCTTCATTCCCGATTGGTGAGTAAATCCAAGATATACTTCCTCCGATTAATAACCAAGCCAACTTTAGATCTTGCAACTTCCATTCCTAGGAAATATCTCAAAGAACCAAGGTCCTTAGTTTTGAACTCACCAAGCAAGTATTCTTTTTAACCTTTCATTTTCCCAATATCATCTCTGTGATGATGATATCATCCACATAAACAATAAGAATGGCTTTCTTCTTTTCTAAACTTTCCTTAATGAACAAGGTGTGATCTGTTTGACACCGCTTGTATCCATTCTTCAAGATGGCTTTTGTGAATCGATCAAACCAGCCCTAGGAGACTGAAGTTTTTTTAGGCCATACAATGATTTTTCCACTTTTGCAAACTTTTTTGTCATCGAAATGACTCATTTGGTGGTATTTCCATATAAACTTCTTCTTCAAGATTGCCATTCAAAAGGCATTTTTGATGTCAAGTTGATTAATTTTCAGCCTTTATTCATGCTAAAAGACGGAAGAACTCTTTTGTGTTGATTTTATTGGTGCAAATGTTTCTTGGTAGTCTATATGAGTGAATCCTTTGGCTACCAACCTTGCCTTGTACCTTTCAATCTTTGCCATTAGATTTAAATTTTTTACACCAATGGTGGAAGTTGCAGTTAGTGTCCAAGTTTTGTTGCTCTCTAGTGCCCTCATTTCTTCTTCTACAACTTTCTTGTTAGGATCTTTCATTGCCTCCTCCACCATTTTTGGGATGAAAGTGTTGTTAACAAGAGGTGAAAGCCTTAAATGTAGGCTTTAGATTTCCATATGCCACAAACTTGAATGGGATGAGATGTGCATCTCCTTACACCCTTTCTTTGAGCAATAGGCTACTCATCAAGGTATCAATAAAAGGAATAGGAGCAACATTTCGAGAATCTTCCATACCTTTCAAATTTTCCACGTTTGCAGGACCAAGATCCCACTCTTGGCGTTTGATTGTATTGTAGTCTCTTTGTTGGGCCTTTTTCTCCTTCTATAGACACTAAGCTCTCTAACTTCGAGTTGTTCAGTTGTTGTTTATTTGGAGTTCTTTGTGGGGTGTGAGGTGAACCTGGTGGTTCCAAGGCGGTTGGTTCATTGTCCGGTGGTTCCTAGGAGTTGGTTCATTGTTTGGAATAAAGGTAGATTCGGATGAAGTAATACAGGGTTAGTATGTAAAACAATAGAGATTTCGGTAGTAGAAAAAAAAATCATGGTGGAAATTATCAAGAACTGAAATTCATGTTTTGTCCCCCCAATTTGAGTTTGGGGTAATAGGGCTTGTGTTCAAGGAAGGTAACATCAAAGGAGGTATAAGTTCTTTTAGTGACATGAGGGTAGCACTTGTAGCCCTTCTTAGTTGAAGAATAACCTAGGAAGATGCACTTTAGAGCTTTAGGATCTAGTTTGGATTGAGGAGAAATATGAACAAAAATAGTGCACCAAAATACCTTTGCTGGAATATTAGAAGAAAGGGGTTGGAAATTCAAAAAAGTCTTAAGAAACACATTCCTAGGGGTTTGAAATTTGAGAGGTTTACTAGGCATTCTGTTTATAAGAAAAGTAGCTGTAAGAATGGCTTCCCCCCAATAAAACTTAGGAACATTTGTGGAAAACATTAAAGATCTAGCCACCTCTAACAAATGCCTATTCTTTCTTTTGGCAATACCATTTTGTTGAGGTGAATCGACACAAGATGTTATGTGAACAATCCCTTTTTCTTGAAAATAAGATCCTAAGTTTTGGTAAAGTACTCACTACCATTATCAGAATGGAGAATTTTGATTTGGCTCCGAAATTGAGTCTCTATTAGAGTCTTAAATCTTTTAAAAATACCCTCAGTTTCTGATTTTTCTTTCATAAGAAATGTCCAAGTAAGCCTACTATGATCATCTATGAAAGTAATAAACCACCTAGAACCATCTATATTCCTAACTTTAGAAGTGCCCAAATGTTACTGTGGATTAAGGAAAAGGGGTAAGGGGTTTTATAGGTAGATGAAGGATAAGAACTTTTGGTATGTTTGGCAAGATGACAAATTTCGCATGAAAAAGAATTTGGACTTTTATAGACAAATAACTTGGGAAACATCTTTGCAAGATACTGAAAACTGGGATGGCCAAGCCTATAATGCCATAACAAAACAAATTGTGAAGAATCTGAAATAGTAGGAAAACAAGGAAAAGTAGGGGTACAACTCGAATTTGCTTGTCCATTAGGAGAATTGTGCCCTTGGAAGATATAGAGGCCACCACACAACCTAGCTTTGCCAATTACTTTCCCGAGTCCAGAATCAAATTCACAACCATGAGGAGAGAATTTAGTTGTGCATTGAAAATTGGTTTGATAATTTACTCACGGAAATAAGGTTGCAAGTCAATTTTGGAACGTATAACACATTAGACAGTGTAATGAGATTTGAATAGAACCACTCCCACGATATTGAGGAGAAAGAGCCATGTAGATCTTCATTTGAGAGGTAACCAATGAAATGTATGGAAGAGAGAGGCATTTCCACTCATATGGTCGATGCTCCCTGAGTCAACAATCCAGTTGGAACAATTATTTTTACCAGCCAAAAAGGCAAAAATGGAACTACCTTCTTTGCTCAAGAACTGAATCATTCCTTTGACGAATTTGGATGGTGGAGATATCGTAGACAACATCATCGGGAATGGGACTATTTGCGGAAGGGAATGTATCAACCATGTTAAGAGTTTAGGGACCGAATATTTAGACTGATACCATGTAGATAAATAGGGAATTCTAGTAGAGAAATAGGAAAATTCCAGCAAAGAATGATGCATTTTCAGCAGAGAAGAATATATTTCTCTGTTATTTCATATCCCCTTTAATGTTACGACACAACTCTTATATAGGCTTTTTACAATAGTCCTACAACTATACAACTCTAGAATTCAAACTAGAGATAGGATAAACTAGTCTAAATTTGAATTTGAATTTGAATTCTAATTATCTATAGATAATAACTAACTTGATTTACTAATATTTACAAAAGATCTTTTATTTGAATATATTCAACAGTGACATCCTCAACTTTGTTGTTGGAAATCTTTAGAAAGGTTTTTACAGGGTTCTGCTTTCTTTTCTTTAGTGATTGATGGATAAGCTTCTCATTTCTTCTATTTTCCCCTTCTTTTATAGCTTGGCAGAATTTGATTGATAAGAGTTTTTGGTTGTTTGGGTGATTAGGAGCCTTCTAATGTTGTTGGTTCTCGGGTTGCTATACTGCCATCTTTGTTAACTTTGCAAGTTATTTTGGTTCATCATTCTGCATCCTGTTTCCCTTCTAATTTGGTTTGAGATGGTACATTACAATTTTCCGTGATTTAAATTATTATTGATGATTATGCTTCTTTCCATCAAGCCACTCGATCTTCTGTTTCTTGTACATTTGTATGATTAAGTATGGCTTACAAAAAGTAAATGAAATAGCCTTTGCAATTTTGAAACACCAATTAATCATCATTCTTTTTGTAGCTTGTGTTGAGATGCCAGTATTTAGGTGAAATTTCAAGTTTATGATCTTGTGCCAAATTTAAGTCATTAAATTGACAATGCGTAGATAATTTGTGATAGGTGGGGATGCTACAGGAATGACGGCAGCTGCTGATGCAACAAAGTAACTCTTTTTCTAGCTTTTACATATCGTTGATGGTATAATTTGTTTGGTTGAATTATCATAAATACAAACTTGTGGTTGTGGATGATTGTGACATTCATATACCGTTTCACTTACATGTTTGCAAATGTTAAGTTGATTTATTTCGAAGCTTATACATGCTAGAAAATTTCTATGTTTTAGGCATGGAAGGGACTGTCAACGAGTTAATGATCATATATGAGCCCACTGACAATCAATGCATGATGACATGGTCAGGATATCAAGGGTACCCTGTCTTTTCTAGCACTAGGAAGCTTGGAGTTGTTAAAGTAGAATTTATATGGCACTACACAGAACTATTGAAATGTTTAAGTTTCACTTGAGATGTGAGCTAGTTGAATAAAGCTCTGGTTAGGAAATATTATTTTAGTTGTGCAGAAAGTGGACGGTTAATAAATATTGCTGTTTGCTGGAGTTGTTGCATTTTTTAATCATAGAGACAGAATATTTCTCTGAATGTCTGAAAATTTTCAGGCTAAAGCAGCTGTTGTTGCTACAATTGGATCTTCCATTCGTTTCACTAGCTATGCTTTCTAATTGATATGTTTTATTTCCAATTTAACAGGAAGGAGCTTTTAAGGGCTATTGATGTACGCCTTAGTGCAGTTCAGCAGGATTTGGCAACAGCTTTTGCACGGGCATTTGCTGCTGGTTTTAACTTGATACTGTGTCTGAACTCCAACAATTTGCAGATTGGTTTGGTGCTTATCGCTTGAAGTAAGAACTCTAGAACTCCTTTTGACTGTGATGCTGTCTGTTTGTCAGCCTTGGTTATTCTTCATGTTAGCATGGGGGCCTGTGGTTCAGTAGGCCTTGGTTGGGGGAGACATTAGATTTTTCAGTATTTTTTACTGCATATCTCTACAAATGAGAAAGGAAGTTGTTTCTTCATTTTGGTTGGACCTGGTATGGAAACAGTATGTGATCGGACAATATTTCTTTATGTTTGCTCTCAGATTTTGAGCGACTTCGTTTTATCTCAAGGCTTTTGGTTAGTAAGAAGGAAAAGTAGATGGAAAATTGTCTTACCTAATGTCTAGCCTGAAATATAAGAAAGGAGGTGGACACGTTTAGGCATTAGATCAAACAATTTCTCTCGTCTTCTCTTCCTTTCCTACCAATTTGAATAAGGTTTGGGAGCGATTGTTTCCCCTGAGAAAGTGGATTATTTCGTGAAAAACGAGTTGAAAATGTCATGGGGGTAGCAGTAAGTAGACATGAGGAATTACCTCATCCGAATTTGCCTGGATATAATATAATCACATTGTCATTGTTAAGGGGAAAAGTGGAGCTGACCTGTGTAATTTAACTCAAAAAAAGAAAAGAAAAGTCCATTTCATGTGTGGATTACTTACTAGTATGGTAGCTTTAGCTATGTTACTCTAATTCGAGTGTGAGTTTCCTGTATGAGTATATGTCGGACATGGGTATATTCAGATTTTTAGGTTTTTCTACCTATTTGGAGGATATACTGAAGGTAATATCCCTATATTCGTGTTAGGTTATGTGTTCGACATGGAGTCAGAGTAATGTAGAGTTTCTAAGTTCCACCGATTTGTACTTACTTTTCTATCATTCTTTTTTATTTCTATATGAGTACCAGGAAAATGTTGGTATTAATTATTTTTCATGCAAGTTTTAATATTTGTGCAGTGAGGCTTGCACCAAATTCATTTCAATATGCCAAAGAAGACCAGAACTGATTAGCCGATGGAAGCCAGGTGTTGATGATCGAGTGGTCAGAGCATCATGGGAATCTGACATGTCAATCGATGACCCCAATGAAGATCAAGTTGGGTCCCATGTTAGTAGCAGCCCCCAGCAACCTTCGAAAAATAAGCACCAAGAACAAGAACTACAACCAAACACTATGCCGACCCAGCACCATATAGACAAATCAAAGCTGGCCACATCTCAACAACCAAAGCTCTCAAGTACTACACAACAATGTTCTCAAAATGAAAACAAGGAAGAAGAAAAGAAAGAGGAGGGGGCAACGGAGTCATCGCCTAGTCAAATCAGTCAACCTGGTAGGCGGCTTAGTGTGCAGGATAGAATCAGTCTCTTTGAGAACAAACAGAAGGAGAGCTCAAGCTCCGGAGGCAAACCCATCGCTGTGGGAAAATCCGTAGAACTGAGAAGACTTTCATCCGATGTATCAACCGCACCTGCAGTTCCTGAAAAGGCTGTGTTGAGAAGATGGAGCGCTGCTAGTGACATGAGCATTGATTTGGGTAATGACAAGATGGACGGTAATATGGATAGCCCTTTGTGCATGCCTTCCTCATCTTCTGTGTCTCAAGGCAACAACTCCGTGTTTCAAGGTTTATCTGAGGATAAGGAACAAAAAGATGAGAAGGATTTGAGTGACAAGGTAAGTTCAGTTAAAGTTGAACCTAAGAGTGGGCCTGGTAGAGCTGCTGATTCTGGGTTGAAAGATCAGGGTGAAGTGCAAACACAGCTAGCTAATAATCTTTTGGGGAAAAAAGGATGCGGGGTTGAAGGGGCAGATGAATTGGAAGGATCCATCAGGATCACAGAGCAGCCTCTATCAGTCTTTTACAGGTAAGTTGGAACAGGCTGAGTTGGGTGATCAAGTGGTTTCTCAGGAGAAGGTTAAGGGTTCTTTAACAGGAGAGAGGGGAGGTTCAGAGGTTCAGTCTCAGATTCCTGGTCGGACTGTTATTGCGGGGATTAAAAACCATTCCGCTTCTCAGATCCCGGATGCTGTATTTGCAGATGCTGTGGGGGATGATATGCCTGAGGGTCAATTAAAGAATAGAGTGGAGGCTCAAGGCAAAGACCAATCAGTATGCAATCTCGTTTTAGGGCTCAAGGCCACTCCCGAACATTGTCAGGGCAGTTTGAAGGTGGTATCGGACTAAAAACTAAGGAGGCTCAGTATAAAGGCAGTGAAGGTGACCAGTTTGCTCCTCAGCAACAGTGGCGATCATTTTATGGGGAAGTTGAGGTAGTGGGAAAGAAAGACTTACCATCATCTGAGAAGCAAATAAGCAAAGTTGATAATTCTGGAGTCCGTGAAATGAAGTTCAAGAAACAGGTTCCAGTAGGTTCTGAACCGAGCAAGAAGTCACAGGGTAGGAAGGACTTAGGTGATTCTGTTTATGCAAATAACAAGTCTGTTTTTGGTAAGACATTTCCTCCAAGTGAAGAGAGTGTAAGTGCCCCGATGGTGCCAGTAGATCAAACTCAGAGGATAAGGCAGTCAAGGGGAAACCAGGAACTGAATGATGAGTTAAAAATGAAGGCAAATGAACTTGAAAAGCTTTTGCTGAGCACAAACTTCGAGTTCCCGCTGATCAATTCAGTTCTGCAAGGAGAAGCAAGCCTGCTGATGCACAGATTGAACCAGAGCCAAGCTTAGAGTACAAAAAAACGACCATAGATGTATCTCCCATACAGATGCCTGACAAAAACTTGATTCCTGAACCAATGGGTAGTTTGAGTAATATGGCTAACTTTTGTACTCCACCCACAAAGATGGTAGATAACCAGGATATTTCTGATAGTTTGAGGCGAAGTTTCTCCAGTATCACCTTTTCAGATGATTCTAGAGGAAAATTTTATGAGAAGTACATGCAAAAGAGAGATGCAAAGCTGAGGGAAGAATGGGGTTCGAAACGGGCTGAGAAGGAAGCCAAATTGAAGGCTATGCAGGATAGCCTTGAGCAAAGTAGAGCTGAGATGAAGGCCAAATTTTCTGTTTCTTTTGATAGGCTGGATTCTGAGTCTAGTGCTTGTCGAAGAGCCGAGAAAGTGAGGTCATTCAATTTTCGGTCACAGAGGGAGCAGGTATCTCCTATTGCATTTAGGTTTTCGGGAAATAAATGCCAAAATTCATAACTGGTAGAACTGATCCTTCTTTTAAATTTTTTTCCCTTGAGTTTTGGGAATTTGAAAACTTGTGATTGAATTATTTATTACTAATTTTGATAAGGTTATGCATTTGGCAGCATCCAATAAGTTCCATTCAAAGTGAAGATGATCTTTCTGAGTTTCCCGATCAGAAGTACTATGAACATGATAGAACATATAATGACACATCTTTTGTCGATGGATCTTCTAGGAGCTTCAACAATAAGAAGCATATTCCAAATAGAAATGTGTCTTTATCCACTACTCGCACCACAGCAGCTGCAGTTCCACGCTCTGCAGCCAAAGTTTCAATCCCCAGTTCCGGAAGGCGGAGAGTGCAACCTGAAAATCCTCTTGCACAGTCAGTTCCAAACTTCTCTGATCTTAGAAAAGAAAATACAAAGCCCTCTTCTGGAGCTAGCAAGACAACTAGCTACACCCAAGTGAGAAATTATGCTCGGAGCAAGAGTACCAATGAAGAGCTTGCACTTGGCAAGGATGACCAGCATCAAAGGTCTCAGTCTCTTAGAAAAAGCTCTGCTGGTCCTGTAGAATATTCTGATTTGTCTGCCTTAAACTCGGATGACATTGTTTTGGCACCTATGAAATTTGATACAGAGCAGATGGGACAGAGCTTAAATGACAAAATTTTGAAGAATATGGAAGCACAGCCTTTTCTCAGGAAAGGTAATGGTATAGGTCCTGGTGCTGGAGTAAATATTGCAAAGCTAAAAGCATCAGAGGCATCTGAGGTTCCAAAAGACGAAGAGTCTGATGATGAGCTAGCATTTGAAGCAGATGATTCCATGGATATGGAAAAAGAAGATGAAGAGGACGAGATTGAAACTAGAGCAGTTGACGATTTTGCTGACATGGAAAACGGAACGGCAAGACTGAGACAGGAATCTGACAAGTCGGATAATTCCGAGCAGAGAATGATGATTCCTTGAGGTCTCTATATCAGGTTGACCCTGCATCAGTTGCCGAGCTGCCTGCTGCAGTACCCACCACTTTTCATCCTCCAGCTTCCTTGCAAGATTCACCAGGTGAAAGTCCTGTGTCATGGAATTCACGCATGCATCATCCATTTTCTTATCCCCATGAGACTTCAGATATGATGGATTCCCCCATTGGGAGCCCTGCATCTTGGAATTCTCACTCACTTGCTCAAATGGAGATGGATGCAGCTTCAATGAGGAAGAAATGGGGAAGTGCTCAGAAACCTTTTCATGTTGCTAACGTAACCCATAATCAGTCACATAGGGATGTGACGAAAGGGTTCAAAAGGTTGTTGAAATTTGGAAGGAAAAGCCGCAAGACAGACAATTTCGTGGACTGGATCTCAGCTACAACTTCTGAAGGAGATGATGACATAGAGGATGGAAGAGATCCTGCCAATCGATCATCAGAAGACTTAAGGAAGTCGAGAATGGGATTTTCACAAGGCCACCGTTCTGATGATGGCTTCAATGAAAGTGAGTTGTTCAATGATCAGGGTAACTCCTATTGTTTCCGTTGCATGTTAATTATCTTATTCTTAGCATATTCATTGATTATTTTATTTTTCCATATCTGTTAATTAATTTTAACTTTCTTTGATTGCATGCATGGTTTAATATTATTCTATATTGGTTTCCAAAATTTATAATACATGCATGTGGACATTTTAAATTTATTTTTGGCTCCCTCATTGAACTTGATGATGCATGTTTCTTTTCTTTGTTACTATTCAGTTTCTTTTGTTGTATATATGAACCTGATTTTAAAAGTAGTCATTGATGATCCCTTGCAGTTCAATCACTACGTACTTCTATTCCAGCACCACCCGCCAACTTCAAATTGAGGGAAGATCATATGTCAGGAAGCTCCATAAAAGGTGACTCATTGTTCATGTTAACATAATTATCTGATGCTTCTTTTTTCTTGATAGTAATTCATGAAGGCATCCTATTGAACAAATGTTGTGGTCTCATAGATCGTTGGCTTGACTGATCCCCCTTCCATTACCATGTCTGGCTCTATTTGATGCCAGACAATGTCCTTTCAAAAGCAAAATACGGCATCTTGAACCATGTACTACATGAAAATTGCAATTATGGATAGATCGTTAAGTTCGTATGAAATGAAGTTAATGCTATTGATAATTATCTCGAAACTTCTTTTCTTGAGCAAGATTTTAGAACTTGAGTACCATTGGACTAATCCTCGACTTACATATTGGAGAATCTGTCATGAATATTCAGAAGAAACTTGGTTTGTTCTTGTGTTGTATTCATGGCTTTTATTTGTAATGGTAATTTTGCAGCACCACGTTCACTCTTTTCGCTCTCAACATTTCGAAGCAAAGGTAGCGAATCGAAGCCTAGATGATGTTCATCTGAGGAAAGTCTAGGACAAGTGCTCGAAATCATCTTAAAACAATAGGGTCAAAAGGAAACACATGTAAGGTGCAAAATGCTTGGGGTAAGCAAAATATACTGAACAATATCACACCGAAAAATGGGACTTGTAAATCTTCAATCGCCTTCCCTGCTGATCTCATAAGTAATTCCCTATAGTTGTGTCAAGATACGTTTACATATTTGTATCGAACAAGAAATCGCCTATTGGCTTTAAAGTCACTTTGATTTTGGAAATCCAGAGGCATTCTTTTTGTCCATTTCATTTGCTCTTGCCTTATGATGGAGTATATCAAAAGTTGAATTGTCTTGAAACCAGAGTTATTGACAATACTAAGTAAACAGAAAAGCTACCTTTTTATCTTCATAGCAAGTTATACCACATCCCCTTTTGGTTCTCCTGTTTTTCAAGATAAAATAAATTGTTGTTGATTGATTTTTGTAGATAGAAATATGTTGGTGGCATGCAAAGCTATATGGTGGATGCATCAGGTTCTCATATTCTACATGAGATAATGTAATTTTTAGACACTGAACTTGAGAACTTTTTTTAACTCGGTTTCTGTATTTTGTTGTCCACATTAGTCCCTGAACAATATATTCTCAGAGTATCACGTCATCAAAATGCGAAGATTAATGAGAACCGAAAAAGGTTATGGAACAAGTTATGAAAAATTGTCTAAGTTCTACCATTTTCACTTCAGGTTTTCTCAATATTTATATGAGTTGCAGGTTACACCAATCCCACTTAGTTGGGACAGTGGTCTGGTTAATAGTTGCAGCTGCCTTTGCAACTCTGTTTTTTTAGTGTAGCAGAGTTTTTCACCAGTGGAACCATACAACAAATATGATATTGAAAAGAAAATACAAATGTATGTTTTTGTAACCATTCAACAGATAGGACAACTGGATAGAATCAAGCATGCGAAGGCAACAAGAAAAGGAACTTTCAATAGTCAAGACTTTGTATTAAACTTTTTCCTTCAGCTTGGCCTTGGCCGGACGTGTATTTGCAGCTCTTAGAATTTCAGATAATTAATATTATCTTGGAGGTTTGCCTTTAATCATTGTTTGACAATTTGGTTTAAAAAAACGAAAATTTTCTGGTAAACCTTGCATTGTTTATTTATCTCGAAGTACTTTGATGACAAATGGAGAAGCCTCGTTGCTTTGCATTAGTTTCATTACATAGGAAAACCCTTACAATGTTTACTGAGATAATCCAAGTTTAAATTTTTAAGACGATGATATTAAGAGAAATAACCATAAACCTTAAAAAGATAATGATCTAATCTTTCATAAGCCATAAAATATAAGCATGTAAAATATCTTAATTACATGGAAAGAAAAGGATTTTGAAATGACCCCACAGTTCTACAAGAAATTACCTACATGAAAAACATCTTCAGAATACTAGAAGACAAATTTCTATTGCATCTTTTAATGATTAAAGTTTTAATTTGTATTGCATGCCGGCCTCGGCTGTTTTTCTGTCATTTGCCTGATCTTAACGTAAGATAACTGTAGTCTCCGTCTCGAGTGATATATGTATGGAACTAAAACAACGAAACACCCTTGATTTTGTGAGTTACACAGCAACTGCTTTCTTGATGTTTGATAAAAAGACAAGCGGAACCAGCAATGCTCGTTGACTCCTAGGAACATTTCGGACAGCTCTTCCTAGAACGTTGTTTTGTTTCATGTTGTCTGTAGTGTTATTTTGCTTCCATCTCCTTTGTTTAACGTTTTAATTTCAGATTTTTTTCCCAGTATTTTGGTTAGACCCTTATCTTTCAATCTCTTCTATGGCTGATTCTTCTTTTGAAATCGACTTCTCCTCTTCCTTAAACTACCACACGCCTGCTTCACGCTATGCCTCGAGTACTTTCACGCCACCCGCTTTGTCCGAGTGCCCCACACCACTCCACGGAGGCTCAACCATCGTCCTCCTGCGACGCCTTTTGCCACGGACGATGATATGTCATGGCAAAGTGAAGTTTCTTGGCAGTTTGAGCCTTCTGGTTGGCGCGAAAGCCGTAATTTAGGTGCAGCCCTTAGTCCTTGGGCGGCATCGAGTGTATCGTCATCGAATAGTCAGGCATTCGGTCGACGCTCAGCTAGTGAATATTATCTTTCTCACACTTCTGGAGGGCTTAGAAGCTTTGTGAATCCGCACAACGATTTTTCCGGTTATGGAGCTGTGCCTTCAGGGAGGCTTGAGCTTCAAAGCTATGTTGCTAGAGATGAGGACAGTTCATCGCATATCCGTTTCCAAGATCATAGTAGGTCTCATCACGATATTTCGAGGCTGGCTACTATTAAAGAAAGCAGCAGTAGAAATAGTCGTAGTCCTTTGATTGATGAGGATGAGCTTAGCTCTATAGATTATGATACTCAAGAAGATGTTGAGAGACGATTAGGCCTGTTACGGGCCGATCCTAATGTTCATGCCGGCGCTGGTTCTCGTTGGTCTTCGGTTTCACAGGCTTATGCAGATACTGATCAGGACGATGATTTGCTTGGAGGGCATCATCATTTTCATAGACTATCACATCAGGGTGATCATCAGCATGGTAGGAACCATCACACGAGGCACAAGGTGGATAATGATCTTGACCTTGTAATGCAGCATGAGCTTAGCGGTCACGATGCTCGAAATCAACCAGCCATCATTTTCACAGTAATAATCAGTACGGTGACCTTAGCTTTTTGATGGATTTCAGTGAAGATAGTATTGCAGGGCATGGTCATGTTCATGGATTATCACATCACAATGTTCATAGTGATCTTGATGGCCATCATCAAATGAGACACAAATCGGAAGGCCTTGACCATAACTTGCAATCAGCAAGCCATCAATTCGGTGGCAATCGTAAGAACGGTGACTTCGATCCAACACCAAATTTCGAGGAAGATGAAGAGGAGGAAGAGGATGTAGAACCACCAAGGCCAGTTGGTTTGTTGAGTTTGTTCAAGTATTCAACAAATTGGGATATAGTACTTGTGATTTTGGGTTGTTTGGGAGCCTTAATCAATGGGGGTGCACTGCCTTGGTATTCTTTTCTTTTCGGTAAGTTTGTCAATAAGATTGCAGAGGAATCGAAATTTGACAAAACAAAGATGATGAAGGATGTTCAGATGGTAAGAATTGAAACAAGAAATCTTATATTATTTATACCCAAATTTTGATTGATATTAGAAACACTTATGTTGTCTTTTCTCCTGCTTATGTCTCTTCAGATATGTCAATTTATGTCTCTCTTAGCAGCAATAGTGGTGGTTGGAGCATACTTAGGTAATGAAAACATAGATTGTTTGAATTTCCACTTTTCTTTATTTCTTCCATAAGTTTTAGAAATGATTTCTGATTCCATAAAATGGCAGAAATTACCTGCTGGAGGCTGGTTGGGGAGCGTTCAGCTCAACGAATTAGAACAAAGTACTTGAGAGCAGTCTTGAGGCAGGACATCAGCTTTTTCGACACCGAAGTTGGCACTGGTGACATTATGCATGGTATTTCGAGTGATGTTGCTCAAATCCAGGAAGTTATGGGAGAGAAGGTAACCTGAAAAGTTCGGACATTTCGCTTCTTACACTGCCAACTAGCACTGAACCTGATATGATTGTTCAAAACTTGAACTATGTTATGCAGATGGCACATTTTGTTCATCATGTATTCACATTCATATGCGGCTACGCAGTCGGGTTTAAAGCAGCATGGAAAGTGGCACTGGTAGTTTTTTCTGTTACCCCAGTAATGATGTCTTGCGGTATCGCTTACAAGGCAATTTACGGCGGTCTCACAGCAAAGGAAGAGGTATCGAATATCACACAAGTTACTGGAAATGTTTACAGTGCCAACTCATTGGTCTTATTGTGTTTTGGTTTGGATTTTGGAACTACAGGTTTCTTACAGGAAAGCTGGTACCATTGCAGAGCAAGCAATTAGTTCAATCAGAACTGTATTTTCTTTTGTTGCTGAGGAAAATTTGGCAGCAAGATATGGTGAACTATTGTCAAAGTCGTTGCCTCTTGGGACGAAGATCGGGTTTGCCAAGGGTGCGGGAATTGGAGTTATTTATTTGGTTACATATTCAACATGGGCATTGGCCTTTTGGTATGGTTCGATCTTGGTTGCTCAAAACAAGATCACCGGCGGTGATGCCATTGCTTGCTTCTTTGGTGTCAATGTAGGGGGAAGGTATAGACCTCTCTTCCATTAGAGTGCAACTTCTAGTGCTTATGGCAAAATGAAGTTACTAAGTTGTTTGATCTTTTGTTGCAGGGGCTTGGCATTATCACTGACATATTTTGCTCAATTCACTCAAGGCAACGTGGCAGCGGCTCGAGTATTCGATATTATAGACAGGGTTCCGGAGATAGACCCTTATAATCCCGAAGGAAGGACATTGCAGAATGTTCGAGGAAAGATCGAATTTAAAGGTGTAACTTTTGCTTATCCATCTCGTCCTGATACTACGATTCTCAGTTCTCTCGATTTAGTTATCCGACCGGCAAAAACTCTTGCATTGGTTGGAGCAAGTGGAGGTGGCAAGTCCACCATCTTTGCTCTCATCGAGAGGTTCTATGATCCCGAAAAAGGTAAGCTTGTTAATCATCCGGTTTGTTAGTCTCATCGAGCTTAACTATGTGATGTTTTAGATCTTAATCTGGTTTGAGTCCTTTAACTGGTAGGAACCATAACCTTGGACGGCTATGATTTAAGGACACTACAAGTGAAGTGGCTAAGAAGGCAAATTGGCATGGTCGGGCAAGAACCGGTTCTCTTCGCCACCACGATATTGGAAAATGTGATGATGGGCAAGGAAAATGCCACCAAGAAAGAAGCTGTTGCAGCTTGTGTTGCTGCCAATGCCCATGGTTTCATATATGATCTTCCACTTGGATATGATACTCAGGTCATCAACTGAACCATACTTGAACATCCATATTAATGAACTTTTTCAATGCACATGGTTTTCCACACATGTTCTGATTTTCTGGCCTCAAAAATGGATTTGCAGGTAGGAGCAAAGGGAACTCAGTTATCAGGTGGTCAAAAGCAGAGAATCGCTATAGCTCGTGCGTTGATTAAAGATCCTAGAATCCTTCTCTTAGATGAGCCTACCAGTGCCCTGGATGCTGAAGGTGAGGTGGTTGTCCAAAAAGCAATTGACAAGATCTCGAAGGGGAGAACAACAGTGGTCATTGCTCACAGGCTAGCAACGGTAAGGAATGCCGACACCATTGTTGTTCTCGATAACGGATCCGTTGCTGAGGCTGGTAGCCATCACCAGCTAATGAAAAGAGAAGGGGCGTATTTTAAACTTATCAAGCTTGCTTCTGAAGCAATTTCAAACACTGAACCAAATGAGATAAATGCTCAAAAGGGAATTGAGTTTTCCATGTATGAGAAACCGGCCTATGATGCACCAAGATCGCCGTATGCATACGATATTTCAAGGTCAAAGTACTTAAAGTCTATCCAAATAGTTAACCAAGTGGAGGAGGAAGTACAACAAAAGCAAAAGCCTAGAGGATATAAAATTTTGAAGATATGGTCTCTACAAAGACAAGAGCTCATCACACTTTTACTCGGTTTTCTTTTCGGTATCCTTGCAGGTGCTATTCTCTCCATTTTCCCCTTGCTTTTAGGCATAGCTCTTAAAGCTTACTTTGATGACAGTCCACACGAGTTGAAGAAAAAAGTTAACAAGCTCGCCTTAGCTCTTGTTGGCCTAGGCTTTGGTTCTATAATTACCTTGACTGGACAACAAGGTTTCTGTGGTTGGGCTGGAACAAAGCTGACACTAAGGGTAAGAGACCTCTTATTTCGTTCGATACTAAAACAAGAACCGGGGTGGTTCGATTTGAGGACAATTCCACTGGGATCCTCGTTTCAAGACTCTCAATTGATTGTCTCAGCTTTCGATCTGTCACCGGGGATCGGTACTCTGTCTTGTTGATGGGTGTGAGTGCAGCTGCAGCTGGGCTTGGCATCTCGTTTTTCCTTCAATGGAGATTAGCTCTCGTGGCTGCTGCTGTTACTCCTTTCACTCTCGGTGCAAGCTACTTGAATTTGATTATAAATATCGGACCGAGGTTAGATAACAAAGCATATGACAAAGCCAGCAACATCGCTTCCGGTGCAATTTTGAATATAAGGACGGTGGCAACATTTTCTTCACAAGAAGAGATAGTTAAATCCTTTGATAGAGCTTTATCCGAGCCTAGGAAACAATCAGTGAAAAGGTCACAACTTCTAGGCCTCACACTTGGTTTCTCTCAAGGTGCCATGTATTGTGCATACACTTTGACACTTTGGTATGGTGCCTACCTTATGAAACAAGGCCATACTGGTTTTGGTGCTGTATATAAAATCTTTCTCATTCTCGTGTTAAGCTCGTTTTCAGTCGGACAACTAGCAGGCCTTGCACCAGACACCTCCAGGGCAGCGACAGCGATACCTTCCGTGTTCGATATCATCGACCGGATGCCACTGATCGGTAACTTCCGAGATAAAGGTAGAAAAATCGAACAGTCAAAGCTTTTGGATATTGAATTGAAAATGGTGACATTTTCTTATCCATCTAGGCCTCAAGTGATCGTGTTGAGGGACTTTTGTTTAAAGGTCAAGGGTGGTAGCACAGTGGCATTGGTAGGCGGAAGCGGGTCGGGGAAATCGACGGTGGTATGGTTGGTACAAAGGTTTTATGATCCAAATGAAGGGAAAGTAATGATGGGAGGCATAGATTTGAAGGAGCTCAACTTGAAATGGTTGAGAAAACAAATAGCCATGGTGGGTCAAGAGCCAGCTTTGTTTGCAGGAAGTATAAGGGAAAACATCGCATTCGGGGACCCGAATGCCTCGTGGGGTGAGATCGAAGAGGCTGCAAAGGAAGCTTACATCCACAAGTTCATTAGTAGTCTCCCTGAAGGCTATGAAACTCAGGTACTGTCTAACTTAGAACGCAAGTTAAGTTAAACACATACCTGTTTTCGACACGTACTCGACATTAAGTTCGAGTAACACCATATGCTCAATTATCTGACAAATAATTTCTTTTTTTCTTGCTAAAAAGGTTGGGGAGAGTGGGGTCCAGCTATCGGGCGGTCAGAAACAAAGGATAGCAATAGCAAGGGCCATACTGAAGAAATCAAGGGTGTTGCTTCTAGATGAAGCAAGCAGTGCCCTGGACTTGGAATCAGAGAAACATATCCAGGATGCACTAAGAAGGGTCTCACAGAGTGCCACCACAATCATAGTAGCACACAGGCTTTCCACGATCCGGGAAGCCGATACCATAGCTGTTGTCAAAGACGGTGCAGTCGTCGAACATGGCAGCCATGAAAAACTACTAGCTTCCCATGCCGACGGTGTCTATGCTAGCTTGGTCCGAGCCGAAAGAGAAGCCAATGCCTTTGCTTGAGATAGAGCCTTCTCTGCTTCTTTACAAAAAATCTTGGTTTTCTGTTATTGATTTGATTTTGAGCATATTTGAGTAACTTAATTTGAAAGAATCTGTCATTTGTACACTTCTCAATAACCTTAAATGGCATTAAAGGTTAAAACTAATGACTTTGATTACATTTAGAATTTGGTTAGATAGTCTTGTCTAAGTTCCACCTATCTGCAGATACACACCTAAAATTAATAGGAAACTAATCCCTCTTAACTTATGTAAAGACTAAGCTACCTGGTTTTATGGGGTGGAAAAAATGAACAAAATTCTATTCTTTTCATGACAAAACTAGAATTACAAGCACAAGAAAACCCCACTCCAACAATCAAAAAAAAAAAAAATGTAATTACAATAAAAAACATCAATGGAGTGTTTTTATTGGTGGATAATTATTTTGTTTTCAGCGGTGGAAATTTTTTTATTTTTAGGGTTTAGGGTTAAAGTTTATAGGTTTATGTTTAGGTGTAAATAATTTTAGAGATTTGGTTATAATTTAGGGTTTAGAGTTAGAATTTAGAGTTTAAAGTTTAGAATTTAGAATTTATAGGTTAAAACTTAAATCTCTAATCATACTACCCTAAACCCTAACTTATAAACCTTAAATTCTAAACATGAACCCTAATTCTAACCACAATCATTGAATTCTAAACCCTTAAGCCATAAATCATAAACTAGATCCATAAACCTTAAAACTAAGGTTCTTGCGAAAACTTTTTGTTTACAGTGCCAGTGCATGCACGGGCGTAACTTAGTGGGGACTAGGGGTGGCCATGACCCCAAAATTTTGAGAAATTAGAATTTGACCCCTAATTTTTTTAAAAAAATAATTTGACCATCTCAAGATTTTTAAATTCATATTAAGCTTCAACTTTTTTTTAAATATTTTTAATAAAATCCCCTCATAACTTCTAAAAGTTCTTATTAAATCTCTCAAAATTATTAAAAATTTTAGTTGAATCCTCAAATTTATAAAAATTTTAATTTGAGCCTTCAAATTTTTAAAAAAATTGAGTTAACTCCTTAAACTCTTACTTTAAGTTCTGCCATTGAGCGGAGTATTTTCCTTTTTATTGGCACATAATTACAATAAAAATCTAGGTTTAATCTAATTTATCCATACAACGAACATAGATTCGAATTCTAATATTTACGAAAAAAATTCCTTGGAAGCAATCAAATATAATGTATTTATATGCATTTTCTTCCATACATGGATATTTGAGGATGAAAAAGTTTGGAGTGTTTTCCAAGACAAATCTTCGCTAACAAATATGTTAAAATAATGTAAAGGAGAGATGGGTTTATGATTACAAGTAGTGACGTGAAATCCTTTGCATTCAAAAAACATGAGTGGTCTTAATCAAAGCAATAAAAAGTCATAATTTGCACCTAACTTTAATAAAGCTTTTCTGTCCATTAAAATATGATTTAAAACCATGGCATGCAAATTAAGAAGAAGATGACATTTGGAATGCCCTTACCTTCCATTTAAAACTCCATTCTTTCTACTTGTAAAAGGAAATTTGAGCATGAAAACTGACCCACAATGGAAATAACACTATGATTATGCTCAAAATGTTTCATGTGAGCTTGTTTGAGTAACTTAGTTTATAGGGTTAGTAACAAACGAATTATTTAGTTAAATTTTGTCGTAAACAAGTCATTCTGTCATTGAATTTGAAATAAAAATTTTGTATAATAATAATTTTAGTCTCCAAAACTTATGTATTATATTGATTTGGTTTTAATTCAAAATAATTTAATAAATTTAACTTTTCATATTTTAAAATTTTATTAGTAAAATGACTATTTATTAGTTGTTCAATAGTAAAGTAATTGTGTTTGTCGAGCTATCGCATTTGTTGATTATAGGACTGATGAACAATAGCATGGAAAGTGATAAGTGGTCAGAAGGTGTGTCAGGATGGTACAATGTCGAAATTTTTAAATATAGAGGGTTAAGTTTATTGAATTATTTCAAATTAGGACTAAATTAATAGAAATCATAAATTTTAAGGACTAAAATTGTGATTATATCAAGCCCTTGTTTTAATTTTAATAATAGAGTGATATGTTTGTTACTAAACCTATAATTGAATGACTGAATTATTATTTTTAAAAGAAAAAACTAACATATCTATTACTAAATCTATAATTAAATGATTAATTATTAGTTTTAAGAGAAGAGAGTCATGTATGTTAATAAACCTAACTACGTGACCTCTAGTGTATTTTACTTCGGACCCCAGAGTTGAAAAGTCTCACACGACATGTCTCTTGGCTTTGAAGCCAAGGGAAATTGATGGTAACGTGCCTGGCATGCAACGCTATAGATTGTTCTTTCAAGTGTGCAACAATGGCAACCTCTGTCATTTGGTTGTTGAAAGCCTGAGAAAAATTTGCTGCAACTTTCGGTTTCGAAAGCATGGCATCGCTTACACCAAGGGTGTTGTTGAAGCTTCTTCAGAGTATGAATTCGAACGTGAAGGTTCGAGGCGAATATCGATCGGTCCTATTGCAAGTGATCAGCATTGTGCCTGCTTTAACAGGGTCTGAATTGTGGCCTAACCAAGGCTTCTTCATCAAAGTATCCGATTCGTCGCATTCGACGTATGTTTCCCTGTCGCAGGAAGACAACGAGTTAATCTTGAACAATAATTTGCAACTCGGTCAGTTCTTTTATGTCGAGAGAGTGGAATCCGGGACCCCGGTTCCTATCCTTGTTGGTGTCAGGCCAGTTCCTGGAAGGAACCCTTTCATTGGCAATCCTAAGGATCTGATGCAGATGTTGGTTCCATCCGAGAGTCCGGTGGCGACGGATAATGAAGGAAATAGTACCGGTTCGAAAGCGAAGGAGCCGGTGGACGTGACAGAGGAGAGTTCCAGAAAGAAAATTGTTATCAAAGAGGAAAAAGCAAGTGTTGCATCCAGATATATGCAGGGTGTTTTGCCATCAAATCCTAAAGCAAGTGGACCAGATTTGAATAGCAATGTCAAAAGCTCTGAGAATGAGAATGGTTGTGCAGGTAAAAAACTAAAACCAAGCAACAGGAGCCTAAATGTCAGGTAAGATTCTTGTTTGACATACGGTTTTACGTGTTAACGAAATATATACGTATGGACAGTAATGTATATACCATGTACCAAGTACCAACTTGTGATAATCTCGAGTTTTAGCATTACAGACACGACCGGCGAGTCCTCCTCGTGGTAGGCCGGAGGTACCTGTTTCAAAGCCTGAGGTTGTTGCATCTAACACAAAGGAAACTATGGTGCCTCCAAAGAGCGCATCTGTAAAACGTGCATCGAGCAAACAGGAACATACGAACTCGAATTGTTTGCAAAACAACAAAGAAAAGAGTTCTTCACCCGAAACCGGTTCATGGAACTCTCTGCCTGCAAGTCTCCTGAAGCCAGGAAAGGTATATATATAAACAAAACCTGAAAGGTTTTTATGTTTAATTCTTCAAGAAAGTACTTAGTTCTTACATGTTAACAATCCTTTTTTTACAAGGGAATGCTTAGAAGAAGAAATTTAGCTTCTTTGGTTGCAGCAGAGGCACAAAGGGAAGCATCTATGGCAGCTAATCTTGTCAAATGTATTAGGTAAGCACATTTTTCCAGACTTGAAATTCTCTTAAAAGAATGAAGATTTGAATGTTAGATGTATGTAACAATGATTTATGTCTTGTTTCAGCATGTTTTCCGATCTATGCTCCGCCGCCTCACCCGAGAACCCTCATCTGTCACTCACCAAGTTCTTCGCCCTCCAACAGCTAATCGACCAACCAAGTGTGACAAAACATAAAGATAAACACCTTCAATTATCTAACCTTCCATCTGTGATAGACACAGAAAAGTCCAACAAAAAGAAAGGTTTAATCCATGAAAAAAGGTCATTAAAGTCCACCAAGTCTTCAGTACAGTTGAGTGGAGCCGAGAAGCTCGAATGGGCCAAAGGGAGATGGTGCCAAAGAGATAAAAGAACTGAGGGAAACCTTGGTGCATGAAACAAGAACTTGGTTTTTGAAGTTTCTAGAGGTGGCATTGGATGTCGGATTCCGGATCGGTTCCCAGGAGAAGAAAGGGAAAACCAGCACGGGCGGTTGACGGAACAGGACAACCACATTGCTGTCACACTGTCACAACTCAAGTATGCGAATGAATGGTTGGGTGAAGTAAGAAACAGTTTGAGCACAGATAACAATGGAATGATGGAAACTGTTGAAAGGTTGAATCAAAAAGTTTATACTTGTTTGCTTAGCCATGTGGACACAGCAGCCTCGGCTCTCGAGAATCGACCTTGATCTCAATCGATTCATGATAAAAGGGTATGATTTCACAACGTTTTAGACACATAGGGTTTGTAATAATTTAACAGTTTGGGACATATATTTAAGTTCTGGTTTGCTTTATAGTCAGCCATTTGTGTATAAAAACAATAAACTCATTTGTGTAATAATTTTAAATTTCAAGTTTGGAGAGTACTAAGAGATCACCTTTGCACAGAAGGGACTGCTCAATGCATGCATGATGTTTGCATCCAAGAGCAAGGTCGTGTTAGAAATTTATAAACGAAAACATAATCTAACCATGAAATCAAAACAAACATGTAATGAATAAACACTAAACCCGAGTTGCGAAACAATCGAACTGCAAGGGAGAGTTTCCAAGGTGGAGAGGCAAGGCACATGCAAAAGAAAAGACAGTATCTTTGTCTGATAGCTTTTGCATGTGCCCTGCTTCTCCAGCATGGCTTACCCTCTCTGCCATATTTTCCATTCCTGGGTTTGCCAAAACAAAGAGGCTCATAAAAACACCTATTCGCTCGAATCTTAGAAAAATACGAAACATCGGTTTAACTGAATGTTATAAAACTAGAAAAGATTTTTGGAAACATAAGGCATTGAAACACAATGAGAATGGGAGTTATTACAAGGGGCTTTATATGTAGGAAAGTAGCCATCCGAGTGTAATAAGCTGGCAAAGACCCTACAAGAGACAATGGCAAACAATATATTGTTGGACAGAGTGGCTGCTACTGTTTTGGTGTCAAATATTGGATTGACACTTTTCAAAACGACATGCTGATGTATCGGTGTTTGCCGATAACATTTCCCGAATGTTGATATCCCGGCTCTGTGAACCTGTCGAGAAGGCTTTCGACAGCAAATTCAAGTGGTACAAGAATATGTTTGTGTTTGGTACTGCAATTTATATCAAATTCAAGTGGCTGCAATCAAAATGTTCCTACATGTGTTGGGGAGATATGATAAAAATGTTCAAGCATAGTAGACGAAAACAATCAAGCTTCAACAGGCTTAACCGAGCAAACTATGAGGATGGAGCTTTCTCCTCGATGGATTCTGTAACTGCATTACGCAGTAATGGAATCAACTTCTGATTTGCCAAAACAAAGAGGCTCATAAAAACACACCTATTTACTTGATCAAACCTTACGGAAGTGACTTGCTTGTAATAATATGTTAATTGAGTGACATGTTTGTAACTTTTAAAAGAAAAGTGACTATTTGTTATTAAAACCATAGTTAAGTGACCTTGATTGTAGTTTACCCAATTATTATTTAGTCTCCTTAGAAAATGTATAATTTATTATTAACCCTCTATAAATTTAGATATTTTTAAATAGTCCCTTCAATAACAACAGTGTTGGTCTAAGCAAGAATTCCCCGATTATAATTATGGCAGACCACCCACCGCATATGATCAGGAGATCTACAACTACCAAACTTCTAGAGCGCTGCTGTCGAGAAGAATCTTGATTCGTGCTCTTTTTAGTTTTTAACTCTCAATATATATATGAAGAATTTCATTCTTTAAAAAACCTATATAATTTTATCTCACGTCCATGTTACGGATTATTTTCAGAGTTCAGAATTATTTCTTCATAAAATTTAAATATATATCGAAATAATAATAAGTACGATATCGGTAAAATTAATATTTTAAAATCATAAGTTTAAATATGCTTAAACACAAATAATTTAAGATATTATATGGAAAAAATAGGAAAGGATATAATTTTGGATAATACGACTTAAGAATGAATATATGAGAATGACACCCCCATCATCAAACAATTATGGGTAAATTACTGTAATGGTTATTTATATTTTCACTTAGTACAGTTTTGATACCGATTTTAAATTTGACTGATAAGGTCATTTATGTTTTCGATTTGTAAATTTTTGGTCACTGAGATGTTTTTAGTTTAACGGTAGGTTGATCTGGCATAATAAAAAGAATGATAAATTACTTAGATAGTCCTTAAATTATTACTTTACTCCTATTTTGACTACCGAAATAAAAAATTATAAATATAGAGAATTAAATATGTAATTATACAAATTGTTTTTATTTCGGCGGTCAAAATAGAATTGAAGTAATAGTTTAGAGACTATTTAGGTAATTTATCATTTTGGATAATAGCCACCCGTTAAATTTTTTTAAAGAAAACAAATGTTTTATATATTACATAAATGACATTATCGGTTGAATTTAAAAAATCAGTGACTAAAACTGTACACAGTAAAAGTAGTTTGCCCAACAATTATATATGAATAATGAAGCTGACATTCAGTCAACAGAGTTCAATTCAATTCCCCCGTCAAATAAAAAGGATTTTCTTCTTTTTCTTTGACTGAAATAAAAGGATTTTCTTCAATCATACATGCACTAAACTACAAATAAATAGCATTTGAAACAGAGATTTTCCTAAAGACCAATGTCGCCATTCACATGCTGCACTAAGTCTAATACATGAGAAGACACATTCTACAACTGACGGTTAGCAGAGTACACCAAGTTTAAAGTACAGATAGATCGAGAAAGAGAGAGAGAAAGGGTACATTTTCTCGATATCAAGGGCGAGCTCTCTTGTTGCTGCAAGTCGGGCATTTGTACTGCTTAATGTGTTCAGCTCTAGCTGGAGTGATCTTCACACACTTCCAATGGAACCACTTCTCACACACGTCACAACAAATCCAGAACTCGTCCGATGCTTAGTTCTCACCACAAGCCCCACACAAGGTCTCCCCATGCTCGTCTTCGTTTTGTCTTCCAACCCTACCTCACCGTCCTTTGGTTGTGATGCTTTGGAATGTTTTGCCTGAGATTCCCGCTGATCCGAAGAAAGGCACACGAAAAACAGATTAATTATTAAAAAGATGTAGCCATAGTACTTAAGCTATGAAGGTAAACTTCAAATAGTTGCCTAGATGGTAACATTGATTTAACTACATATTCGTTACTATTATCTTATATACCGAATAATAAAGATTTGTAAACAGAAAATCCCTTTTACCGTTTTGGAGTTGGATTTTGATTTGTTGCTACTATGATTTGAAATGGACGACTTCGTTTGTTTATTCACAGCACCGGTTACAACTTCAAATATCGTTGGAAGATCATTAATCATGTTGAAAAGCCGTTTCCTGTACAAAAGCGGACATTAATGACTAAGCAGAACACTATAAATATCAGTGGAAGATTTCCTAGTTAAATTTATCAAGCTTCATTAACAGCAATTGCTCTGACCCTTTTCTATGTTATCCTTTTAGGTCCGAAGGCTGGCTACTCGATAGCAGGAAATTCGGCCCCTGATCCTACTAGTGGCAGGCCAGCGCCAGACCAGACTAAGTTACAATACAACAGAAGGATTGGACCATACTGCAAATGCCATTGGAATTAACTATGCAAGCAAGTTTAGACTACCTGTCAGCTTTATTAAATCCAAATCTTGCACCAAAATAGAAAGCAACGGAAAGTAGCCATGAATCGCTGTGGACAGCAACTAGAGATAGCCAGTCCTTTTTTTGCATGCCATCCCTTGCAAAGTTGATGCCCAAAGCAGGCTCTGGTAGTTCCGGAGGGACCTCTTCGGCAGGTAAATTGACTTCCCATTGTTCGCTCGGAAAGCCACACAAGCACAGGTTCTCTTTCTCTGCAAAACAAAAGAACATAGCTCTTGAAACAAACATGGATGCAAATCAACAAACTTGTAAAATAAGATTACCAACCTAGTTACCAAACATAAACAAATCAATGGAACAACAACAACAAAGACACCTCCAAACTAAATGGTTGGTCTGTAGCAAAAAAAACTCCCCTAAGAAACCACCTTTGGTTGAATAAGAAATGCAAACCTACCTCTCTATGTACAGAACAATCTACAATCGACCACACAATCGAGCATAACTAGCTTTAGTATCTCCACTTAAAAGTATAATTAATATTCAAATATCCAAAGTACAAAGAGGAGGCTCAGGATGCAATTTAATAAAGCAGTATTAACAATGTGGTCAAATTCCCAAGAGTCTGGTTCTCAAAACAAGTATATCAGAACCACACTTCGCACTCCATCTCCATGTATCATAGAGCAAAGGTAATACTAGCTATAAACAGGGGCAGACACAGGATTTTATGTCAGAAAATGCAAACTTAAATCATAGAAAAATACAAAAAAAATAGTATACATAAACTATAATAGAATTTGAAATTTCCAAGAGTGCGACTGCCCTCGAACTCACAACAGCCCACAAAATTACACATTGTACACATTACAGCCAGAAAGTAAAACAAAAGATTTACGTCTAACAAATTATCATCAAAACAAAACAAAACAAAACAAAACGAAGCAAGCCTTACCGGGATCACACTGTTGATGAAATTCTTCAACATCTGCAACACGACAGAACCAAACCCTTAAACCTCAAAAACCAGTATTATAAACCAAAATAACATAAAACACTTTCTCGAAAAACAAAACAGAGTGAAACCCAAAACAGCATTTACTTTTATTTTTCAATCTGATTAAAGAAAAACAAACTTTTCAAGTTAAAGACAATAGCTTTCAGTTTCTATTTTGATTTTTCTGAGGAAACAAACAGAAAAAAAAAACCTGTGGTGAGAGCTTTGATCATGCCAGCTCTTCGTCCTTTGAAATCCTTAAATACTTCTTCGACTGTACGAGGATTGTACCCAGCTCCTCTTCCATTCCATTTCTTCTTCTGTTTTGAAGACCCAAAGAACAAAAAAAAATCTCTTTTTTTTTTTGCTATGAGTGAAATCGAAACATCATTGTTTCTTCTATTTATATTGAATTAATGGTTTGTTTTTGTTTGTTGATGGCTGGTAAGGGAAGGATACCGTGGGGAGTTCTGGATTTGATTATGGGCTTAATAGGTAAAGGCGTGGGTTTTCTTTTTCAAGTTTCAAGTTTTGGAGCGGATTTGAATCTGGGTTTGGTGGTCGGGTTAACTGTATTTGAGAGAAGGATGTTGAGTCCGCTGACATGGAGGTTGGAGAAAGACACATCATCATCTCGTTTATTTTGTTGGTCAAATCTCATTAAAGCCCCTTCTACTGTGTTTCTTTTTAGATTTAATCCTTCCACTATAATTTAATCATTTCTAATTTATTTTTGATATTTTTTAGTTATAGCTATAATGGCAATTGCGGTTTATAAATAATAGGTTCGAACTTTTTAACCATAATAGGTTGTTACAATACCAACTATTAGTTAATTTAATAAGAAGAGACAAGTTTTTTAAACGTCTGAGATTTAGTACATATTAAATTGAAAAAAAATCATCGTATGATTAATTTCTATATTATCCGATTCAAATAATTCAGTTATTAAATCAGATGTCATGTGGTGGGATTTAATTTCTAAACCATGATAAATTCAAAGAGAACATACTCATGATGCATTTTAAACCGAATTTAGTTAAAAAAAAAAAAAACTATTGTTACTTAAAGAAAAAGGAAGCATTTTCCAGAGATTCCTTTCTTCCATCGCTTGAAAGTCTTCTATATTCATTATCATCTCAGAAAGAGAGCAATATGAGCTCCCACTCAGAGCTCATTTTTTATTTTTATAATTTCAGTTATTTTTTAAAGTGACCATCTTGTAAGTTATTAATCGTACTTGATTGATTTGGTTGTATTTAAAACATTTTCTTAACAAAACAAATGAAAATAATGTGTTTAATAAAATTTGATCAAATTTCTATGAATTATTAATAAAATATTATATTAATTGTTCAAAATAATGACATGTACTTTCGTTATATAGGGACCCATTTTTTTAGTTTTCACTTGGGCCCTCGAAAATTTTCGAGACTCCATATCCCTTTTCAATTTACAACCAAATGTTAATGTGTGAAATGCATACACAAATGCCTTTGCTCCTTTTCCTATTCACCATGACCATGCATGCCAGCCAACATTAGTAATGACCACAAATTCAAGTCCCATGACAATGCCATGAGAGAAAACAATATGTTCAATTCTGTCTATTTCATTTCCAACATGCATGCATGCAGAAATTGCATATCTTGGAATTGAAAAGCCATGATCTAATTGTCAACCCATGCATTTTTATCTTATGTTTTAAATAACACCACCAAGTACCAACAACAAATTCACCAAGTTTTTTCGGAACAGAAACATAAACGGTAAAAAACACAGCAAGTTTACGAGTTCTTGGCAAGACATAACCAATCCATGTCCATGGTTTTGATACAATTCATGATGACAGGAAAAAGTAAATAGAGCCAAGGATGACTTCCCATGGAAACAAAGCAGCCGCTTTTGTTTAGCATTGGAGTTCCAAATGTGTGAATGCTCGGATGAGCATTTGTTAACTCGTCTATCTTCAGAGACGTTGATGGAGGTTTCCACCACCTTGCATATCACCAGCATGACTGGGCATGGGTCCACCAATGTGAGAAGGATAGGCGGAGAACCTGAAATCCGGATGCTGGAACATCTCATCATTGTTGGAGCCAGTTGTGACATTGGAGCGAGAGGTAGTTGAAGCAGCATCTTTGTAGTTTTCCAGCCGATGAACTTCGGGTTGGGAGATGTACATGTCTAGACCGTTGCTTGTAGTAATATTGTTCGATTCCTGGAGCTCCTTTGTGTTGAGAAATTGCCCACTACTTCCTCTAGCTCGTTTTAAAGCATGACAATGCCGAGATTCATGCAGATAAGGCTTCAACCATTTATAAAAGAACTTCTCAGGTAATATCTTTGTTTGCCAAATAATAAGACTATCACTGTAGGTGAAGTTGCAATTCCCATGCAGCAAGAAGGAAAAACTTGAAGCAACATACCTTTCGAACTTTGATGAGTTTGTTCTGAGCCTCAAGTTTCGCACGAGACTGCCTTCGCCTCAGAATAGCATGATATTGCTTTGAATTAACATAGACAGGTTCATCTTGTGTAAGCTCCAGAGGCAGGGGAACACGAGCAGGGAGTACAGCCATCGTACGAGGTTGAATCTACCGGCAATATAATGACAAATATCTCACAAATGGATAACAAATAAGACATTTTTGTCTGGTCATACATAACAAAGGTATAATCGACTCCCAAAGAAATCATTTATGATGTTAAACAAGATTTCAAAAGCAACTTGTGTTAGAACCAAATCATAAATAATTATGAAATCTAAACCCAGGATCTATCATGTCAAATCATCAAGAACAATAAACTGAATGAACTGAATTGCGGAAGCGTACCTGAATTAATCGATAGACTGAAAACCTTGAATCTTGATGTTGAAATCCAAATCTTTGGTATAGAAGATAGGTTTTCTCTTGACGTAAAACTCTCTGACGGGAAAGGAGAGAAAAACAAGTTGACCTATTTCTTGGGGACCACTACCTCTTTATATAGTTGATTATTAAATCAACTATTAAATATTTATAACTCTGCCCCTCATTGAATTATAAATATATCTTACGGTATCTACACTTTTATTTTCATGACATTTTAATACCCATGACACGCCTAACATAATTGGTCACTTAATTTTGTGTCATACTTTAAAATAGCAATATACATTATACATATGTGCCCACTATTATGGATTTTAATCCAACAATCTCCCACTTGGGCAACATATGTTTCCTGACAAATGTATAACCTTATGAGCTCAAAAATTTGCTATTATATAATAGGTATTATGTAACAATCTCGTCCATCAACTATATCCATATAGGATCAAAGCAGCCTTTGTCGTATCAATCATGACAAGACCCATCAATGGTCACGTATACAAATATAGTCAAATGACATAGATCAATCATGGATGCGTAGCATGGAAAATTACATGAAATGTGAACCAAACATGTCTATTTCCAATGGTCCTCCTAAACCTTAGTGAGATCAAACTTTATTGAATTGAGTGTGCATAAACCAAAAGAACTATATTTCTGCAGAAAATAATCTTAAAATAACTTAAATCAAGTAACCAAATTGTGTCTAAACCAAATGAGCATTTTTTCAAAATTACAAACTCCCACTAAAATGAATATCTTTATATAACATTACACCCACATGAGTAGTGTGCTCATGAAAGACCTAGGGTGATAGTTTCTTAATAAGCGCGCAAATATGGAGTTTGTACCAACATGCTCTATAGACACACAATCACTCAATTTTCTTTAACAACTAGGAACTTAATATTTATGTGCTTCAAATTTGAAGTGTTCCTATTATTCATAGAATAAATGAATGCATATTTATTGTCACAAAATAATCAAGTGGTCTTTCTATTCAATCTATAATTAGCAGCCCATGTGACAAAATTATTTTGCATCAATATTCTAATAGAATCAAGTCTGTAAACTTGATGATCTCTAACTTACGTAACTTCGATATGTGAGCATGTAATTTTTGTTCTTTAAAGATATTTCATAACCCTATTGGCTGCTATTCAATGATCCATAATATGATTGCTTAAATATCTATCTAACATTCCAACAATGTACGCAATATCCAAACGCATACATACTTGAGCATAAATTAGAATCTCAAATAGCTTATGCATATGGAATCTTTTGTATTTTCTAAATTTCAAGGGCATTGAGTAAGACTAAATTTGTCTTCTTTAGAAATTTGAGTATCACTTGGTTTACTCCCAATGAACTTGTAGTATATACAATTGTCAACCAAATTTATCTCAAAGCCGAATGAAATAATCAATATGAAATTTATAATTTCATTAATGAGAGTCCTACTTAAGCTCATAGATGAATTTATTTAATTTACATATCATTGATTTTGTATCATTAGACACAAATCTATGATTGTACCATATAATTCATTTCTTCAATGTCGTCATTGAAAAACACAAGCCTAACATTCATCTTATGTAGCTCAAGTTTAAAATAAGAAACAAGCGTCATGGTTATCTTGAAAGAGTATTTCAATGAAACTTGAGAGAAAGTCTCCACAAAATCAATGTCTTCTTTTAGTGTATATCCTTTAAATACAAGACATGCCTTATACTTGTCCGCATTATCATTTGCATCCCTCTTGGTTTTAAATATCCATTTACAACCAATTGGTTTGCACCTTCATGTAATGAGACAAGTTCCTAAACTTTATTGTCTTGCATAAAATTATACTCTTCTTGAATGACATCAATTCACTTTTGAGAGTCAGAACTTTTATGATTTGATAAAAAATGAATGAATCATTTTCTATCATTCCATTATTATCCTTATTTTCTTGAAGAAATACAAAGTAATAATCAGAATAGTATTTCTCCTTCCTCTCTTGGATATCTTTAATGACACTTGTTTTTGAGGTTGTTGAGTTTGTTCTTCCGAAAACAATTACCTTATCTTGAATGAGAGTTGTTCAACATTGTTTTTTTGAGGTACTTGATTCACTTCTTGATTAATGATAGGTTTGAAAACCTAAACATCGTCAAAAGTGATAGTAGGAATTAAATTATAATCCAATTCCTCCTCAAAATCAATGTATCTAACCTTATTTCTCCCTCCAAACTCAACATCCTAAAAAAAAATTATAGATCTTTCCTTAAATAATTCCTAATTGTGGGATCATAAAACTTACAACACATGGATCACTCAAAATAACTGAAGTAGTTGCTTGGTTTTGAAGTTTAATTTCTTCACATGTGTCCTAACTTATTACAAAAGAATCAACCCTTTGTAACTTATCGTTGTTTCTTTTGAGTTGGACCTTTAGCAACTTTATTCTAATATTTGTTTTTATTGCCCTTATTCTTAGAGACACTAACTAAATGAGCACTAATCGAATGAGTACTTTTACACTTATAATGCTTCAACTTTTCTTCCTCTTTAACCCAATTAGAAATAAGCTCATTTAAAGTCTATTTCTCCTTTTTGTGATTGTAACTAATTTTGAATTGGTTAAATCTGTATAGGAAGCGATACCAAAATCATAAGAACAAACAATTTGTTAGTTTTTGATCTTATGTGCCTTAAATTTTGAAGCAATATTAAACATTTTTCATAATGTACTTCCTCACATTTCCTTGACCCTTATACTTCATAGACATCAAAGAAGACATAAGTGATGTCATCTTAACCTTAATGTTTTGGGTAAATCATTTCTTAATTTCGTCAAAAAACCCTTAATATGAGTAATCTCTTTAGATTTGTGCTCCTAAAGACTTATAGAATGTTGTTCTTTATGATCATTAGACTCGTGCGATTTTAACAATCTCACCTCTCAAAATTCCTTTTATGGGTGCTTTACATGATGAGAGGTGCAAGTTATTCTTCCCTTAGTGCAAAGTCTATGTTCATACAACCAAATACTATATGTAAGTGTCTTTTCTATTCCTTGAAACTAGTTTCACTAAATATGAGTGTAGAATGTATTTAATGGATATTGTGACAAACAAAGATAAATTACCTAAATATAGAACAAAAATAAGTAAATAAAATAAAAACAAGCTCACATAAATATTCATAAGTAAACAAATAAATTCAAAATAATGGCTAGTTCCCCTCAAGATACCAAGCACAACATTAATATCAAGTCTTTGGACAATAATGAAGCGGTACTTTCTTGTTGTAGCAATCAAACATTGACAATAAACTATGTCAAACAATAGATTAATCTTTGGACTAACGTATTGCTTACATAAAATACCTTATAATTGTCACACATTTATCGCCACGATTGTCGTTGTAATTTGCCAAATATTAACTTTCCTTTGGGCCAATTAATAAAGCGCATGAATTACAAAAACCCATAATTATCTTAATATTTTAAATAAACTAATCTACACAAAAACGGTCACTTTGGTGACATTATGTTTCAATTAATCCATTAAAATATTAGACACCCAAAACCAAAATATGAATTTAATTGTTTCAAAATATTTGTCTTAATTTTATCTTTCAATCAAATTAAAAGATAACAAAAATAATAATAAATTTGAATAAAGGTAAACCTCATATCAAGATATTCAGGACACTCCATTAATATTTCATCTTTGGACAAAACATTAACTTGCAAGTGATATCTTGGTACAAGTAATCAAACATTGATAATAAGAACATGTCAAACAAAAATCTTCCTTTAGGCCGATTTATTGCTCACATATAAAATGAATAATTATCCCATGTTTATTACCACATTTGCACATGTAATAATGTTAATTATTAACCTTCCTTTGGGCCAATTAATACTAACATAATCCGACTTACATGCACAAAACCTTCTATATATTAAAATAAAATAATTTCCACAATAGAGGTCACTTTGGTGACTTAATGCTTTAATTAATTTATCTCAAAATATATAACATAAATATACCGATATTCAAACTTAATATTTGTAACAGTCAAAACTTAAATTTCTAATAACACTTAAGTTTTTGAAATAACCCAAAATAAGGTTGTCTATATGGGGCTATCAGAAATCGAAGAAACCGAATTTTTTTTTTTTACTGTTTCTCAAAAAAAAATCCTTAAGCATGCATTTACCAAAATTTTGATTATAAACTTAAAGGCAAGATTTATAAATCGTTAAACTAAATGCAATCAATCCTTTAACTTTATATAAATGAATAATTCATACAATAATCACATAAAACTTTAGTATATCCATAAGAACCCAACGATCAAAATTAAAATTTTTGATCAAACTGAATCAAATAATCATCAATACCAAATGTAAATATGTATATTCCGTAGATAACATTAACAACATAGTTAAGCATAATGCCAAACAAATTTAAGCAAATATTTTGCACAAAACTAAACATGATTCATCAAAATTCAACCATAATTTATTAGACATAAACCGAATATAAAGCTTCGAGAGCTAACCTGATTATAAAGTTTGTAAGCCAGGGTAAATTTACCATAACAAAGCATAAAACTTTGATAATTTCAATTGTCAAATAACAATTGACCAAATCCTAAATAATTCATCAATTATGATTGAAACATAATTTTTGATAATGGGTACAATCATACAAAACAGTAAATAAAATATTTTATTAATCAAGTCGCACAAATCAAAATCATAAATGACCAAATAGGATCGAACATTGATTCAAAATGTAAGAATCAACCTTAAAATTTAATCTCAAATTAATAAGTGTGGATATATACATCTTTATGATCTATTACTGCATTTAGTAACAAAACATTGACTTAGAATCTTTCGATATAGCCATTATATGTATAAAGCATTTAATCTTTGAGAAACTGTAGACTTAAAAAAAACTATAGATTTGAGCTTTTAATTTTTTCGGTATTGGCTTAAAAAGAAATCAATACCATCATATATATATATTAAATATTGAAAGGCACGAATAAAGATGTGAATCTGGAGAGTTATCTCAATTTAACCTTAACTACTAAAAAAACTTTAGTATATACAGTAATCAATGCCATAAATTATGGGAAAATAAAAAATAATCGGTAGTTAAGGTAAAAACCAGAAGAACGAATATAACATACTAAAGTTTTCGAAAACCAATGATTTCTTTATTAAAAGAAAATTTCTAATTATTCACGAAGCCATAAGAAATAATCGAAAATTAAAGTTTCCGAAACCAGCAAAACCACATCAAAAGTTTTAACTCGATTAATAATGTAATCATATCCCATTATAATAAAACCCTAAAAATTAATTCACAGAAAAAAGATAATCCGAGCACCATATCAAAATTGAAACCCTAAAAAATTTCAAAACGAATTAATCCAAAAAATAAATCAATTGGTTCTCAATGATTCAACATGATGAGTCTCTGATGCCACTTGTTAGAACCAAATCATAAATAATTATGAAATCTAAACCCATGATCTATCATGTCAAATCATCAAGAACAATAAACTGAATGAACTGAATTGCGGAAGCGTACCTGAATTAATCGATAGACTGAAAACCTTGAATCTTGATGTTGAAATCCAAATCTTTGGTATTGATCTTCCAAGAAGATAGGTTTTCTCTTGACGTAAAACTCTCTGACGGGGAAGGAGAGAAAAACAAGTTGACCTATTTCTTGGGGACCACTACCTCTTTATATAGTTGATTATTAAATCAACTATTAAATATTTATAACTCTGCCCCTCATTGAATTATAAATATATCTTACGGTATCTACACTTTTATTTTCATGACATTTTAATACCCATGACACGCCTAACATAATTGGTCACTTAATTTTGTGTCATACTTTAAAATAGCAATATACATTATACATATGTGCCCACTATTATAGATTTTAATCCAACAACTTGCCCCTTCTCTATGAACCGGTATCATGCAAGAATGAAGTAGTCGCCATCAAATAGACATAAATGCAACATGGGGATGTAACAAAATCAAAACGATTCTTACCATAGCTTGCGATGCATAAGGAGAAGCTACCACACCACTGAAATTCGGATCAGCATAAGGGAGCGGAATATGAGCCTGCAGCACAAAAATTGACATCCAAGACTATGATGCAATCTACAGTACATAGCAACCAAACCACATGAGTAGTTTAACTAATAACTTACAATTGATTTGCTATAGTCAACTTGTGAAGGGGTGAGCCCATATTCCTGAGTTCCCATTGAGGAGGCTAATTTAGCAAGACCTCCAACCAGCTTCCCGTGCGCTTCGTTACCTCCTGAGCAGATGTAAGAACAGCTAATCAGATTTACCCGGTGACAAGAAAAAGAAAAAAAAATCCCATTAATTTAACATATGAAATACTAAGAGTCTGTTAATGGAAGGCTCTCACGGTTTTAAGCAATTTAGTCAGAATATAAGAGAAAGTCAGTCCACCAGAACATGGACATGACTTAAAAACATAACATGTACATGATAAAAGAATAAAATCCTAGACACTTGATAAGATCTAAGATAAAAGAATCCAAAATATGTATCGAGAGAGAGAAAATATCACAAAGATCAATCATTATCCCACACCCATACTTAGGGGTACTGGACAAATATACCTGATGATGCTGAAATTAAACTTTGCTCATTAAGAGTGCTATCACCAGCACTGGCCACTTCAGGATAAGATTGACAAGTTGATTGAGTTGATGATGAGTCCTGATCCTGGAACTGAAAACTTAGCTGTTTGGTGTTGTTTAAGTATCGAGGCAGAACTCCCATCTTCAGGCTTAAACTTTCAGACATATTTGATTGCTGGACATGAGATCCAGTTGAGTTTTCCAAAGATGAGCAGCCAACAACATACGTGCAAGTCGAGTGAGAACTGACAGCAGCATCCTTTTTGTTTTGCATTGTTGTAAAACTACTGTTCCAAAATATCTTGACTTATGAGTAAGCTCAAAAGGATATTTGAAAGAGTTGAGAGGAAATCTCCGCCGCTGTTTGAGTCAGCTCATATACATCAGTGACCTAGCATAAAACCACACATTATCACAGTGCTTGCAAGATATTTATATTAGATGACCGTAACGCTTCTTTCACAAGGTATTTGAAGATATATATTAAACCGACGTAATTCTCAACTTCAACAGATAAGGATGAACAAGTATGGCAAGCAGTTTCGCCTTTAAAGCAACCAGGATGTACTGCCAAATTTAGATATAAAATATTTATTGGTGGACAGAAGGCTCACTAGGACTCTCGTACACATTCATAGACACTAACTACCAGGGAAATAATTATTATATTAAATAGAAAACTGCATAAGTGTAGTTCATCATCTGATAGTTGATTAATTAGACAAGAAGTTTAACACAAATCTTGTTTTGAGGTGATAAAGCCTCACCGAGCACAGAAACTATTATGCAAAAAATTCGATAAAATGCTTTTTCATTTTCCTTCATTTCGGATTTTTCGAAAGAAAAGGAATTCTGATATTGAATTAACATCTAATATGCATTAGAAACTTAGAAAATTATTACTATAAAAAAACTTCAAATTTTCAATCTAAAAATGGAGGAGTGTAATTATATTCCCAAATCAGATGGATTTGAGCCATTTTCTATTTAGATTTTAGATTTGAATCACCATGTTGGAACAAACAAAGGGATTTAGGTTCAAATATCCATGTTGTGACAAACAAACAAAGGGATTTAGATTCAAATCTCCATGTTGTGACAAAGGAGCGTGTGACATAACTAGTGACCCTTTTCGTTATTGCCAACTAAATCGGACAATGATCAACTTTAAAATGAAAAGTAAGAGATTAAGGAAACCATTCCATCTTCAAACATCACAATGCAGCAACTTCAAAACACAAGCATGTCTTCTCAGTTATGCTAAAGAAACAGCAGGTGCTAACAATGATGTATGATAAAAAAAAAATACCAATAATTTACCCCCAAGAACATAAGGGCAGAGAAAGTTAAATGGATTCTTGCTCAAATAAGCTCTACAAAATCTCAAACACAAAAGCTTTTCCATGCATGCAAGTCCCACAACTAAAAATCCCAAGAAAGAGCTCAATGTTGAACAAAAAAAAAAAACCATCAATCATCTATACAAGCGAATTCCAGCCCACCATCCCAGGCTCAATATCCAACCAAATTCAGAGCATTATAACCTTATAGACACAACACAAAATTTCTAAGCATCTATAGAAAGATGCATACATGGATATGAAGTATTAGATAAACTACCAACAACAAAGTCAAAGAATTCCAGAAGAACAAAAACCAAGTGAAGAAACAAAGAAAGGGAAAAGATGATATACCTTTGGGATTTTGATGGAATGGAAGAGACAACAGTAGCGAGCATGGTTCTATTCTATCTACTAAGCTTGAATTTTGTGCATGTCTCCCCTTTCCTCCCTTCCAAACAAAACAAATAGAAAACTGTGTCCTTCTTTTTCACAAAAAACGCTCACTTTTCAGTTTGGGATCTTTTTGTTCTTTATATAAAACCCAAAAAAGCAAACATCAGCTTGAATGATATTGTTTACATATCTTCCGAAAACCCCATTTAATAAGAAGAAGAAGAATAAATGATCTTTTCAAGTTCAGTAACTCACCGGTCACCACCGTTGGCTCTCCTCCTCCACCACCACCACCGTCACACCACCACGACCAGCGTTGCTTCAGTCACTTCAAAATAGCAGTTATCGTCGATGCTTTTTTTCAAGTTTGGTTTTAAATATTTTGTTGAATATTTTTTGTTGAGTTGTTTACTTTTGTCGTGTTCTGCCAAGGTGTAATAAATTGTTTTTTGCAATAAAATCTTATCTCAGAAACAGCGGCTGCAAACGTCATTTTCACCAGCGATTATTTCACGCGCTAGCAGGTCGCGTGTTATCCACTCCCCTCTCTTCTTCATTTAGAATGTTTATTTCTAGTTTTATACTTATATTATACAAAATAATTAATAAATAATAATTAATTTAATTACGATGTTGAAATATTAAGAATAAATTATTAGAATATTTATTTTTATTTAATCACCTATGTCTGATTTATTGGTTGATTAATATGGATCAAATTTTATAAAAAATTAATATAGAATAGCCTCCAATCTAATTTTCTTTATTCAAAACAAAATTCTAATTTCCTTTATTCACAAGATCGAAATTCAAATTAAGCCTAATATTGCATGATTCAATCTCTAGACTCTTAAAATCTTGACCAACTCCTTTCTAGACTCTTTTAAACATCTTTTTCCAACTCCTTTTAATTTTCAACAATTTGATTAATTCAGTAGGTGAACCAGGCAATGGATAAATTATTATGGGAATGAGTAGTGGGTGAGTCGGTATAATCTTATCTAATGAGATTTATTCATTTAATGACATGTATGGAAGAGTACAATGGGAAAAGAGGACCCTAAAAAAGCCAGATAAAAAACGATTAGGGTGGCAGAAAGCCAGTGATGGTGATGAGAAGAAACTTATCGATGATTTTTCGGAGTACAATTGAGTTTGGGTTTGAAATGGGGATGTAGTCCATTCATTGATTTTGCTGGAGGAACGATGGGAATGCCGATGGGGAAACAACTTATTGCTTTGACAGATTGTCAAGCACTTCTGGAAAAACCTTGTGAATAGCAAAGCAAATATGATGGGGAAAGAAACAAAAATCTACCATTTTTTCAGACGATCATAACGAAAATCTAGTGATTGTGTGTAGAGGTGAATGAGAATAAACAGATCTACTAGATATATAGTTTTAATTTTATACATCCGTTCTTGAGTTTCATTTTGGATCATGGGGATATACATAAGACGTTTCATTTATGATGGTTTGGGATGGCCGGATGTTATACAAAACATTCTACTAAGCTTTGGTAGATTATAGCATCTAAGTCTTGAAAAAAAAATAAGATTTGTCTTGAATATCCAATCAAAAATCTTAGGTTTTTTGAACAGAAGCAAAAAAAAGAAGCAATTTTTTGCCGGAAAACTAGGCCTAACGAAAATCTACAAAATTGTGTGTTGCTGAAAGTTGTCATAAAATGAGTACCTTAATTTAATATTTGTACCTATTATATTGTTAGTTAGAAATATATCTTATAATGATTATATTATAATCAAAGAATTACAGCTTGAATAATCAAAGAAACCCCAGAATTCAAGTTCCGAGCAATGACATTAGCAATCAACTGGGAGTACCCTTTCTAAGTGCAGTTAATATCGACAACGAAAACCGAATTCAAATTTCAAAGTGCATACAATCAGTAAAATGGATAACCAACACACCCTGGACCACACATGGATCCTTCAGTATTCCCACCACCAGCACCACCACCGCCTAACCCATAAAATATGTTCAAATTAAAGAACATGAACTTACTTTTACAACTTTGATATGATACAAGAACTAATAACAGAATTTGACTAAACAAATTCTATTATTATTTAGATAACGAATGACACTCCAAATATAGTCTTCCGTTTTTTAGAAAGAATGATTAATTCACAATTTGGTAGTCCAAATATACCCGTTTTCCCATGATATATATATATATCTATATATATTTTGGCCCTGAATGTAAAAAAAAAATTAGACCAATGTTTTGACAGGGTTGATCCACCTTCTCTCATTCTTCTTCCATCTCAAAAGTGCCTTGTTGGAAAATGGGATTTTATTTTTCGAAACAAGCAGAGCAGAGCTCATTCTTTTAAAAAAACAAATGAACAAACAAACAACTGGTTAATAATTTTTTGTTCATGTTGTTTGTTGGAATATGCTTTTCCTGCAAATGACAGTTTCAGTTAGAATGATAAACAAACATGTGGAATCACAAAGAATGAAATAAAAAGACAAATCCAAATAAATTTCCGCGAACAAAAAAGGATTAATTCAACAATTTGAAAAAAAATTTAATTTTTTTGTTATGAAAAATAATAAATATAAATGGATATATATAAATAAATTTTGGCAATGAACATAAAAAAATAGACCAATGAAAACTTAAATAAACACACCATGTGGCATTTAATTCCAAAAAACCTTGTTCATGCCTCATTCTTAATAAATAAACAAACTTTCTTCCACGGTGGTGGATGGGCCTGAACGTTTGGAAAGTTTAATGATTTTGATTGAAGGGGAAAGGCATTTAAGGATGTGGGTACTGGGTAGGCAACAGTCAATGTTTCAATCCAATCCGACGGCTAGATTTGGAGATAGAAGTGTGGGTATACCAAACTTAAATTTTGATTTCATAACTTTTGGAAAAGTTTTTCAGAAATATAATGACAAATTGGGCTGAAGAAGTAACTACGAAAACTTTGTAAAAACTGGGTCAAGGAAAAGCTGGAACACGGTCTGGATTTTGTAATTGTTCTTCTCACCTGCCACATCGCACATTTCCATTTCTCCATTTTTTTAACGTCCAGGGGTCATACTTTAGGGTGCAAAGTAGGAAAACAGGTATAATTAGAAGGCTAATTTGTGAATTAAGTCAAATCTGGTTTGCCAGTCTATAATCATGGTATGCTGCCCTTCTCAAGAATGAGACTGAAGTCTTGCACCGAGGTTGAAGTAAGTTTCACATAACTACTCATAAATAGAATTCTCCAGAAAGCATTATTTGCAACTATACATATATTCAGTTATACACAAACATAAGAAATGTGACTGCTAGTAAATAGGAGTGCGTTCTAAGTATGCTACATAGCAACCAAGTCTAACAAACTCGGAGAATTCTCAGAAGAACTTACAGGTTGGTAGTATACCACTGGTCCTTGCCCTAGAAGCATCTGCTGCACATACTGCAATTTTGAAGAATGTCATAAATAATAAATAAGAATATCAAGATGGGTCAATGAAGATAATTGTAAATAAATGTTAAACCTGAGGTCCATTTGGATGATAATATGGTTGTGGTGATTGTGTTGATGCCACATGTGGATTGTATAAACAGGCTGGTGACCAGGAAAGGAGGATCCTATCTGCAAAAATCATGTGATCATAAACAAAAAAGAATAAATTTTGGATTGAATAGAAGAAAAGAATCAAGTTGAATAAAATTTGAACAAATTTGCAATGAATTTAAGAACCAAATCTTCATATGAAAAGAATGTAATAGCTAAGATCATTTACCAAAGTTTACCATCTCATTTATTAAAAAAATATGCGGCTGAATCAAGTTGCAAACTGTAAAAAAAATACAGAATACAGGATTACTTTGTAAAAAAAGTTGCAATTCTTGGCTACATGGCTCACTTGAACCGAAACAGAGATAGGTCCAACCTAGGTAGTTCCTTTCATACATTAATCAAATCAAACTAACTTAAACCCACTTAAACATTCCAAAATCTTTCTTAACTATGAACATGGAAAAATTAATGTTATGTTTTTATAACAAAAAACCTAGGTTATAATGACGCTCAAAGAAGCTATTAAACAATGCACCCTTTAGAGCTCAGAGGTCCAGTCATAAATTGGAGTTCAAGCATTAAGTGATACATAATATAACCAAAGGAAAACATTAGAGAACAAGATTTATTAATTTCAGTACTCAGCGATATCAGGAGTTTTAGATTCATAACTTTTGGGGGAAAGGGCCTAGGTGATGCAATAGTTGCCGATTAATTGTATTTCTTGCTTGCAGAATTAGTGTTCATAAAAACTGAAATTACTTACCCCATAACTAACAGGCATTTGCATATGTGGTACAGGAGGCATTTGTGCTTGATAGTAGAAAGAACCATCAGGCACTGGAGATGAAGGCCTAACAGGCATTTGAGACGGTGTGAAACTCTTTGCATTAGGGTTGAGTTTGAATTCCTGATGGCATTAAGCACATTAAACAAAGAAAAGCAACAAATCAACAGAAAAGAGCAATAAGAACTCTTCATAGTTTATAACTCTGGATTTGTTGCAGTCAACTTATCACGCACCTGAAAAGGAAAATACAGAAAGATCACAAACCTTTGCATGGGGATTCAGCGTTGACTTCTCAGAGGACAATAAACCAATTGGTGAACTTGGTGACAAATCAGGGCCACTAGATGCTGAGACAGCAACACAACAATTTGATGATGCAGAACTACCAGGTTGTCCACGGGAGTTCGAGGAATGTGTTTCACCAGTTACTATGCTAGAAGTTGGATCCTCTGAGAGTTCACACTAGAAGAACTTGGTTTTTCACATGGCCCAGCTTTATCAGACACATCAATTTTGTCATTCAATGATGAATTAGAATCTGCATTACAAATTGCTCTATGGTCAGTATATCAAAACAACCAGCTGCAGCATCAAAATTAGGTGCAGTTTGATAGGTGCAAAATAACAAAAAAAATGCAGTTTCAATTTCATAGTCCAATATGCAGACACCTAGATAGTAAAGTATACTCACCAACAGGGTTTGACAATTGCAAGTCCTCAGATGGCTGCATTAATATGAACAGAAATTCAACAGAGAATATATGTATTAGAAGCAAATAGACTAGAACAAGAAGCACTGGAATAAGGAGTTCCAATGGAGATATGAATCAATTATGGAAGTTAAAGCAACAAAATGAGGAGGTTCAAATTCATTAAAATTGCTTATCTATGGAATTTGGAAGTTTAACTTACAGATTGCTTTTTAGTTAACCCTTTAGCATCACTGCTTACTCTGTATTCCCCAAGCAAATCGTCTTGGATCCTATATTATGAGCGTCTCAATCAGAAAATATGAAAAACAGACACCTATTTGGTGTCCAGGTAACAGATCTTACAGTAATTACTTCAAATACTGCCTTACAACATGGAAAAAATAGAATCGGCAAATACATATAATTTTGGTATGTCTAAAGAAAAAGATAAAACACCTGCTCTCATTGTCGGACATGGAGAAACTTCTAGAAGGAAGTTCAGATGCCAGCTGTCTAGCACCAATGGTTTCTAGGGAAGGTGTATCCTACAAATCACAAAATAGGAATAAATACAAGCATAAACAAACACATTGGATGATACAACCATCTTTAATAGCACTTTGTACCAGACATGCAATAACAACTAAGCAGTGTACTGACAAAGATCTTTCACAAGTTTCCAAAAGCTAAATTGAAATAACCATCAAATAGCAGATGGAAAAATTATGGTAAGGGCTATGATGAAATATATGTTCATGAAAAGAAATTTTCAGAATAATGGCATTGTTCAAGCAAATACCTAAAAGTAAACAAAAAATCATTAGTCAGAAGATCTACTGTAGAAAGTTTAATGTAGGGGAAATTCAAGTAAGTTACAAACTCCAACATGGACTGAATAAATAATTCGTGATTCCATCTCAAAATGTTGTCCAGGTGGTACATGCTCTCTCCCAACATGCATGACAAATATGTTTGCTTTCATCAACCAACCTAAAGTCCTAAAGCCCTCAACTCCTCACATCAAATTATCAATGCTCCTTCAGCATTCAAATTCCATAAACATTTTCACAACATCCTAGCATGCTCAATCTCCCATTGTTGTCAACAATCAAATTGTAAAGAATACATGACAAGAATATGAAATGCATTTGTGCCCCCCAGTAATGTCACTTATGATCCACTTCAGTAAGCATTTCAAATTGTAACCAATCCCCCACTCCACCACCCACCCACACACAAATCTACCTCCCAGACCAATTCATCATCAAATGAAAATGTTTAGATCAATATTGGAGTAAAGAACTACTAGGAAGATGTATCCCGCTCACAATCAGATCCAATAGTTATCTTGCTTCATCTAGAAAATCAAAGCTTGTAATTTTGTTTACACTCCTTTTTGTGTACTGACTGTCACAAACCCTATTTAAACAACCGTTTCCACCTATATTTTTCCTTTCTAAGGAAAAGAATACATTCTTGCACCAAAAGTGCAATCTAATTACAAATCTTTGATACTGTGGAACAGAATAACTACTCATTCTGATGTTTCTTAATACAAGTACAATCAACACGTCATGACATTCATAAGCACAGAAATAAATTTTTCTGCACAAAACTCCTTTAAAGAAGACAGCAAGATTCCAGGTAAAGACCTTATGCTTACATAGAATATATTTTTTTATAACATGCAAAGCCCTAATTGGAGCTGAAACTGCCCCAATTGGAGCTGAAACTGCCCTCACTATGGCTCACTGCAGGGCAGAAGTAAAAGCCATCGCTCTAGGACCATGCCAAACAAAGCCTAATCTCAATCATAAGTTACCAGATTTATTTTTAAAAGAAAATACACAGCATAAAATGGTTAAAATTTTGGATACAACCATTCACAATATAAATTTCCATTAACAAAGAACTAGAATATCTCAAATTCCAAAGGTCAATAACTACCGCTAAGGAAGAGCTTGATGGAATTCGAACTCCAACAGTGCCTTGCAAACTGGTCAAATCTGCAGGCCTTCTACTGCAAGAATCAGAAGAATCTCCAAAAGTCTCAATGTTGTGAGAGTCCAACGTAACGTCCTCCTCTTCTTCATAACCACTATCATTGTAGGTTAGTTGTGTTGAAATCAAGTGTTGTAATCTTATCTTATCTTATCTCATCTAGTAGTTTGAATTTAAGAGTTTAAACCTAGATAAACTCTATCTCATTAAAGGATAAGAGTTATATCTCTTAGGTAGACTACTCTAGGTTAACTACTTGTAAAGCCTATAAAAGGATTACTCTTGTACAGCATTTAGAATAAGATTTTACAGAGAAACACTCTAAAAGGTTCTCTGATTTCAACATGGTATCAGTTTAGGTCGATCCTTTCTTCCAAATTTCAATTTTCCCCCTCTTCTCTCGACCTTTCTTCCCTATTTAGAAAACATGGCTACAGCAGAACCTGCTGCTTCTGCAATTAGCTCTCCAGTGAGCTCTCTTCCATCTAATTTTACCCTTTCGGATGCGTCTCTTTCTCCCATTCCGTCTTAATCAGCGAGACCAGTGGATGTTACTGTGCATGACAGTCCTTCCAGCAGTTTCAGTAAGCAACAAATTGTGGAGCTCCAATAGATGTTTGGTCAAATGTCCTCCAAATCAGATTCTACTGCATTTCCTGCTACAGAAGATAGAATTTCTTGTTTGGCCACAGTCAACCCCTGGAGTTGGATAGTGGATTCTGGTGCTTCTGACCATATGACAGGCAATCGTGACCTTTTTCATGAGTACCAGCCACACTCATTTGCATCATCTATCAAAGTTGCCCATGGATCTCTCTCCATTGTATCAGGAAGTGGTTCTATTAAATTAAATGGTCATCTAGTACTGTCTAATGTTCTTTATGTACCAAAACTGGCCTGCAATCTGCTGTCTGTTAGCAAAATTGTTAAAGATGAGAATTGTGATGTTAACTTTGGGCTGTCTGGTTGTATTTTTCAGGCACAAGACTCGAGGACGGTGATTGGCAATGCTAGGCGACACAATGGACTCTACATTCTTTATGGCCTATCCTCTCGAAACAAAACTATTTCAACAGAGTTTGAGACTAAAGACTTGGGAAGTCTTAGTTACTTTCTCGGAATGGAGGTGGCTAGATCAAATGAGGGAATAATCATAAATCAGAGAAAGTACATCTTGGACATGCTCTCGAAACCTGGAATGCTTGGATGTAAAACAAACAGACAATCCAATGGATAAGCTTGAAGTTTGGAAAAAATGGCACGAGTACTCACGTGAACAAAGAATCCTACCAAAGGTCTGGTTGGGAAATCGATTTATTTATCACTCACGGACTGATCTGACTTATCGTAAGCATAATCACCAACACATGAGTGATCCTAGAGAAGAACATACGGATCCAATAGAGTCTGCGATACTTAAAGTTAACACCGTGATTTGGACTTATTTTCGGGAAAAATCAAGACAGATCTGTGAAGATTTACACAAATTCTAGCTGGCAGAGAGAGCTAACGGACTGTGAGTGGCTATTGTTCGTTTGTGTGGGGAAACTTAGTCACATGGAGGAGTAAAAAGCAAACTGTGGTGTCTCAAGTAGTGCAGAAATGTAATATAGGGCTATGGCCCTTGGAATTTGTGAAGTCATGTGGCTTAAAAAACTTCTCACCGAGCTGGAGTTGGATGAAAAACAGGAGTTTGAGTTACTGAGTGATAGCCAATCAGCAATAAGTATTGACAAGAATCCAATACAACATGACCGGACTAAACATATCGAAATTGACAGACATTTTATCTATGAGAAGGTAAACAGTGGTATCGTAAAGCTACACTATGTTCCTACAAAGAGTCAACTGGCGGATATCTTCACAAAGGCACTTCCGAGAGTGACCTTTGACGAGTTCTCATCCAAACTGGGAGTATACAACATATACACACCAGTTTGAGGGGGAGTGTAGGTTAGTTATGTTGAAATCAAGTGTTGTAATCTTATCTTATCTCATCTAATAGTTTGAATTTAAGAGTTTAAACCTAGATAAACTATTTCTCATTAAAGGATAAGAGTTATATCTCTTAGGTAGACTACTATAGGTTAACTACTCGTAAAGCCTATAAAAGGATTACTCTTGTACAGCATTTTGAATAAGATTTTACAGAGAAACACTCTAAAAGGTTCTCTGATTTCAACAATCATCGAACACTCTACGCCTTTGGACTGAAGAAAATCTCATCTCCTCGTCGATATCAAAATTATCATGAAGGTCAAAGCCTCTCTCCTGGCAGAAATTCAGTATGCAAAGTATGAGAAATTTGAGGGAATTTAACAGGGGGAATAAAATAAGAGGCAAACAATTGACATAACGGAAAGTTACCTCTGCTAAATGAAGATCCTGGGTCTCCTCGCCCTCAATCTTTGTTGCTATTCTCATTGCTTCCCTCTCATACTCTCTCATTTGAGGACCTCTCTCAAGCTTTGTTGTGTAAAGTTCCTCATTGAAAGTACTTTTTACGCCTAATAACTTTTGGTTTGCTTCAAACTGATCCTAGTTCCTAATTAGTGCAATTATGTGTGTGTGTCAATAATTATTAGTATCACGAAATGGAATTTTGCAAATATTAAGATAAACACACACACACATGATTATCAAAATGTAAATATTTGCTACAAGATTTAAACATAACCTCCATAGCAACTAATCATTCAGAAACAAATATTAATCTAGAAATTACACAGCACCTCCATGTATTTTCTTGACACCTTGATTCTCCCCAATACTAAAGCCATTAAGCAACATTTCCCAGAGTAGAGTAATATAAAATTTTGAAATTCCTAAAATCTTTTCTCAAAGCTATTTATTGATGAAAAACAAGGCAAGACAAAAAACACAAAAGAACCGAGTTTGGAATATAGAAACAGAGATTGCAGTAGATATAAGAAAAACACTTTGGATGCAAGTGGGCTAAAGTAATAAGATGTTGGAACATTAAAACAATAAGAAGACATGTTTCAAAAGAGAGAACATTATTGCAACCTGTTCCACGGGCTGTCAAAAACATTTTCTAGTTCAGGACACCATGGATCATCATCTTCGCCAGGAACCCAGGGCTCTAAAACCCTCTCCATCTCAACATGACAGGATTGTGATATCACAGAATCTATCAAAAGTTCCTGATGTTTTTCTTGCTGAAGTTCACTTGCAAATCCATCCCTGGTTATGGCCACATCCTGGAATCATTTTTGAACAACCAAATTAATATTGAGGGTAAAATAGATAAAATAGGTTACATTCTGTGGTAAACAAGTTTTAATTTTAAAGTACCATTAATGATTATCTAACTGAAATAAACTATACAAAGCTTTCGAAAGACTCACAAACTACTTGATATTTCATCTGTCACTAGCAATTGGTCTAGATATGGGACTTTAAAGAAGGGAAAATCATAAAAACCTTCACTATAACTTGCACAAGTTCTTTGGCAGGTACGATAAAAATCTTTGAAGGAGCCTTGCTAACAAGCTGTGTTATAGGTTTGTCGCCTCGCAAAGAACTATCTTTTATCATGCGAGCCATTTTCAAGATGATTCCTGAAAAGGCAAGAAGTGGATGTTAAGAAGACAAAACATTTTATTCCAAAGTTCAATCTATTTGGAGAAGAATTCTCTGGGGAACCAAGCTCAATTTGTAAAACTAATTACAGATGATGATTACAATAAAAACAAAAAAAAATCAAATAAATGATCATACCAAAATCGTTTTCTGCATCACTTGCATGAAAAGTTCCGGTGTAAATTGATCCGTTTTTCACATGGACTTCAACCAGATGCCCAATAAGACACGTTGTCATATAAACTAACCGATTACGGTAAGAACTTTCAAAGCCTCCAGTCCTCCCACCAGCCAATTCACCTATACCAAGTAGTATTAGGTGAATATAATTAAATAGAAAGGAAATGGGATTGCAGAATGATGACCTAAAGTTTGTGTTCTTCCTTGATTGGATTTCCCGGACAGCACCTTTTTCTCCACCCTATCCCCAACCTCTCTATCACCTCCTTGATGGCCAAATACATTAGTAGAATATTTTGGCAACATAGCTTGTTGCATATTCATCTTAGAAGAAAAGGAAAAAGTAACAATAAGTTGTTACAGTATAAATTCAATACTTTCAAGATCTAATTCTAAAATATTAGCACTTACAATATCAAAACAAATTACAATTAGTGATAGCAATAATTAAGTGGGCTTAGAAACCAGTGAATCATAGAACCTAAAAATTATGCCAATTGTTTCTTGTGCAGTTCCATGAAAAGCATACATGCACGTGTTTGAATCAAAAATGAAAAGGCAAGGTGGCAGCCACATCAATGCTAAAATTTATTGGCTTTCTTTCAATCTTATCGATCATAAAACTTGTATCCTTCAAACCCACAGTGGACCAAGCTTTAACAATACACCAAATATAATCTTTAAATTGCTAATCCAAGCTTTTCCACCCAGAAATGTAACTTAAACCTCTTGGGATAAACAGCAATTCAATAGCCCATATTCAACAATTCACTTGTTATCTATGTAGAAATATCACCATTATTCAAAATACATATGAGGCATATCCTGCTCTTCCAAATGATGCTACCAACAAGAAATGCACTCATCTCACACTACAAGTTAACCCCAACTGATGGAGGTCACAAAGCTCCCATAACAAGAATAACAACAGTTTCTAAACCATAACCTCCTTATTTTCTAGCAAAAAAACCTTTGCTTGCTCGAATGAAACTCAAATGAAAAAACTAGTTGCTAATCTTTATTTAGAAGTTGCCAGATTGCATTGGCCTTATTAAATATATACTGCATGTATAACAGCAAGTCGAACTTAATCAAAGATAAGCACAATACAGACTTCTAGATCGTAAGAAAACAACTAGTCATTTTTTTAAATCTTAATGTTCTGAAATACATAATTGCTGACTAAATAGAAACCAATTTAGCTACCTTTTTTTTTTCTATAACCGTGCTACCAACCAAAACTAAGAGTCATGACAAAAATAACAGCATCAAACAGGAAGCCAAACCTATTCTTTGAATTAGAGAAGACCAGCCTCAAAACCAAACAAGCAGGCCACAAATGCAAACGTATAAAGCCCAAGTCTACTACAACGTCTCAAATAAGAAATCAAAGCAAATCCAAATAAGATATAAGCATCAATTACAGAATTAAAAACGCATACAATTTACATAACTGAAACATTAATTTTTCATCTGTAGAATCATAAATGGCATTTTATAACAGCCAAATAAGCTCTGAAACTACAGCTTTCAAATAAACTGCATTCGCATTCGAGATTAACGACAAGAAATACGAAAAATCGATCATGAAAACGAAATTGGAGAGGCAATAAAAAGGGAGGGAACGTCAGCCTTACCTTAATAAGTTTTTTAACCAACCGATAATTAAGGCGGGAAAGCTATTGTTATCGGATGTGAGAACGATGGAAGCGGACTCAGTGAGTTAGGGTTAAGGAGTAACGGATTTTTTTTTAACAAAAAGGGAATTCGGAGAGGGGGAAGAGACAAGATGAAGCTCGGAAGTCGGAATAGAGGCGAAGAGGGAGGGGATACTTTTTCATTTTATTTTTGTCAAATTCTGTAATCATGTCCCTGTACTATGAATAAATTATAAATTAATATTTATACTTTAATTTTATCAAATTTAACCATATACCTATCAATTTTTTTTTTTGGGGGGGGGGGGAGGAGGGGGGGTTCGGAATGAATATGAGGAATAAAGACAGGAGGGCCATCAATATCGATTGGGACTCACATGAACATTTCCGAAAAGGCCCTTTGTTTTTATAACTGGAATTGATGAAAATTTTAAATGACACTCGGGCTTTAAGCATGCACGCTGCCAACTCCCCTGCATCAACAATACCAATGATGAAGCAGCAGCAACCTCCAGTAGCACAGATGTATCCTCAAGTCCACATGCCCCATTTTGCTAATCTTATGCCATATCGTCAGTTTGTCTCCCTGATTTATCTGTCACAGATGGCAATGCCGGGTTATTCCAGTAATCCCGCTTTCCCACATCCATCAAATGGAAGCAACTACTTGCTCATGCCAGGGGGTAGCACTCATATTGGTGCAAACGGCGTCAAGTATGGGATTCAACAGTTCAAACCAGTCCCTGCAGGCAATCCTACTGGGTTTGGAAATTTTACCAGTCCGTCGGGGTATGCAGTCAATGCTCCTGGCGTAGTTGGGAGTGCAACAGGTCTTGAAGATTCATCTCGGACCAAATATAAAGATGGCAATATCTATGTTCAAAATCAACAGGTAAATAATCGTTCTTCACTCAGCTAGTTCAATTGCCATTGCCTCTTTTCTAACTGCATTGTTATTCGACAGGCCGATACATCAGATCTCTGGATGCAGAACCCAAGGGAGATACCAAACATGCAATCTCACACAGGCCACGCTTCCTTTAATGCTGCCGCAGCTGCACAATCTTCTCACATGCAATTCTCTGGGTTGTACCATCCTCCACAGCCTGCTGCAATGGCAAACCCGCATCATCTAAACCCTGCAATGGGATCTAATGTTGGTTTTGGGGTTGCTCCAGCCGCTCCTGGGGCTCAAGTAGGTGCTTATCAACAGCCTCAATTGGGTCATCTTAACTGGACATCAAACTTCTGAATGGTATCAAGCTAACCCTTTCTCTTGTAAGGGAGTGAAGTAGCTATAGAATATGTTTTAAATTTTCATTGTGCAATAACCCACAATCTTTTTAATTCAATGCTTAATGGTGTTTAATCTCTTCCAACTCTTCTTAATTGCTGTAAGCCATTGATGTCCTATCTGCCTAAGCTTGATTAAAATGGGAAAACCAGAACTTCTAACATATTACAACCCATTGTAGTCATTCTAGACTTCTAGTTGGGTTAGATTTTTGAATCTGGGTCAGAATTGACAAATTTATCCTGATCTAAGGACAAATCTAAATGGGAGGATGGTGGAATAGGTTAAATGTCGGCAAGGAACTCTATATAAGTTGGGCCTGGAAATGAACATTAATTTGGATTTGGGTCACCTATACATGAGAGAAATCTATAGGTAGAAATTTACTTACATTAATGTAAAATTAAATGAGTTTTTCGTACTTTCATAAATTTTTTCTATGATTAATAATTTCACAGTCTGTGTTGAATCTTGTTTTATTGATCTAAATCATGTATGTCAAATTTCAGATAAATGGAGAAAATATTTAATAAATTATTTAACTTATGTGACAAAAATTTCACCTGTCATATTACTTTGGATTAACGTGATAGAGATATTAGAATAATTGAATGCATAACAATTGTAATTATATTGATAAATTCGGAAAATATTGATAGTAGAAAAATATGTGTGTAAGAACTAAGTTTTATATGTATATATTTGGTCTAGTCATTTTCACGTAGTGTAAAGTTCCATTATACCCTTTCTTTTGGTTACTTTTGAAACTAGGGAGTAAATGATGTTTAAATCAAACTTGGTTGATGCTTATCGTATTTCCTATGGTGGGCGAAGGATGTAATTTTACCAAGTGTGATTATTATTTTAATAATAATATATTTTTTAACAAGAGCAAGAAACTTGATTTAATTAAATGTAAAGAAAGATACAACAAACATATCATAAAAGAATTTTAGAGACCAAGTCTCAGAAAAATCAGAATATGTAATTTTATATGAAGGGCGCGAAGAAAAAAGATCAAATATTTTTGTATTTAAAACTCAATAATTATTATGAAAATTTTTGTCTTTTTAAGTTCTAATTAAACGTTATAGTGATGTATGAGTGGAGTTCGTAAAATTGAAATTTGCAGATTATTTCGTTAGTAATTTTGTTTGTATTGATAAACTATCATAAAAATGAGATTTAATCATATTAGATTGTTAAACCTTGTTTCGCTAATAATTTTACTTTCATCGACAAATTATCACAAAAATAAAATTTAATCATATTAGATAGTCCAACTTTCTTGATCAAATGGCGTGTCGCGATGATTGTTACACGAACGCCAGATAAACACAAAAATAAACAAAAATTGTGTTACAATATAGATAAAAAATTTATCACAAAGACAAATAAATAAATACAATAAGACTTGTGAAAAAAATCAAAACAAAATATTCTTATTTGATAAAAAAAACGAAATAAAATAACAAGTAAAACAAAGTCAAATGGTGACCCTAAGGCCGCTGCCAAAGGTGGTACTCTTAAAAAATCTAGAGAAATTTCGTAGAAAAATTCAACGACTAGGATAATTATTCTCTTTTTAATAATAAAGAATTTCAATTCATTTTCTTTTAGTTACTTTTAGTTTTATATTTTTTTTATTATTAGATTAGGATAAATCAATGTACGAGACTATTTCCTTTTCCCATAAAAATTTATTTGTTTCATACTTTTAATTTCATCCATTCATTTACCCTCATTTAACCGTTTAAAAATATATAAAATTAAAAATTTTGACGTGGTATAAAATGATCATACTTGATATGCTTTTGATGTTATATTTTTCTCTTAAGTAGGGATAGTTATAGGTCAGATTTTTGGCTGACTAGCACCACTTGAAAATTTAACACCACCTTAATTCGACCCAACATAAATAAAAAAAGTATTTTTGTTTTTTATTCAATAAAATTGAGAATTAATTAAAAATATAAATAGAAAGGAGTCATTATAATAATTATTCATTTTTATCAGATAAAATAAGGTTAAAACTCGACACTTGACATGACCTCTTCCTCAAAAAAAACTTGACTCATATGACTCAAACCTAATTAAAAAATAACTCTATAAAATTAAATCGAGCCGAAATACATCAAATCTGGATCAAATGACCTTTCCTACTCATAAGCCACCCAACCACAAAAGTAGAGGAGCCACGAGTGTAATGATTGAGCAAATAAACACCAACCTTTTGATCCATGCGGACCTCTTAATTCAAGTGCTAAAGTAGAGCAAGATTTCCCACCATCCTAAAGCAATAAATATATATTTTAACATGCAGAGATGGGCAATCTTTGATTCCTTGTGCATGGATGTAATATCACCAACAAACATTTTAGGGTTAAATTTATCCTCATCTTTCTAGTCGACGATTATTTGATTATTTTGTTGATCTATTACTTTAAATAATTAAATCGTTCTCTTATTGATAGGTACTCGCAATCATCTAAGATATGTTGTGCTTAAATTGTTATAAAATTACCTGTCAATGTGCTATCATGTTTATTATTATGTTAATGTTGGTGATGTTTATCCTCCACCGCCGGCAATGATGTTTGTCTGTATATTTTATTTTTATGAGTTGTTTGGTTGATTTTTTCAACAATTTCTTTGTATGATCATATTATCATTATTTAATGGGATACTGTAAAATAAAAAAATACCCATGAATATATATTTTCAAATACTTAATATATCAAAAACTATTATTATGTGTTATTTTTACTTAATATATCAAAAACTAAAAAAAAAGATCATGGTCATGCACATTAATTTCTTAGAAGACAACAAAATAAGTATTAATTAAATTATTAATTAATTTACCACGTCATTATTCTACCCTGGTATTGGTTCCAGCTTGGACCCTCCTGCCCTAACCCCAAATAAGTACTTTCCAAGGACTGAATCACATTAAAGAAAATAACAAAATTATATGGATAAAATATGCTCCAAGCCCCCAAAATTTTTTACATTTAGAATTTAGTTCTCTCCCTTATTTTTATTCCTAGAAAGTTATAAGTCACATTTTACCCATGAATTTGTTCACTTTTTTCTTGTTATATCTAAACTTTTTTTTGGGTCCACATTGATATCTGAATTTGTTTGCTCTTCCTACATTAATATTTTTTTGATACACAGTAGTTCCTAAACTTGTATATCTTTTTCACATTGGTACCTTTTCGTGACGATTTAAAAGAAAGATGTAATACTCTGAGTTTGTGTCACGCCATCACTCAAAAATAAAAATAAACTTTTACAAAATTAAAAAAATAAGAAAGTGTAAGAAATTTGTAAAGATTATAAAATATAAAAACTATAGAAATAAAATCATTACAAAAATTACCAATTTGTGAGAGTTGATAAGTTTAAGTACCAATATGGACCAAAAATGTAGATATTAATGTGAGAAAAGTAGATAAATTCACGTATCAATGTGGACAATAAAAATTTAAGTACCAATGTAAAAATAGTGGACAACTATAGGGGCTGAAATATGATATCCCTTTCGGATCTCTATTTTTAAATTTAAAAATTCAAGCTCAATCTATCACATCATCAATATTTTTTTGTCAAATTCGTTGATAAATTTGAATTAACAAATAGTACAAAGTTTGTATAGGCAATACTTATAAAAAAAAATCTCACAACTCTTCCTATTTAACCTATCTAATTTAAATTTTAAATTTCAAGCCTTAAACCTAAAACTCTAACTCTGAATCATAAATTCTAAATACAATAATTTAAACTCTTAAAATTTAAACTCTAAAATAGACCCCTAAACTCTAAATTCGAAAAGTTTATATAATTTTTTTTACAATAATAATTGAATTTTATTAAAAATTATGGAAGATATCACAAATATAGCGCATCTAAATGGAGAATAATGAGGACTATGCCACCAAAATCTCATATAAAAACCCAAAAGTACAAAAAAAAATACTTCCATAGAGACTAGTCCACCAAACTCTAAATTTGAAAAGTTTATATAATTTTTTTGTACAATAGTAATTGAATTTTATTAAAAATTATGGAAGATATCACAAATTTAGCGCATCCAAATGGAGAATAATGCGGACTATGCCACCAAAATCTCATATAAAAACTCAAAAGTACAAAAAAAATACTTCCATAGAAACTAGTCAACCAAAATCTCATTGTCTCTATCTAAACAAGACGCCTTACAGGGTGAAAATGAGTGGTGAACGAATCAAACTATTAGGCAGATCGCTCTGCTACCCAGTACTGATTATATTGGCAAACAACCATCAACCGAGTGAAGATCTATCTTTCTATGACCACCGACAGAATTATAATAAAAAATTAGCGCCGCGAAGATCTATGTACGAGCACCAAATAAGCGCTAATGTATGTTAAAATCATGCCAAAACGATAAGTGAAATAAAAAAGGTAAATCCTTACTTTTTTTCTACATGTCATTCAAAAATTATAATTATTTCGAAATTATACTGAAATAGATGAATCTCATTAAATAGACCATAAATAACGTAGTAACATGAGTTTATCTAATAATTTATCCTTATATATATATATATATATATATATATCATCCTGCAGTCTCTCTTAAATCATCTTCTCTGTTTCTCTCTGTTCTTGAGGCGTGGGTTTTGGCTTTCATTACTCTCTTTTCCCTTTTCTCTCTATTGGAAACCACCAAGATTAACCTATCAATAAAAATGACTGTTTTCTTCTTTTCCAAACAGATTCCCCCTCAATGTCTCTTTGTTTCTTTCACATAAATAATCATGGTTGCTGCTGCCATTAATCTCAGCTTTTGATCCCATCCTATTCGAACCAGACAATAAAGACCAAACAACATAATTCAATTCCCACTGTTCGATTCTCTTGTCTTCCTTCCCCCTTGTTTTTCATCCTATAAAATGCCAAGAGAAGATCGGCACCAAACCAGGAGAGAAACCCCATCTTTCTCTTCGTCTCTTCTCGACGCTATCTACCGTTCGATCGACGAATCGAACGGTAGTAATCGTGACGAAGACATGAGTTTCCGTCGCGACAAGGCCACCGTGAGGAAGAAGAAGCAAAGCAGTACTTCATTGAAACAAGAACTGAATAATAGCGTTCAACGTGCTTGCATGATGGAGAAATGGATGCAGCAGAAGAAAGAAGTTAGGGGCGGCGGCTGTGAAATTAAGGCCTTTGGGATCGATCCAATGTTGTTGAATTCGAGCTCGATGTCGCCGGATTCTAGCTGCGGCGGCGGGTTTTCGTCATCCGAGTCGGATTCTTTTTACAGTGCAAAATCAAGGTCGTCTTCGTCTACTTGCCATCGGCCGAAGCCTAAGCCTATTCGGACCAGTATTTTTCCGGAGACTAAACACGAACTGCTCGAGAACAATGTCCATGGCGGTTTCATACGAACAAAATCCAAGGCCATGAAGATTTTCAGTGACCTGAAGAAGGTTAAGCAACCGATATCTCCGGGCGGTAAACTCGCAAGCTTCATCAACTCGTTGTTCACTTCGGGAAGTCCGAAAAAGACTAAGAATCCGAAGAAGATAATATCGACGTCGGAACAACCAACGTCAACATATTCTTCGGTTTCTTCGTTTTCGAGATCCTGTATATCCACGACAAAAACTCCATCTTCAAAAGGGAATGTCGGGACAAAGACGAAGAGGTCAGTTAGGTTTTGTCCGGTTAGCGTTATTCTCGACGAGGATTCTTCAAGGCCATGTGGGCAACTCAAAATCAGCCACGAAAATGAGCTTCAAGCTTCCATGAGAAAACCAGTCATGAACAAAGAGATCGAGTACCGCGTCATCGAAGAGAATCGTAGGGTTGCCGAAGCTGCAAGAGAGCTTTTAAACAGTTACCGGAGGAAGCCGAAGAACGAAAAGTTCGATATGAGAGATATCGACGACGACGATGCAGCTAGTTATGCAAGCTCGGATCTGTTTGAATTGGATAATCTTTCGGCCATTGGAAGTGAAAGGTATTTAGAAGAATTGCCGGTGTATGAAACAACTCATTTTGATACTAATCGAGCCATTGCTAAAGGTTTGATTCTGTAATATCTAAACAATTTGGGGGGTTACATAAAAAAAATACTAATATGGCATCAAATTAGTTACTTTTGATCTTTTCAATTCTTATGAGTATTTTATGCTTTAGTTTGGTCATTTTATTTCCCCCCTTTTGATTTCCATAAACAAAGGTTAAATTGTCATTTTGGTCACTCTATTATGTTTAAATTTGAGATTTAGTCCTTATACTTTAATTTGAGATTTTTTTTTGTTGAAATGGATGTTTGAAGGAAAAAATACGTCAATATTTTATTTAGAATAATTAATAGTATTAACTATTTGAATCAACTAATAAAACTATAAATATAACGAGACTAAATTATGTTAAATTAAAGTATAGAGACTAAAATTTAAATTTAAATATAATTAGAAGGATCAAAACCAGAATTTGACCTTGCTTCAAATGATGAGATATTGGTAAGTAAGTGATAAATGGTGAAGAAGATTTAAATGAGGTGAAAAGCTGAGGCCGAATTTCTAATATCATCATAAAGAACTTTTATTTTATTCGTGAAATTTGTGGGTCCTCCATTGTTTCAAATGAAGTATATGTTCATTAAACATTAGTACTCTTTAGTTATTAGTCAAAGAAGAAATGCATTTATATTGTAGACTGAATTTAATTTGGTTGATATTGTTATTGATATAATATATAAGAAAATTTAATATTAAATATATTTAAACATTTAATATCTTTAAATTTATAGGTAAAGAAAATTTTATACAATATAAACATCATATCGAATTGTACGTTAGAAAATAAAAATGCATTCGTATTATAACTTTTATCATATTTTGAAATTTAATTTTAATGATGGAAATCCAATTTTTGATATTTTTAAAATGGAAATGAAAAAAAATGAAGGGGAGTGGAGATATATAAAGGAAACAAAAAAAACTTTGATACACAGGTCGCGTAAACTTTAGTTTACACGTGCCTTTTAGTTTTAGGGTTAGGGTTTTAGTTTAGGTTTTAAGGTTTAGGGGTTTAGGTTGTAGGGTTTAAAATTTAAGGTTAGTGTTTATAATTTAAGATTTAGGGTTTAGAGCGTGGGGTATAGTTTTTTAGGGTTATGGTTAGAAATTTAAGATTTGAGTTTTTATAATGTAAATACACAGGCTTGTGTAAAATTAATTTTACATAGCATGTGTATCAAAGTTTTACCCATATATAAATGGTCCCAAAAGATCTAATCTTTGATGCTCAATGTTGTTAATGTCAAATTTGGCTGGCTTCCATGTTTTAAGAGCAAAAAAGGTTGAAATTGATTTCCACCATTAACCTAATCTATTAAAGTATCAAAAATACTTAGATAGATAAGTTTGTGTAAACTTTAATTTACATAAGTCCTTTAATTTAGGGTTTTAGGTTAGGGTTTAGGGTGTCAAATTTAGGATTTATGATTAGAATTTAGAGTTAGGATTTAAGGTTTAGGTGTTAGGGTTAGAAATTTAGGTTTTAAATTTTATAGTTTAAATATAAAGGGTTGTGTAAATTTTTTTACACAGCTTGCGTATCAAAATATAACTCTTAAATTTGATACACAAGTTGTGTAAAAAAATTTACACAATCCTTCATATTTAAGCTATAAAATCTAAAATCTAAATCTCTAGCCCTAACACCCTAAAACCTAAACCTTAAACCATAAACTCTAAATTCTAACCCTAAACTTCAAATTCTACACCATACAACCTAACACTAAACCACAACCTAAATCTCTAAACCCTAAAATTGAAAGGATTGTGTAAACTTTAATTTACACAAATTTGTGTATTAAGTATTAAAGTGTTTTCCTTTCTCTATTATACCCATCAAAATTTAAAATTGATAAATAAAATTCATTTGGAGAAGGTCAAATTATGGTTTTGGAAACGTTAATTTGACATTAATCGATCCTCAATTTATTTTTACGATTTTAATATTTCTTTAGATACGATATATTCTCAATGCAAATACTAGGTTTTAAATCCACACAAAATGAAATATATGCATATTTTTTATCAGTTGGCTAATTAAAAGACCTTGTTAGAATTAAAGTATACGATTAAATAAAATTTAATATAACATGGGGGCAAAAATTATAATTTAACTTTTTGTATAATTTTAAAAATAAGAGTAAAATCGCTTTCTTATTTTGGTCACTAAATTATTATTTTTGACAAAATAGTCACTAATATTACTTTTTTCTATTTTGATTACCCGCTATTAAAAAACTCACGAAAAAACAAAAAAAATATATAAATAGTTTAATGATCAAAATAAGAAAGAGGCAATAAAATGGTGAGCAAAACAAAAAAAAGTAATATTAATGACTAAAATAAAAAGGGAAAAGTAATTTTAGTGACAAAAATAGGACCAAAAGTAACGTTATTGACCCTAAAAACAATTAACTTAAACAAGGCATCGGCGTGTTGTTTTATTTAAAAATAAATTGGCTTAATAGTATCATAATCTTTTGAACTTTTTTTGCACCTAATTAAGTGCTTATGTTCTAAAATTTTATCAATTTACCTATTTGATCAATGTTGACTATTAAAACTAACAGTTTTTTGGATCATTTAGTGCATTGTGTTGTGTTGTCACTTGGTATTTTTCATTTTTTTTAAAATTTCTTTAAAAGATGAAAATATAAAAAAACTTATAAAAAATTATAATTTTTTAGAAAAATATATTAACGTGACATGACAGAATTGTAGTGTATCATATGACAGTAATATTTTAAGAAAACAAATCGTCAAAAATTGATGGTCAAAAATGGTCAAAAGACTTAATTAATTCAATTTATTAATTTAAAGACTTAATTGAGTGTAAAAAAATTAAAAATTTAATTAATTTTTTATTCAAAAGTTCAAAGACTGCAAACTCCTAAGTCAAATAAATTCAAAATTAACGAAAAGCAAGTGGGTATTAGTCGTAATGACAAATGATTCTTATCTCCAAAGTATTCAAAAGAAAACAAGATGTTTAAGATACACTTAAAGAGGACCACTAAATCTTAACAGTACGTTGATATCCTAATTAAGTCATCATAGCATATACACTTAATTAATTTAAAGCATACTTTTAGAGTTGGCAAAGAATGAAGGAAAATAAAAGTGTTATCCTATTATTCTATCCTGTAGTCAAAAGTTCTATAGGCTCTAAATTGTCTATGAAATTGGGAAATATTAATTATAATTTTTTTATAACCATCTATATCTGATCTATTAGTCAACTAATTAGATTAGATATTACAGAATTTTTTTAAGGCGAATTTTTCAATATAATTTATTCCATTCACAACGCTAGAATTTAAATCTCTTACATTACTTAAGGAACTTAATGTCTCATTCCACTGGACCAATTGGTAATTAGTAATAATATATATAAATGGGGTAGCCATTTTTTTTTATTATTTTTCAAAGAATATTAATTAGTACTTTATCCCATAGTTTCACACACCATTGTAAAATCAATTAACTGTTTAATCAAAGATTTAAGATCATCTTCGATAAATTAACAACAATTCTTTCATATGTTTTCTTATAATTTTTTTTTTACCTTTTTAACTACTCGTGTTTTATTATAAGGTTAGTAATAATTATACGGTGGTTCTTACATCCATTTTAAAAAAATATATCCATGTTTTATAGCTTGCCTTATTTTGGCGATGTAACGGTTTTATATAAACTAAACTTGGATGCGAGATCCAATTGACCGGATAATCAAAGATTGTTCATATTTAGAGGTGGTAAATGAGTCATTCGGTTCAGTTTTGATTCGAGTTATTTTAGGTCTGATATTGGTTCGATTTTAGTTTGAGTTTATGATGTTTCGAGTCATATCATATCGGTTGATTTTTCATTCCGTTGTTCAAATTTAGTTTCGGTTTGATTTTAGTTCAAGTCTATGGTGTTTTTCGGTCTATATATGGCTTTATAAAGCCAATATATTTAACTTTTTGGTGAGTTGATTTGATTTGGGTCCATTCGATTTTGTTGAAAAACAAGAGATTTCGGTTCAAATAAAATTCGGGGTTTGGTTTATTTCGGGTTTCGAATCAAATTTTGGGTCATCGTGTTCGAGTCTCGAGTCGGGTAAATCGGTTCGGGTCTCGGGTTAAGTTTACCTGGTTTATTCACATTGTTTTATTTTGTATGAGTTTGAATATTGAAATTTACCTTGAAAATGTAAATATCCATGGATTTAAAAAAAGGCGAAATACATTTGATTTTTTTAGTTTAATAGGTAAATAAGTGCCCAAACTATGCCCTTTTTCAAGTTAGGTGCCTAAACTATTTTTTGAGCCAAATCCTAAAGTTTTTCTTTATTTTTTATTATTTTTTTTTATTAAAGAACACGTGTCATCTCCTGAAAATTTTAAAAATTATATTAAAAATAAATAAAACAAAATAAAAAATAAAAATATATCTTGAAATTTCAAATAGTCCCAAAATAATCCCTAAAACGGCGTTGGTCCATTTCGAATAATTCAAATAAAATTTGGGTCAATTTCGGATCGGAAAGAACCATTTGATTTTGAGTTTGAGATCAAATCTATTTCGGGAACGAAATGGTTGGCAAAACATCATGATGGTCATGTCAATGTGGTGTCTCGCGACTAAATTGGACCAAATTGATTTAGGTTTTGGGAGTTATAAATTTTCAATTTGGGGTTGTTTTGTCATGTTTATTCTGAAAATTAAGTAATTTTATTTATTTTTAATATAATTTTGGGAATTTTTTGGAGATGGCACATGTCCTTTAATGATGAGAATTAACAAAGAATGTAAATATCTGAAATAAAAAAAAAAACCCAAAAAAATAAGAAACTAAGTAAAAAAATGACATAATTTTTATTATTTTATTAAACTTTATTAAACTAGTTTTTGAGGTCTTGTGTGGTTTTCAAACTTGAGGTTGTTTTTATGATTTGAATATTTAATATTAATACACCACTTTCATTAAAATAATGACACTAGAACCATCAACTAGTTAATGTAATATATATATGTTATTTTTTATAAGGAAGATGAGAGAAAGAATTACATGAGATAAATTTGAGATTTAATGTGAATAAATATTTAATTTTAAAGAAAAATTTTTTATGAGTGTATGTTAGATTTTAGTATTGTCAACAATCTCTAAATTAAATGATTAAAGTTTTTAGTTGTTATTCTCTCTTTTTCTCTTAGGTTGTAGGTTTGAAATCCATTAAAAGTAAATTCCTTTTCCATAAAAAAAAATTGTTCAAAAAAAATTCTAATGACATCACATACTTGAGATTTTTTTACTTTTCATAATAAAGAGATCAATAAAAATAATTAGGGGTCTATTTGCATATTTTACATTTTTCTTTAAAATTTACTTTTTATCATTTTATTTAATATAAAATAATAAATATGTTTAACTTTAAATCTAAACAAAGTCACACATACGAAATAAGCTACATAAATTTAAATAATTTAAATAAAGCACGTAATTTTTTAGCACGATGACTTAACTATTTGTACTCTAAAACTTTAAACTTACTTTTAGGTGGACGGCATGTTCAAAAGCTGTCCCGCATGCAAACGTGTGAGCCTTTCTTCACTGATCCCCGTAGGATATGCTAATCATAAAAAAATTAAAAATAAATAAGTTTATTTTTAATCAATAAATATAATTAAATAAGTTTATTTTTAATCAATAAAAATAATTAAATAGTTCAAATTAATAATTATTCGGGTAAGTAATTAAATTAAATGGACCTTATTAAACTTGTTGTCTTCCTTCTGCCTATCACTCAATTACCCATATGCACGTGTGGGGCAATCCACTTTGATTGCGAAAATGACGTATCTGCCCATCTCATATTGAATGGAATATATGTTTGACACAGGTAATTTAAGAAAAAGTGAAAAATGTTAAGGAGGGAGGGCAGGCAGCTTTAGTTATTAAAGAGGAAAAAGAGAGAAAAAAATTCTGGATCCCAACAATATTAAATTATTGGAAAACCTTTTATTTCAAAGCTAGCTAATATCAACTTTTAGTACGATATAAATTATTAATAAAATATGATTAAAAAATTAAATATCATATATTCTAGTTGAATGAAGTGTAAGGTCTTTAAATAAAGATTAAAATTTTAAATTTTGTCATTTTAAACAAAGTAAATTAGATTAAAAAGATCGTCACCATAAAAAACTTTTCTAATAATTAATCTTAGCTAGCCAATCAATAAACCAGATTCTAGTGATTAAGCCATAAAGATAAAATAATTAAAGTATCATATATATATATATATATATATATTATAAAAACGGAGTATAAATCATTTATCTTTTTTCGGTGCCCTATTTATGTCTCATTATTAAAAAATTAGGTTTAGAGTTTAGGATTAAGGTTTAAGGTTATGACTTATAGTTAGGGTTTAGGGAACTATGGAGTAGAGTGTATTTTTTAACGTATAGGGTTTATAATTTATAATTTAGGGTTAGAGTTTAAGATTTGATATTTTAGTGTTGGAGCAAAAAAATTTTTTTTAATTTAGCCCAGATAATTTTTAATCAAATATTTAATAAAAATTATAACAATTAGACATAATATCAAAAATGGCTATAACATTTAATTAAATAATTATTTTGGCTCATATTTTTTTAGTATTTATCGACATAATTTTTAATTTTTTCACACTATCATTTAAACCATTAATTTTCAACAAAATCGATTCATCTAGTTTGAGAGAGTTGGGTGATTGTTCCAAAGCATGGGAGCAGTGTGTTTTTGAACATCTGGTTTTTTTTTATTAATTATTTTAGCAAGTAAGTTTTTATTTTAAGATTTTAGGGCTCAAAAAAATCCACCTACATACAAAATTTTTTTATTGTTAATAAAAACGTCACAAAATTATAAAAAAAAAATTAATATCAAAACTTGTTAAACATTTAATTGAATGATTATTTGAGTCTTAATTTTTTTAGATTGATTTCTCCTTTTTCATTTTATCAGTAATTAAAAAAACAATAATGGAATCTCTCAATGTATTTTCGTGCAAAGAAGGTGAACGTGTACTCCAGCCATCCATGTAATTCAGAACATTTAATCCCCAGAAAAGCTGCCGTTGAAGACCTAAAACTTTTATTATCTATTTATTTTAAAAATTGCTTTTTTGAACCAAGAAAATTTTCTGGTGGAGTTCGGCATGTTCACCGTCAAAATTTTTTGGATCTTGAGTTGCATTAGTGGTAAAATTTAAAAATGTCACATTCAATCCTTTAAAAAAATTATATAATTTTAATTAAATTTACTCTTAAAATTTTTAAAATCTTGATAAGTGTCAAATTTTTGAAAATTTTAGTTAAACTCTTATATTTTTACGAATATTTTAAATTAAACTATTTAAAATATTTTAAAAATATAATTTAATCTAAAATAAAGAAAAACTGCTTTTATGAACCAAGATCAAAGTCTGGTGGAGTTCGGCAATGGCACCATGCATGCATCAATGCCTTGAAAACGACCCTCCTTGGTTGTTTTTGTCACTTTCCAAACCAATATATATATATATATATATAATTCAACAACCGATGAAATGAAATTTTTTTATAATCGGCGTGAGTTTATGTCAATTATTTATTATCTTCTTTTTAAAAAATGCATCATATATAGTGTATACCATTATCAATATTAATATATTTTAAAATTTTATATATTTTTTAATATGAGATTAATAATTAGTCTCTCAAAAACATAACTCTTGTATGTCGGTAGTCATGGTGAACATAAATGGTTTGAAAGGAAGAGTGGTTTGTTTAGGGGGATTTGAGGTGATAATAATTACATGGTGAAAGCAATGGAACAGTGACGAGGGCCTAAAATCAGCCATGTCACGCCAACATTAATTACGGAGAAGAATTGATTCCACGCATGCTTGATTTCCCCTTCGGTTTTCACCTATAATTTGTGATCACAGTTACTTGTTGTATACATACATACATGGATACAGAGTCACAAATTTTTTTAAAAAATGTATTTTTTATATAAATTATATATAAAAACTTTAAAAAATATATAATTGACACTCTTTTATAATATAAAATTATACTTCTCTATAAATAATTAACCCTTCTTAATATCGTTCAAAAAATAATACCCCTTGAATAAATTTATGGCTCTGCCTCTGTTTATACCTATACATATAAGAGATATCAACGGTAAATAATGATATTATTTTTCTTGAATAATGTATTCTTATTAACCATATACTCGTGTTATACCTTCGCCTATAACAGCCACATCTAAGCCTAAAATGATCATACCTCCGCCTGCTTAGGCCATCGCCTCTTACTCTCCGTACCACTCCTCGATATGCGGAACAGCATGGCGTCTGGAGCCCTAGCTTTCGGAGTGTTCTCGACATGGCAATCATTTAGTCTATCTGACCCACCAGTTGGGCCTACACCTAACAACCGAGTCTATTCTATCGACCCACGTGACCAGGCTGAAAAGCCTATTGGCTGGAGACTTGACCTAATTCTGTCGGCCCATTAATAGTCGTCTCTTATCCCGATCATTATCGGTGGTTCTTTGCCCGTATCAGAATGAGTGAATAACCACAAATCACTTTTAATTACCGTCTTTTTTATCTTTATCTTCTTATTCGGTGTCGGACATTTTAAACATCAACAACTCGTATAGTAATTATCATTAACCCTAAATTCGAATTAACATATGAAACATATGGAGTATTAGTCATGCGTTTGCTCCGCCGGCCATATCGGGATTGCTTTGAAATCACAAGTTTTAGGCACACGTTGACGTGTGGGAAAACCAATAGTCTTGGTATGAAAGCAAACAATAACGTGCGATGTGCGGGGCCGTGGAAATGGCAAAAGACTAAAAGCACATATTAATAATGCCTTATATGAAAACACTTGCATAGGCCGGTTTACATAAAGTTTTTAGTTTTATTACACTAGATTTTTTTAAGCAAGATTAAGGGTTTAAATTTTGACGTTGTGAATGAAGCAAATTAATTAGGAGGGTTACCCCCGTAATGGGTCTCTGTAGTACCCGATCCGAATAGTGAGCCAATAAATTAGATACCAATTGTTAAACCAAAAAAACAAATAAATTTTACGTGGTTTATGTATCAAAATATAACCTATATATATAGTTGCATCCATCCATCCCTATCTTAGGTTAGAATCATTTCTTTTCCTACATTGGATTCATACTTTGAACACCATTTCTCCCGTTTTCATTTTATTTATAATCACCGATATTCGATTCATTGACAAATTAATTTAGATTGAATATTTCAAAGATCCATTATGAGGCGACTCTCCGAATTTAATTTGTTTCATTCACAATATCAAGAATCATACCTCTGACCTTGCTTAAACGACAAAACGTCCCATCCCGTTAAATAAGTATAGTTTAGTCCCATCTTTTTCTTTTTCTTAAAGAAACTTACTATTCAATCAGACGACCACAACGAGTCATCAACAATATTTTTAATTATATATATGAAGTTTTTTTCCTCAATGACATAAACTTGAAGAGATAATGACATGTCAAACCAAGTCTTCAAACAGAAACGCTGCCTTTATTGGGACCTATCATAGGAATGTATGTACATATTCCCAGAAGAAAACTGACAAAACAAGAACATCAAGATCTGTAAATTTCGGCAGAAATAACACCATGTGTTAGGTGTGCACAGGAGGCCTAGAATTTTGATGATTTATAGGGTCATTTTCCTGTATTAAATTATTGTCCTTTTGGTGTAACCCATATCCATATGGATTCATTTACTTGATTGAGACTTCCAACTAAAAGAAGAAAAACCCCAGTTTGATTACTAATCAGACAAAGAATTAATAGGACAAAAGAAATGTGTGAGATTTGTTTTGTCATGCTAACAATTTTCATGGAAATATTTGTTTTGATCATTGGTGTGGTTTTATGTGTTTGGAAATATATTTTAGGTATCTGTCTTTTTGAGATGGTTTATAATTATGTCTTTCGGATTTTTTATGGGATATGATTTTCTTTATAGAAAGAGAGAACGAGAGAGATTTATTATAGAGTAATTTTTTATTTATAATATTAGGATCAGAACTCCATATATTGTTTAAGGGGTTCTGCTATAGAATTAGATAATAAAAAATTAGTCTAACGGATGAGACGTTAAATTTTTTAAACAATAACTAATGTTTAAAATTTATGAATTATTGTAGTATTTGATTTGAATTTATAAACTGATAAATTAGATATTGATAGATATAACAAGGATAGTCATACTTATATATATATATATATTACATTTTTTAGAATTATTATAATTTATTGTATACTATTTTATTATTTTTAAAAAAATGGTTTTTACTTATTTTAAGTATTTTTAAAGATATTTAGAATTGCTTCTAATTATTTATAATTTGAAATAAATTTGCATATTTTTAAGATTTTTATTCTTTTGAATTTTAATAATTTTTAAAGAAAAATAAATTTCAAACAATCAAGTGTTACCACATCAACATGTTAACAAAAATGAGAAACTACCACATCATCGTCGTAACCCCAATTATTTATGTAAGGACCTAGTTAAAGAAAAAAAAAACAATTTCTACCTAGGCGAAAGGGAAATTTGCTCCTAATAGATTTAGAAGCTACAACCTAAAAAAGAAAGTAGAGTGTCAACTGAGAATTTTAACCACTTATTGTAGAGATTGAGCTAAAGAGAAATTATATTATGGGCATAGTGTATTTAAATTATATCATATCAACCAGACTTACGGTATAATTTTTCCTTAGTTGACATATCATTTCAAATAAAGGTTCAATTGAGATTCTATTTCACAAAGGACTTGATTATCCTCTAATTTAGCTGAGTCAGTCTATTATATAAGCTTTTTTAACCCTAATCTATTCTTTTCGTAAAAATAACATCAAATCCTAATCAAATAACATGAAAATGTACAAGATATATACAAATACAACTGTCAACGGTAAATAATAAGTACAGTCAACTAGGGCTGTAAACGAACTAAACGTTCAATAAACTGTTTGGCAGAAAGTTTGTTTATATTCGTTTATCTATTAAACTAATGAACATGAACAAGATTTTATGTTCGTTTAATTAAATAATCGAACACGAACAAAGATGAACAAATGATCCGTTCGTTCATTTACGTTCGTGAACATTCCGTAATCCGTTCGTTTATATTCGTTGAAATTTATTCAACATGTCCATTTATATTTATTATTTTTTCTAACAAAAATATTATACTTAAAACAATTTAAAAAATATATTAAAAATATGAAATAAAAAGAAAAAAATAAACAATGCTCAAGGTACAAGACTTCTTACTTAATAAAAAAATAAACAATACACAATATTCGTTTGCGTTCATTTATTATTTTAACGAACGAACACGAACAAGCTACATTCTTAACGAACGAGCACGAAGAAAAAATTATGACCATTTAGTTATTTGTGTTCATTCATTTATTTGGTAAAATTAAACGAACAAACATGAACATACGTTCGTGTTCGCTCGGTTCGTTAGCTTCCTGTAAAAAAAATGTCCAGCAGAGGGCAGAAATTCATGCCTGTAAGAACATGTATACAAATGCACGATTGTCTGGTCTAAACTCACAAGAAATTCATGGAAATTTTAAATTTTTATATATTTAAAAAATAATTATATTTTATATTTATGGTCTAATTTTACAGCCTTGAAAATTTTAAATTAGCATATGTATAAAAATCCGCACCCTAATGTAAAACCATGTATCTTGTCTCTGTTTCCTATCCTAAACCCTAATAAAATAAGAACGAGGAGACAGCTTTAGCTTTTTGAGGGTGTAATTGTAGATGTAAAAGGTACAATTTACAAATAAATAAAGAGAAAAACTAAATCCTACATAAATAATCATACAAAAACCAATGCATATTGAAAGAAAATCCAAATTTTGAAGAGAACCCAATACAACCCACAATTTAAAAAAAAAAAAATCAATAAACTGAATTGATGATAGGAGGAAACTCAATTTCATTCAAAAATCAACAAAAGATTTTATTCGTACCAAATTTAATAATTAATTAAATAAAACAATACACATTAATTATAATTTTCACCCAAGAACCGATAGAATAGTTATCAACTAAGCAAGCAACACATTAAAACTTGAATGTAATTTTTTATGAAACTAAACACTAAATATTAAACCTAAAACTGTTGATCCCTATAGCTCAGTGGTAGGGCGTCCCACTAATATGATATCAACTACTTTATTTGACCCCACATTTTTTGTTTAAGTACTTATTTAGTCCCTTTCAGACATTAATTCTAAACCCCTGTTCATTTGGTTTAAATATATTTTAAATTCCTAACAATTTCAAAATATAATGTAACCCTAACGTTATAAATATCCTGATTTCGTCCCTAATTGCAACATTCATGCGCGATTTGTTTCATTCTTTTTGTATCACGTGTGAAGAACAACAGACGTGTTCAAATCTTCAATTATTAATTGCTAATATGGAGATTTTAAGTGAATCATCATTGTAAACCTGCAAGCAAGCATAGTCATTAATTACCACAGCATTTAGAAACCCGAAGGCTGAATAGTTTGCTTGCTAGTGCTCAACTCCATAAGTTGTATGCGAAATCAACATTTCTTTTCCCTCTTTTTTTTCTAGTTTAGACACAACTACAATCTATTTATTTAAAATGTTACAGGTATCCCAGTCTTGTTTCATTTACACTTCCGCCACTGCCGCCGCCACATGCCGACAGCTTACTCAGGCTAAGATTTAGTGGAGACTGTGCTTGCATCTCGGCAAGCTCTCTCACGCGTAACAAAATTGGTGCTGGAACGGGCATCGAAGGATGCTTCCGTGAATTTGCCTACATCGCCAACCACAGAAACCATAAATATTTTGTATAACTCTCAACTACTACTTCAACTAAATCGAGTTCAATCGGCATAAAGGGGATGATTCAGGTGAAATATTTTGTATGCATAACACCATAGGGAAAAAAGAAAGGAAGATGATATCTCACCCCTTTGTCTGTAGGTGTCCGGGCAAAGCTAGCTTTCAGCAAATTCCGCCATTTGTCCTGCAAAATAACATTTATCAGCAAAAATTATTCTATTCTTCCCAGAGTCGTAATGAGTTCCTATGTTTAACCAAACAACAGAGTTGCAATCGTATTAACCATTTATATACTGAAAAAAATACCCATTGCCTACCTTGAGATCAACCGAGGTTCTATACGAATAGGATGCAAAGGCAAGCCTTTTAATCTCAGACCATCGACCAGCTCCATACTTAGACACACCCTCAACTAGCTTCATAACCTCAGAAAGTGTCCAAGCTCGATGATGTTTCCTTCTAATTCCCCCTTTAGTTGTTGGCACTGTAACAACATTATCGTCTGAAGTATCTCCCAATGTATCTACATATTTTAACTCCATATTCTGCCCCAGATCAGTTGATGACTTCTCGTTGTTTGATTCAGCTACAAACTGAATGTAGAAACAGAATGTTTAAAAATGGAATTCAGTTTCAATCAAGGGGGGGAAATGTACCAGGTGTAACATGGTTCATGTTATAGATATCATTTACTCTTTTTCACCTGTTGCGGAGTTTGCTCGGGAGTAGATTTGACTTCCAAAACTTTGTTCATACTCTCATTGCCCATCTGAGAGCCATGTACATCAAGACCCCTCTTTATAAACGTAGCTGTCATGCCCATGCCACTATGATGGAATTTCTGTAGAAGGCAATTCAGATTGCATCAATACCATAACATTTACTATCTACAAGACACCAGTAACACAGGTGATAGACTCAAATAACGCGCAAGTGAACACCCTTTCAATAAAAGATGTGTCCAAGTGATAAGTAACAACACATTCAACTCAGCTGATACTTGACTTCTGTAATTTTAGAAATTGTTATCTACCAAGTTGAAAATGCTCAGGTCAGAAAAGAATACTGATGAATAAAGTAACAAGCAACGTAGAGCTGCAAGACACATGCAAACTTCCCAGAAGACTACGAAAGCTAGCAGGAAATATGCGAGTGTTCTTTCCAAAAGCAAGCAAGAGCCCTAGATACTCAAAGCCAAGATCATATTGCTGATATAGAAAACCGGTATATCTTTTTCACATACCAATAGTGCCGTAACATTCTTCCTTGGTCGGCTTCTTCGAACCCGATAAACACATGGAACCTGAATCCCAAATCCTCCAAGCGAATCCAACCTCGTGATAACCGTTCTCCCTTCCAAGGACAAATTTCTAGCAGGCCTAGCATGAGATATTGAAGGCAAGAGTCTAATCCCAATGTTTTTAGGTGAAGCAATTAACCTGCCACTGTACTCTTTGGACTCTGCTTCAGAAAGTTCTTCAATATACCTCTTTGTTGGCTTCCGAACCCTCTTTGCAGATCTCTGATCTGCAGCAAGATCATTTGCAAAATTGTTTTCCACAACATTATTTTCTGATCTCACCACTGAAATAGTTTGACGCTCATCAATTTGACTACTAAGACTATTGAGCAAGTCTGCATTGTATTCAACTGCAACTGTCGGGTATTCTTTCCCGGGATCAAGATTCACATTGTTGGAACTATCTTCATTATCCTTTTTCACCAATTTATTGTCTTTAATTACAAAAGTCGTAGTTGAAACATCACACGAATTAGTCAATCCCATGGCAATCCTTCTTTTAAGCCACAGCTTGTCCTTGACAGTAGTGTCTCGCCCAAATGTTGCCTTAAAAACTTCATGAAGTTCTTTAATTGATAAATTATCCAAGCATATTTCACCCTTCAACTTGGAAAAATCAGGTTTTGAACTGATACAACCAGCAGAAGTTGATGATCCACTTTGTATTGGCCCATCTAGAGGCTTTAAGTACTCCCCAACGCTCCCAGGTTGAGTAACATGATCGTCACTCAAGCATTGTGCACTGGAAGGAACAGTTTCCTGCAAATGAATTCAAGAGTGGAGCTTCTCAGTAACTTATGATGTTCAGAAAAGTGGCCGTCTACATTCATATAAGCAGAAGCATAATCAGGAGGTAGACATGCTAAGCAGAGCCTGTCTTGATGTTTGAGACTGCACCATTTTTTCAATGTATCATATGAGATATTGGGGCCAATAAGGATCCGAGATAATTAATAGTGCAAGTTATCCGAGAAGTGTTAGAACTTGAGGGGAGTGTAAGTTGACGAGTAGTGTTAGAGTTTTTATTTAATGTGTAATTAGAGTTTATTCCTAATCAGTAGTTTAGATTTACTAGAAGTCTTATTTAAATTAGGAATAGGTATTATTTAAATTAAAGATAAAAGTATAGGTTTAGTTATATTAAAACTCTATATCTACCTATTTAAAGGCTTACCCTGTATACATTTGATAATTAAGAATAATAAGAAAATACTATTTTTGTTCCATCGTTAAACTCTAGGTTTTCATATTTTATTGTTCATTGTTCACCGGCGTTCATCTTCTCCGGCCACCATGGCCCCTTTCTCACAAATAGTTAATGCTAAAACAATTAACTTCACATTAATCACGTGCCTGAATATGTACAAGTAGATGAAAAACAAAGAACAATAAAAAACAGAGGGGGAAAACCCAATAAACTATGGTAGTATACAGAACATAATGTGAAGAAATAGTAGATATCTCATCCCTCCCACAAGACATGCTTGAACATGCAGTGGCTTTAACAACTAGATAATTATTTTTGCACGATGCAAGTTCAGAAAATTCCAAAAAGATAAGAATGAAGGCCCTCCTAAGGCATAAAAAACCCATTAGTATATCAGCTTAAACTCCTTACTCAAACTAAAAAAATAAGCCTTCAAGAGAAAAAATTAGAGAAGATTAAGCCCTAAGCCATGCTTTACATGCAGATATGATAGGCGTCCACTAATCCGTTTAAATAAAGTTAAGCAGCAAAGTGCAATGAAAATTAGGAGTACCTCAAGTTGTGTGCTTAATTTTTCAGTACCAGCCTCTGTGCTCTCAGATAGTGACAAACCTGGCAAATATTAATCTTTCAGAAAATTAAAATATCTAGAAATATCACAACAAAAGTAACATGCAAATGTTTATCCTGGGAGCAAAAGGTTGACACAGCAAAACCAGACGCAATGCCAGCAATCAATACCCAAAACATCTTCAAATCCAAAGCTTTATGTTTTAACTTTTAAGTTTGCCTTTTCTTGTACTTTATTGCTTATACTTTAATTCTAAGAAGAATATTTTAAGAATCTATTTCTTTTAGTAATGGTTTAGCCAATTCGATGAGCTTTGCTCCTTCTAGGGAGATTCTTTTGTACAAGTCTTCATCACTCAGACAGTACCTACTTGACATTTGGATCTTTGAATTTAATTATTTATGTATATCAGGGAAGATGTAAGTTACTTAATACAAACAGAAATCTATGAAGCATAACAGAAATACACAAAAAGCATGCAGAATCAGCACAGACCATCAGCGCAGATTAAATACAATTAAAATAACAAGATCAATGCATAATGAAATCCAATTCTCTAGTAGTAGTTCCAATCATACAAGATAAGACTTTCTTATCCTATTTTAATAGGTGTTAAAATTATTCACGATCTAGGGCTAATAAAAGCATACCTTCTGAGCTTTCTAACTGAGGCATGCCAGAGGACGACACTTCATTAGAAGTACACCCTAAAGCCTGTCCAGTGTCTGCAATAATATGAGTCCCGCGCTTCTCATTTTCCAGCAAACCTTCAACCTCCATCAGTTCATCATCTGTCGCAAGCACCAATTGCCCATTCCCATCAACCTGTTGAGATAAATTTCAAATTCAGATTGCAAACAAGAATAAATAAAACCTGAAGCTACATGTCCACATTTTCAGCACAGAATTAACTAGGAACTTTCAAATTTTCAATCAAATAAAGCTTAAATATTTCAATACTTTTGGATGAACTCAAGAAACCTGTATGAATTTGTTGAAAAGAGCCATTAGCTGTGTGACATTTTTTTAAAAAATCAGCAGTAGAGCTACGAGTGTTATTTTATGTTTTTCATTTTCCAAGAGATGCAAAAGGAGGAGGAGTACAAGAAATATTCCTGTCATTCAGATATGTAAAGACATCATTCCTTTTAATCTTTTATAACAAAACTTTCAGCACAGAATTAACTAGGGCTTATAATTTTCAATCAAATAAGACCTTGAATATTTCAATACTTTCAGCAGAACTCAAGAGACTTGTATGTGTTTGTCAAGTAAAGCCCACTAGCTGTTCGACATTTTTTTAAAAATAAGCAGTAGATCTACAAGTGATTTTTTTTCATTTTTGCAGGGAAAAAAAAGAGGAGAAGAAGATATATCCCTTTCATTCATTCGGATGTGTAAAAGCATAATTCCTTCAAATCTTTTAGAACAAACTTGCTAACTGGCTAGCACACTTCAAAAAGAAGATTCAAGCTAATCGAGGCAGGTCAAGTTACCTGACATTAACTAGTCTCAACTAGCCAAAAGCTCAAACATGACTAACAGCTACAACAACAACAACAAAATGAACATTATAGTAAGAAATATGGTATCCCCCTTTTAAAAACCTACTCTTCCAATTGTTGATTATATATATTTTATTACCTTCTAGATAGTATTTTGGTATGAAATGTCCACATCATGTCAACAGAACCCAACATTCAGGTCATACTAGCCTGGGCATTCAACCAACTTCTACATGTTATTGTTTTCTAAACGAATAGATGGTAGATATTCACCAAATTAATCTGCCTTTCATAAACCAGCTAATCTGGCCCAAAATATTTCTGATATATAAAGGACCAGTATCAATACCTGGTAGTGTAGAAAGCTTGATAATAACACTTTAAATATCTTTTATCCGACACACAGTCGAATAACTTCCTCGTTAATTTTTACATTAATGTGGCTCATGTATCAAACTAAAGCAAACCCAGGTCAACATTCTCAAACACACAATTGAAAAAAAAAAGTGGGAAGAAAGCACAAGTTATTTGAATATCAGTAGAAATATGAAAATTAGAATAACATTTGCTGAAAGAGGTACCCGGACAAGCTTGTAAACAACTGGATCAGCCACATGCTTTGGCGAAGATAAAACGAAGTTACTTTCAAGGCCAGTCACTTCAAATCCCCCTTCATCACTCCCCTCAACTTCAACCACTTTTTCCATGGAAAGTCCAAGATACACAGCTCAAAAACAAAAACTGGAAGCCAAAACAAAAAAAAAAATGGCCAAATGAATGGATACATCAATTTTCTATGACATCTCAAACTGAAAACTTCATTTATGCATGGAGACAAGTAAACACAGCAAACAAAATTCAAATTGTGCAGTTCCAATATGGATATTATTTATTAGGTCACTTAAACTTTACTTGCTCAACAATCAAATAACCTACTTTCTTGAATTGATTACCAAATTCACCAAAAACATTCCAAATTTTAACAGTGTAGAATATACATTAACGCGCAAAAATTAATGAGCTACACGTGGTAAATCAAACAAATACATATAAATTGCCACTTTAAACGAAAAAAAAATCATGACAGCTCCTTTCGTGCAGCACAATTCCCAATTCGATGAATTGAAACCCTAACTCTCAAATTCTAACAACCTAAAAGTAAAATAAGCTAGTGCTCTAACTAACTTATATTTCAATACAAACAAGCAAGAAAAAGAAAGAAAGAGCAAACAAAAACCTCGCATATTTCTATAATCAATCAAAAAATTGCATGCTAACTAGACAGGAAAAAATAAAAGAAAACAACAGAAATTCCAAAAGGGAAAAAAGGATTGAAGAGTTTGTCACCATAGGACTGTGATTGCTGACCGAGTTGATTCAGCCCCCTCCAAACGGTAAACCGATAGAAAAGGACACAACGTGGCTGATTTGTAGCGAGTCAGAGGCGTTCAAAGTGAGTTGATAAAACGAGTTAACGAAATGAGTAAGAAACTTCGAGAAAAAGATAAGGATTTCTTCTCCTTTTGATTTTCCGCGAGCGCTTTGGGCAGAGTGAGTGGGTCAGAGTTTCCTTTTTGCCACGCTTTTTCAATACGCTGAGTTCACTGTCATACAGTTCCGGATTTGAAACCTTCTTTATGTGTGATTTTATAAAATGGCGTAGAGTCCGGGATAGTTTTTCGGGAAGGCCTTTTTTGTCTTTTCCGTGTACGGTTTACATAGTAATATTTTTTGTTTCGGACCAGTTTAGTTCGGCTCATTTCTTCTTTTTCACAAAAATGAATAATGTTATATTTGGTACACGAGTAATTTCAGAAGAAAAATATAATAATTATTTTAAATAATCTTATCTATAAAATATGTATTTATCAAATAATTAAAAAAATATATGAAAAAATACTGCTCTGTAATTTGTTTAATACTAGTCAAATATATATATATATTTGTGATATTTATACATTTAAAAATGTCAAATATAATACTATAATAAAATATTTAATATTGTGCACGCATTTTAACAAAATGATTAATATGGTATATGAATTATTATAAGTACCAAAACTATTAATAAGTATCAAATCAATCAATAAAAAAATGAGACATGAATTATTTTTCTAAATCAATAAATTTACATAAATAATACTAACGTTGTGTAACAAAAAATAAAGAAAATTCAGTTTGCAACAACCCTTTTATTAAAGGGCAAAAACACACACCTGTAAAATAGCTCATCCCACTGCTTCATTCTTGTCTGATGTATGAGAAAAGTCTACTAAATTTTTCAAGAGCTGAGCTAATCTGTTTTTTATATTCTATAAGGATCTAGTTGATGTGTTCTTAGTGGTGTGGATTTGGCTTGAAGGCAACCCATCATTGGCGGATATATGTGTAGTCTAGTGTTGGCAAATGTCTATCCTGAAATCTAAATTTTTTTTATGTTAGATGTTTTACTAGTTATGTCCAACCTGAAATTTTTAGATCATCGTATAACATATATTCTCAACTTTAAAAATATTTATTGATCTACCATTGTAGCCGTTATAGAATGACAATCCGGATTTTCGAGGTCGGATGTATCTGCTGGATAATTGCAAAGTTTTGGGGCGTGGAAGCTTTGTGTTCAGGCTGTCCGATACATTACCTCCGGTTGTTTGTGCGACCGTGCTAATGGGCTGACCTGCTTGATTTGTTTAGTCCGCTGAATTTCCAAAAACAAAAAGGTAGATTAGTTTTAAGAAAAGATCTCAGAATTTGTTCACTTTTGGAATAGGGTTTCTAATTGAGTTGAGTAGCTCGCAAATAATTTGAGTTCTGTAGCGATGTCTCACTCGCTAAAAAAATGTGTTTTTTTATTTTGAAAATAATGTCTTTCACGGGGAGTTTTATAAAACTCGTATTTTATTTAAAAATATAGTCGTCACCGGCCACTCAAGGTGGACCGGAAACCGTAAAAACCAGAGATTTAAAATTGATGGGTTCGGGAGTCGGTTACGGATGGGAAATGATTAGCACCCCACACCGCTCAAAATTGGTACTTTAATAATTGTCGCTTTATTAATATTAGACTTTTCGGATTTAAGTGACGATTAAATTAAAACTCGGTTATGTGTGCGAGTAAATTTTAAAAGCCCCGTTATTCGAGAGTAAACGCCCAACCACTATCACTACGCCTGATACTGGCTCCGTTTACGCTCGGATAAAAGGGCACCGCATTGACAATTAATATATTCCGAAATGCAAACTTAAAAAAACATGGCAAATATAAATAAATGCATTGCGATAAAAATATAAATACTAACATAATAAAATACTAATATAAAACATACATACATAACTATTAATCTAACAGATAAATAAAAACAAAAATAAAATACTAATCTAAAACATACATATATAAATATTAATCTAACTCATAAATAAAAACAAATCTAACATAAATAAAATATAAATATAAAATATAAATTTAAAACTTAATAAATACAAATCTAAAACGTAAACATACAAACTAAAAAAACACAATTTTAAATTAACTACTACTTCATTAAATCATAAAAATTACAACACAAATAAAAAGGAAAGAAAATATACCTAACTAGAAGTTCGAATGACGAACCCCGACTGAACCCCACCGAGATCTACCACGACCTCTCCAAAAAATTAACTAGACCGGACTCAAAATAGGACTCCGATCGAACCGGTTAGGACCGAGGACACTGCCCCGGTCTTGGGCTAGCCGAGAGCCTAAGCTCCCTTATTTGGCCTGCCCACCGCCGATTCATGCTGCCAATTGCCCCCCCTTCATGCCTATTTATAGGTAATTGGGTGATTGTGGCGTTGACGTGGAGCTTCCCCCACCATTGCTTTGTTTTTTTTTACACTTTAATTATTTTTTTATTTTTTATTTTTTATACTAATAATAATATTATTACAACAATACTAGTAACACTAAAATCCGGACAAAAATGAGTGATTACAGTTGCCCTTCTTTGCTTGTTATTGTGAAACGAGAACAAAGCAAAGATCAAAAACACTCATTTTTGTCTTTTTTCTTCGGTAGATCTTCTTTCTCTTCGGCGCAGGTCATCTTTCTTGTCTTGATTGATCCACATTGTCACTCTTGGGGAATCAAAACTTTCAAAATGGGGGGTTGTTTGTTGGGGAAGCAGAATGAGCCTCACTTGCTACATTACTGGTAATAAGCTAATACCTAAAGAGAGTTCGACCCAGCTGCAACACCGACGAAGAGACAGGGTCTACAAAATTCGATCCAGCTGCAACACTGACGAGGAGGCAAGACCGATAGGAGAAAGTTCTGATGTCTGATCCAGCTACAACTCTGACGAAGAGGCAAGATCAGAAAACTGACAACTTTTTTCTTTTTTTGCTTTCTTTTTTTCTGCTTTTGTTTATTTTTTCATATTTTTTATTTTTTATTTTTTATTTTGATTTTTTGATTTTTTTATTTTTTTTTATTTTTCTTCTTCTTTTTCTTCATTTTTTCAAGAAACAACATTGATAAAATTTGAAAATGAGTAAATTTTGACCAAGCTACAACACCGACGAAGAGGCATGGTCTAAAGTTTGTGATGTTGATCCAGCTACAACACCGACGAAGAGGCAGGATCAAGAGTTGGTGAATTTGGTCTAGCTACAACACCAACGAAGAAGCAAGACCGGAAGTTAGTGAATTTGGTTCAGCTACAACACCGACGAGGAGGCAGAACCGGCAGTTAAATTTGATCAAGCTACAACACCGACGAAGAGGCAAAGTCTGAAGATTTGATCCAGCTACGACACCGACGAAGAGGCAGGATTGAAGTGTTTTTTTGTGTGATCAAGCTACGACTCTAACGAAGAGGCGTGATCAGAATTTGGTTGAAAACACATTTTTTTCTTTTTCTTTTTCTTTTTTCTTTTTTCTATTTTTCTTTGATTTTTTCTTCTTTTTTCTTTTTTTGATTTGTTTTCTAGCTACAACATTAATAAAGAAAACTTGAAAATCAGTAAAGTTGGATCTATCAACGGAGAAACAGAAACATTAATTGGAACCCCACTACACCATCAGCTGATAAGTAGGACAGCAGCAACTGGGACCTAGCCACTCCATCAGCGGAGGACTAGATCGGATAATGACGACCTAGAACCGGCTACACCATCAGCAGAGAGCAGGATCTGAGGGCGACGGGAGCTTGGACCCGGCCACTCCATCAGCAGAGGACTGGATTGGACAATGACGACCTGGAACCGGTTACACCATCAGCAGAGAACAGGATCTGAGGGCGACGGGAGCTTGGACCCAGCCACTCCATCAGCGGAGGACTGGTTTGGATAATGACGACCTAGAACCGGCTACAGTATCAGCGGAGAACAAGATCTAAGGGCGACGGGAGCTTGGACCCGGCCACTCCATTAGCGGAGGACTGGATTGGACATTGACGACCTGGAACCGGCTACACCATCAGCGAAGAGCAAGATTTGAGGACGACGGGAGCTTGGACCCGGCCACTCCATCAGCGGAGAACTGGATTGGACAATGACGACCTAGAACCGGCAACGCCATCAGCGGAGAGCAAGATTTGAGGACAACGGGAGCTTGGACCCAGCCACTCCATCAAAGGAGGACTATATTGGACAATGACGACCTAGAACCAGCTACACCATCAGCGGAGAGTAGGATCTGAGGGCGACGAGAGCTTGGACCCGGTCACTCCATCAGCGGATGACTGGTTTGGATAATGATGACCTAGAACCGGCTACACCATCAGCGGAGAGTAGGATCTGAGGGCGATGAGAGCTTAGACCCGGCCACTCCATCAGCGGAGGACTGGTTCGGATAATGATGACCTGGAACCGGCTACACCATCAGCAGAGAGCAGGATCATAGTACAACTACAACTTGGACCTAGCAACTCCATCAGCGGAGAGCAAGATTTGATAATAACGACCTGGAACCGGCTACACCATCAGCGGAGAGCAGGATCAGAGGACGACGATAGCTTGTACCTAGCCACTTCATCAGCGGAGAGACTAGATCGGGCGATAAAAGTTGATAAATTTTCTTTTGAATTTTCATTTTTGATTTTTTTTTACTTTTGATGATTTTTTTATTTCTTTGATTTTTTATTTTTGATTTTTCTATTTTTGATTTTTTCGATTTTTGATTTTTCAATTTTTGTTGTTTTTTTTATTTTTCTTTGAATTCTTATCTCTTTTTTTCAAAAATTTTCAATTTTTCTCTCTTTTTTTGATAATTTTTCTTTTTTCTTGAACTACACAAAGAAGTAAAACTCGAGAAAATATTAAGTCTGGTTGCACCGTCAGCGGAGAAATAAGACCTGAATAGAAATTCGATCTGCTTAGGGAAAAGGTTCGGATCTGTTGCATCATCAACGGAGAAACGAGATCTTCAGGATGTCTATATTGTTGCACCATCAGCGGTAAAGCAAAATCTGGAAATGTTGGCCTATCAACAATGACGAATGCAAGATCTGAAAATGGCTACTTATGCTGCTCTACTGGCGGAGAGGTATGACCTAAAATGGAAAAAAACATTAATCAGTAAATGTTTACAAAATTTACCACTGTTACCTTTTATTGATGTTTCAGCATCCTCTTTGTGTTTGGCCTCCTCTAAGACTAAGGTTGGCTGTCGTGTTGTTGCCCCCACGGCTGAGGATGTTCGGTCTCTTTTTGAACCTTTTTGTAAGCAAAAATGCATGAATTTTATGCCTAAATGCATGTGTCTATCCTAAATGCAAGGTGACTTTAGTGTATGCACTGAACATAGATGTATGACGTATGCAAAAATGATTTAATGCTAGATGAATGCAACTAAATGCCTGAATGTGATATGATTTTTCTTGCCCTCAAAGGGATGCCCCTAAATCATCACTGGTCTCGTCAAGATCTTGGTTTTTTAATGCGGCGGTGCCCCGACTTTGTCCTGGGTTCGATCAGGTTTTATCTGAGTCTTTCATCAGGGTGCATGCCCTAACATTTTGTTCGTCATATGTTGTCGTCTGAAACTGCTATTGAATTTGACACTTTGAATGCGGATTCTGTTGCCCCCTAAGTTGGGTTCATAAATAGTGTGTTGGTTCATGGCAACTCATTATTATCATTTTGGATTAGGTGCAGTTTTGCAGGCTGTGGTAAAAGATGTGAGAGTTTGACTCGGTAATGAAGGCTGGACCTTGGCAAAGAATGCCCCCGGACTGAGACCTTATTAGAGGCATAATGTTTGTAAAAGATGTGGTTGTATGATTCCAAAAGAAGGGCAGCAAAGGTTTGCTCGGCTTTTAGTTTTTTGAATGATTTGGGTAGAATGGTAGAGTTGAAGGGCTTGGTTTTCGGGTGATGGTAAGTCGAGAGTTCAAAAAGAATCAAACATAAGGGTTCAGGTCGTGAAATGAGGGGTTCTCTATTTGAGTATTTTGGTTGATGGGTAACGATAGTAGTGGGGATGAAAAAAACTTTATTGTGTTTTCGGTTGGAAATGGTGAGTGTGAATGATTTCTGAAGGATAAGAGGTGGTGAGTTAATTTTGGTGATGGAGAGTGAAGGGTGAGTGTTGAAATTTGGCACTTGTCGAGAGATGCCCCCAGACTGAGTTTTTGTGGAGGTTTGGTAATGGTGCTGAATTGGCCGACTTTGTTTTCTCTGGTATTAATGACGCGGGACATCCCGATGACCGATTTTAAAATTGATGCGTCTATATGCAAACTGTCTTAAATGCAAAATGATTTATGTGAATGCAAAGCAAAATTAAGGTTGTGATGATGTTGTGCAATGATGCAGATGAAATTGATGTGATTAAAATGAAAATGAAACGAGGTAGTATCGAATGATTAAATAAAACAAATGATAAATATGACAAAAATAAAGTAAAAAAACTGTACATAAATAAGGCACCAGAGCCTAAATAGGGTGACCACTAACCGGGCAGAGTTTCACATGTCTCTAAAGGGTTGGCTCCTACTGCTCATTATATGCAGTTTTGGTGCTAAGAGGTACCCGAATTGTCCTTGTTGTCCTCTACTAAGAGTAGCAAGGCCCCCGGTCATCACCCATTATATGCTCCTTTCAACTGGGTTCAATTCATGGGGACCCATTCGCTTATGCCTGCACGAAGGAACGATATCCTTACGAAAGCATAAGGTACTCGAGCCCCAATGTACTTGCTAGGCCTACACGGGAGAACGATATCTCCACGGAAGCATTAGCGTTTTCCCCCCACTTAAAAAATACGGGTTTATATGCCAAATTTTAAATACGTTAAAATAAACGCAAAATTATAACTGAATCTTAGTTTAATAGTTACTTTAATCGATAATTTCCGATATTAATAAAGCGGCAATTATTTGAAAAAAGCTCGACTCTCTTATTTTTTTGAAAAAACAAAAATATCCCCAGCGGAGTCGCCATCTGTAGCGATGTCCCCCTCGCTAAAAAATGTGTTTTTTATTTTGAAAATAATGTATTACACGGGCAGTTTTATAAAACCCGTGTTTTATTTAAAAATAGAGTCGCCACCGGCCACTCAAGGTGGACCGGACACCGTAAAAACCAGAGATTTAAAATTGATAGGTTCGGGAGTCGGTTACGGATGGGGAAGGATTAGCACCCCCACACTGCCCAAAATTGGTACTTTAATAATTACCGCTTTATTAATATTAGACTTTCCGGATTCAAGTGACGATTAAATTAAAATTCGGTTATATGTGCGAGTAAATTTTAAAAGCCTCGTTATTCGAGAGTAAACGTCCAACCACTATCACTACGCCTGATACTGACCCCGTTTATGCTCGGATAAAAGGGCACCGCATTGACAATTAATATATTCCGAAATGCAAACTTAAAAAAACATGGCAAATATTCCGAACTGCGGATACCTTTCGCAACCTGCGGCGAACCGCCACTACACGAACACCCCATTTCAATCATCCACGAATGACCCTTAGCGAACTTGACATGGGAATGCTACCCCAAACCACACGATGGTGCACATGATCCATATCGACACTCAAGCCACGATAATTCACCAAGACACTTGTCTTCTTCATCGACACGTGTCCACGCCTCCTCCAACTCCTTATAAAGAGCCATGCACCCCCAAATGGAGTGAAGGCTCCCCACAATCAAACCCAAGTTCCCCCAAAACTTCACTAGAGCTCCATCATCTTCACCATCCAAGAGTGTTGCACATTTTTGTGATCAACAAATTTAATAAGATTTTTGTCATTCTTAATGTTTAGATTTAAAATCTTATTAAATTCTTGTCATTCCTAATATTTGATCATAGCTTCACCAGTGAATCTAAAAACCCTATTTTAAAATACCCGAAAGCTGAAGGCATTATCATTCTTATGTTTATACTTTATACCAATCCAGATGAAGAAAGTGCAAAGGAACTGATTAAAATATAAGTAATAATAATTTTAAATTCTATCTGATCACATGTTTCTGTTCACATTTGCCTTATTTGATTGGGTAGAAAATGGATTTAAGGTCAATGGGAAAATCTGCCAGTTTAGCAAATATCTCAAGAATAAACCTTTCTTTAAGCATGGGGATAAGATAATCCCCATTGCTTAATTAACACGAAAACGATGCAACAAAAAGGATATTATATGTTTAAACACGATTAACACAATGTACGTATCTTATCTAAACCAGAAAGTAGCTAATTACAGCAAAATAATCACATGAGTGTACGTATCTTTTATGATACTGGTAGCATATTAAACTACCCACTTAAACTCGACGAAAAAAAATAAAACAACGTTTAGTCTATGTTTACTGTTGCTTATTAAAAGTGTTTTTGGGATCGTAAGTACTTTTGAAGTTATAAACAAGTTTAAATGTATAGCTTTTGCAGAAAATGTTTGTTTGTAAAACCTTTTAAACTCAAACTCAAAAACTAAAAATTTCAGTTTTTCTGTTTGAAAAGTGATTTTATAGTCAAAATTGCAGTTTTAACATTTATTTGTTATCATATGGTATGTTTATTTTACAATTTATAATATAATTAATAAATTATTCATGAATTTAAAAATTTAAATATCATTTAAATCTTCTAAAAAACATTTTAGCATTAATGTTAAACACTCAAATCTTAAATCAAACTTTTCAAAATCACTTTTTAAAATCTCATTTTCACCCAAAAAGCAATGTTACTAGCTCTAGTCACTAAAATTGACATCTTTCAACTTGGTCCTCAAACATTTTTAGTCCATGTCAATTTATAAATTCGATAAATTTTCCCAACTGATATCTAAACTTGAATTATGTTAGGGGCTAAAAAGTGAGCTGAAATCAAAGTGTATAGAGAATAAATTGAAAAATAAATACCAAATCTTAAGACTAGTATGAACCAAAGATATTTAATTTTGAGAAAATGGTTAATTTGTCCCAAAAAGAAAGGGGCAATCATCATGACCTTGAATTTGAGGTATTAAGCTTATGGTTTTGAAATAAACTGAAAAGCTAAAGCTGCTTTTTTATGCCAAATTGTCTCACACAACATCTTCAACTCAAAAAGGTAAATAATAATTCTTAAAGATTATTGCATAATTGAGTCATTAACATTTCACAAAGTTTCCCCCAAAATGTCACAAAACTGATAGAATCATGAAACAAGAGCTTAAACATTAAAAAAAGCCTGCAATCTGTGTTTTGTTACGAACATCTATTTTTTTTTTCTTATTTTTTATTTTTTACTTTTGGATGATGATAAATGGATGTCATAGATCAATTATAGAAAATAAGAAGATTTTTATAAAAAATATGTTAATTTTAGTAAGGCTTTTACTCTCATTCAACGGTCTGTAAAGTGGAATCTAACGCTATAATATAAAAAGAGAATATGATGCTCTTACATCATGTAAAATTTGTAGTTTTACATTTCTTTGGACTATTGAATCAGGGTAAATAGATGATTGAAATTAATTGTAGGAAAATAACGAAATTTGTATGAAAAAAATAAAAAAATAATTCTAGTAATCTATTTATTTTCGTCCAACGGTCTAGAAAGAATGTAAAACTAAATTCTGTTCATAACCCTATATATATGGAGTATATATCAATAGAACGGTGGTGAGCCTATTGTACGACAACCTAAAAAATGACTAAAATGACCAACCTAAAATGTTATCAAAACATATAATATTTTAGGTTGTAACCTAAAATTTTGAAAACACACAACCTAAAATGTTACCCACATAACCTAAATGTTATACATTTTGATAACATTTTTAGTTACCACCTAAAATATTATACCACGTACAACTTAAACTATTATATGTTTTGATAACATTTAAATTAGGAAAAAACTTTGATACACATGCCGTATAAACTTTAATTTACACGTGCCTTTTAGTTTTAGGGGTTAAGGTTTAGAGATTTAGGTTGTAGGATTCAAAATTAAAAATTAGTGTTTAGAATTTAGCGTACAGGGTTTAAGGTTTAGGGTTTAGTTTTTTAGGGTTAGGGTTAAGAATTTAAAATTTAAATTTTTATAGTGTAAATACACAGTGTATCAAAGTTTTACCCTTTAAATTAATAATTTTATAGTCGTTTTTAAAGCTGTCGTTACTTAGATTTTTTGTAGAGTAAAAATGCTTCAAAATTGCTTTTCATGATAGTTTAGCACCGACCCCAACAGAGATGGAACTATGTGGAATGGAGAGGGTCAATCGCCCCCACCCTGAAGATTTTTTTTTACTTTTATTTTCGTATTTAAATTTATTTAAAAATTAGTTTATTTCTGAATTTGTCCCTCTTTTCAAACATTTATAGTGTGTTTCATCCCTAAATCCTGGCTTCGTTCTGGACCCCAAGGTGTCCAATAATTAAACCTGCAGACAAAACACAGATAAGGTAACCCCCTACGGCAACTATACTTATTTATTATACTAAAGTTTCAACAAATCCACATAGATGTTAAAACAAGATCATAACAATGGTTATACATTATTACATATGTAAATTCCAAGGAATGTTAACCAAGGGATTCTGCAAAATTTACCCGGATCTGATTCTCTTTTGACTGGTAACTTTGCCATCGGATTTGAATGTGCCAGCCGATGAATCACCTTCAGAGGAAACCTCCATTGATCTTGCAAAAGAGCTCGAGAGATCGGCATAGAGATCAACCACTCGTCGAATGTTGTTGTTCAGCTCCTTGATTAGTCCCACGTTGCGGCTCAAGTTGTCGGGGATTTTGGATTCGTGGTTCTGGTTAATCTCGTTGATTAGCAGCCTGTTTTGGTCTAGAATGTCTTGGACCTGCAGGAAACTATTTTGAAATGTCTGCACAACTCTACTGTCTAGTTGAGTTCCATTGCTGAACCCAGGAAAAACATCGCCTTCCATCTCGAGAAACCGAGGTTGTTTCCTGCTACAACAATAGTAATGCCCCGTTAAGGCCATAAATGAGACTGAGACAGATTGTGAGCTACTCGAATTCGACCTGATCAAAGTTCGGTCAACACCCAATTAGATTAGACTCAAGCTCAAATTCGACATAAAATTTTAACGAACAAAGTCGAGCTTAGCCCTTCTTAAACTTGACTCGGCTCATATACACTCCAATCCACTAAAGGGAAATTTTCAAGGATTAAAGAATTTTTAACACTTAATTCGATTAGACTCGAATTCGATTTAAGTTCTTAACAAATCAAGTCAAATTCTACTAGTGTTTAACTCGTAAGTGCACCATCAAAATCATTGTTTCAGCAAACAAAGAGGGGGAAGGGAAATTTTTCAACAATTAAAGGGTTTTCCTTTGCTTTTCTCTGGCTTTTTCTCAGTAACCAAGCAGAGAACTGGGAGTGCGTGCCCATAAAAAAACAGATTTTCCCCCTAAATCTAAAAAAGACATGATTAAAAGAACATCAGAAACAAGGAACAAAGAAGGGATTTTCTCAAAACAAAAGGGTAATAATATATGATTAATCACCTTAATTAGCATTAAAACATTACAAATATAATGAAACAAAATTTGGGTTGATATTCATTCTTTCTATTTCTTACCTTGAAACGACACGATGCGTCTTGGGATTCGACACAAAGGGGGTGGGGAGAAGAAAAAAAACAGCAAAATTGGAATCTTTTTTCTCTGCAAAAAATGGGGTTTTTGTTTTGACTTGTTTTTCTTCCCAAAAAATGAAGATTTTTCAGTTGCTTTCTGGGGATTCTTATGAACTCCAACAAAGGAAGATAAAAAGAGAGAAAATGAATATTGATTGACAGGATCAGAGAGACACAACTACAACGTTGTTTTCTGACTTTGTCGTTGATGTTTGGTCTCTCTCTTGGATAAGTTTTTTTTTTGGTTGCTTTTTCGTTCATTAATGGCGATGCGCTTGGTTTTCTATAGGCTGTGAGATTGATCAGACTTTGTTTTCTAGGAATGCGTAACTAGAGTTTTCTGGGACTTCATCTTCACCGTTCGTTTAGATTTCATAGGGATGAACAGCCGTCGATATGCTGAGGGACTGCGATAATTGGCTTCTCTTTCTTAAAAAAAGTAAGTACCATAAATAACCTTCCCATCCTATTATAGGTTAGGACTGTTATCTTAAATTTCAGTCTATATTCGAAGTTTATATTAGGGGTGAGACTTGATCGAGTGGAATAAGTTAAAAAAAAATTGAATTAGTGGAGTTAAATAATTTATTTTATAACTTAAATTTTATTAGAATTTTGTTTTAAGTTAAATCGAGTTTATAAAATTTGAACCGAGTTATTTAAATTTTTTTTCAAATTTAATCATAAATATTTATAATGTTATGTAACTAACTTATTCCATTTTAGACGATTTCTATATTCATATACAATATATATATCTTCATATATGAAAGGGACTCGACACGAACTTGATAACGGATGCACTAATTACTATTTTTTTTGAGTTATTCAGATTTTCATTTTATAGCTCAAATTTTATCTAAAACTTTTTCGAGTCAAGATGAGCTGAGTTAAATAATTTATTTTTTCGAGTCGATCGAGTTTTTCACACCCCTAATTTATACTTATTATTATAACAACATTTTTTAAATATAATTATAAATTATCTAAGTTAAACAAAACTGCTCGAACATAAATTTATTAATATAAATAGTATCATTTTTTCCACCAAAACTTGTTAATATGTTAAAGTTGGATTATAATATAATATTTGTTCACTAATTTTAATCATTTAACAATTTATGCATATCTACAAACAAACTGTCATTATGAATGATTTGGTAAGACAATTTAAATTTGGTTTTATATATTACATATTATAAATATATTTTAGAAAAAAGTATCTTATGCATAGACGTGAAAACGAAAAGTTTTCACAAATTCTTTGATTTTAGGGTTAGTGACCCGATTTAAAGGTTTAGGTGTATTGGTTTAGAACTTAAGGTCTATAGTTAGAATTTAGGGTTAGAATTTAAGATTTTAGGGTAATATGGTTAGGATTTTAGGTTTTAACCTATAAACCATGAATTTAAACACTAAACCCTAAATTCTCACTACACCCCATGAATTCAAAACTCATCCACTAAACCTAGTACATACCCCTGTTGTACCCTTCTTGGGAACGTATTGGGAACATGGGACAACAATAAACCCACGTACCAGTGCTTCATAAGGCCCAACTAGGGGTGTGGGGACGGTTTTGCATTCTTCAATATATCCCCAACACTTGCAGGACGATTTCGGAGAATCCCCATTACATGCTTCGATATTTTTCCGTCCTCATACCAACGGCAGGGTTGGTAAAAAAACTCACACTCGACGAGTTTCAACTCAATTCGACCATATAGGGGCTATTTTTTTTAAAAAAAAATCGAATTCGGGACGGGTCGGGCGAGGTCGGGTTTACGGTGAAAAATCACCAACCCAATCCAAAAATAATTACAAAATTATTATTATACATTAAGATATTTACAAAACTGCCATCTTATATATATATTTTATGTGAACCCTACCTTATTTCTTCCTTTCCCTTTTCCAACAGTTCCACTTTCAATTCCTCTTTATTTTTTCTCTCCAGACTCTTTATTTCTTCAATCATCCCTTCTATTTTTTCTTTTATTTCTTTTATTTTTCATAATTTTTGCAGCAATAACTTAACAATCCAAGATTTGGTCCTTGATTCTGATTTCAGCTAAGACATTAAAGTTTCTTTTCAACTTACTTTTGTCTATAGCTTCATGGCCCTTTGATTTTGCATATTTCCATTCAATCGATGCTTTTCTATTGATATTTTCCCTTCGATCTCTTACTGATGTTTTTAATATTTTCCTTCACTCTACCCTGATAATTTTCTACGGGTGTTTTTTTAATCATAGTCATTTGATGTTTTTCATAGGTAAAAAGTAAAACATTTGATGATGTTTACTGAGGATTGTTTTCTGCTCACAGTTTGATGATGTTTGGTTTCTGAGAAAATGTAAGAAAATTTTAATAGGAAAATACATGGTCGGGGCGGGTCCGGATATATTTTTATTTTTTTAGTTCGGAGTCGGATTAGGTATATTAATATTTTATTTTGGGACGGGTCGAGATCGGTATTTTGTTTGAATTTTCGGGGTCGGGGTCGGAGCGGTCAAAATCCGACGTTCCCGCCCCGCTACCATCCCTACCCATTGGATCCCCACGATTTTTCGGGAAATCTCCATCCCCAACAAAATCAAACAAAATTTACTATTTTACTAACTAAAATATATGGTCAATTTTAATTTACAAGTCATATATTCAATACACTTAAAAAAAATATGGTCGAATGAGAATAAGGTAAATTGAGAATTGAATAGATTATATACTCTTAATTAACAAAAAAAAGGGTAAATTACTAGAGATATCAAACAAACTTAATAATGTTTAAATAAAAGGCACAAATATCTTGATGGATTGAAATATTGATAATAAGATAGGTAGATATACAAGTAAATGAGAGTTAATTATATGTATATATATATATTAAAAAATTAGTAAAATGTTGGGATAGTTGCGGATATTTTTCGGGGATTCCCGCATTTATTTATACGGTTCGGTTATCCACATAGTTCGGATATAGCAATTTCTGTTCCCATTCTCAGTTGAGCTTCGATGATAAAACTTTTCCCGTCCCCATAAGTAAAAATTTCAGTTATTTTTCATCCCGTCAGTTAAATCCCCACAATTTTCAGGATATTCCCCTAATTCCCACCCCAGGCCCAACTTGAAGGGCTAAGTTACAATTTAACCCGAAACTATCCCAATGCAGATTTTCTTTAATTTTTCACGGGATCAATTAGTAATTGGCAATTTATTTGAATTTGATACAATGTTACTACTTTAACAAACTTATTTATAATTTTTATACTTTTACATGTTTGTTTAAAAATAAACTAATTAATTAAGCTATGGTGACAACACAAATAGATGCTGATTTTGAAAGCCTTCAGATAACGTAAATCCCGGCCCGAATCCCAGGTTATAAACAATGATCTCCAAACTGAATCACGTCCGTTCATGTGTGCAACATAAAATCGTGGCCATCGACTGAAACTCCTAGGGTTGTTTATTCATAAAATCGGGCACCATTTCTTCGTACTTTTTCCCAATTTCAATAGAAGAACAGAGGAGCTGGGGAGGAGAGTAGAACTCATAAGATTTCCCCAATTTCTCTCCGTACTCCAGTTGGTGTCGTCTCTTGCGCTGTGAGTCTGGGAGAGTCAGTAGCTAAATAACCTTGAGGAATGAGGACACAAGGTTAAGGTCACACGCTGTTCTGGAAACGTCCCAAAATTTATCAACCGTCTCCGACCACTTTCGGTCATACGCCGTCAACGTGAGACGTACCCCAGCCGTACCCGTCTCAAGGACGTATTAGGTAATTGAAACAGTATAGAATTGCCTTACCCGTACTTCATAGGTTCCTCTTTTATATTTGCCTTATTGTAATAATATAAATTTGGGTCATATTATTTTAATGTGAAAATTATTGTGCTTTAAACTCTATTCTTCTTACAGGCTAGAGGGTTGAAGATGCAAGGATTGAGCAAAACTAGGTCTAGGACTGAGCTACCAGAGATGTTGGTGTTTGATATTCTCGCAAAGCGAATGTATAAGCAGGCAGGCAGGAGTTTGGAGATCCTCAACAGCAAATAAGAGTTTGGTAAGCAATGGTGTTGTTTACCCTTTATTTATTTATTTATTTATCAGGGAAAAGGGTTAGTTTTCATGATTTTAGTTGATCCCTCGTTAGGGATTTTAAACATAAATATATATACACTAATAGGTTGTGAAAAAGCACATTGATTCATCTATTGGATTGGAAATAAGAAAATATCCATTTATTGTTTGATGTTATGTTACAATGCTATTTTGCATCCCATACTTCTTTTACTTATGAAGAAGAAGAACCCGCACAAAGTGTTTATTCATGATTTAACCCTTGAACTATTCTATTTCTCCACTTTGGTATCTGAATTATTTTTTATCCAACTACAGTTTAAGGTTACAATTAATAAATAATATATCCATATGGCAATAATCATGATTAATAAATACAATGCACAAATGGAAATACTAATACAATCAATATATTTATATAACTACGACTAAAATTATTTATTATAGATGGACTAATAACTGGAATTACAAACCTAACCAATAAGTTAATATAATTATAATCAGAATCAAATCAATGCAAAACATAAGCTGATGGATTGAAATTTATAAGATAAAAGCAAGACTAAATTCCAAATGTATGAAGAGTATAAGGACAAAATATATTGTAATCTTTCAAATTTTGAAATTTCGGTCTTAAACCAAATATTACTCGTAAAACATAGCAAGTCAAATTTTTCTGTTAGTCCCCAAATTATTTGAAAGTTGTAAATTTAATTTATGATCTTCAATTTGGTCATCTTAAGTCCATATAATTATCATATTCTCTTTTATTTAGTTAGAACTAAAATTTTAAATTTCTAAAAAAGTATAGGACTAAAATCGATAAATCTAAAATGCAAGGACCAAATCCACAACACATGTATAATGACAGAATTTGCCCTCTTAAAAACCTTCCTTGTTCAATCAACATTCTGGACTGATTCTTTTATGAGGAAAAATAAACGAGATCTTGATCGCATGATATGATAATTCCCGTTACACTTTTTGATAAATTTGATATATTTTGGGCTTTTATCCAAGGATTGACTTGAAGATTATGTAAAGCAATTGCAAACTGATGGCGCATGTTTTGATGGTGCACTGTGTATATACTTGTAATTAGAACCTATTTTACTCGGAATTGGTGTGTAAGCAGGGACAGAACAGGATTTTATGTGGGTACGAACTGTTAGAGTTATATTAGAAACTTAGGGGTGCAAAATTACAAAATTTTAGGGGTGCCAACTAAGTTTGAAATTTTTAAGGGGTGCGTCTGTCCCCTCTAGCACCCCTCGGTCCATCCTCTGTATGTAAGTGTCGAACACGGATTTGTATCCGACACAGATATGGCTAGATTTTCTAAGATCCTTGTAGGTGATATCTCCAGATCTAAGTTTCATGCACAAGTACTTCATGAAAAATGATGAGTCCAAGCAACATATGTTAGAAGCTTGGTTTAGTTCGCACATAAATAAATTGTACAGTTTTAGTTGATATTGCAATTTGAATTTTGTGATTCACTAGAAAAAAATCCTTAAATCGTAGACTTGAGTATGTATGTATGTATGTATGTATTTGTGTGTGTATTCATTCAATCTCTTCTACCATGTAATGGTTGTCATCAAATGAAATGTATCTTTGCAGATACCCGGAACTGACAAATTCACTGAAGTATTTGATTTCCTACGCCGGCAACTGCACCGTGATACATTGGTAATCGATTCTTGTCTATTATATCTTAGTTTTGTCAAGGTTAACTTCATACTGTTGTTTGCATCAGTACTAATTTCTTATCCCTTGTTTTGCAGTTCGTGTACGTCAATAGCGCCTTCTCGCCCAACCCAGATGAATTGGTGATTGACCTATATAATGTAAGTAATACTCTTCCTCTTGCTGATTTTAGTTATGTGAATAACTGTTTTGGAGTATGTATAGATTCTTTAAAGATGGAACTGACTTGCACATCTGCATTCATAACTGGATTTTTCTTCTCGGAAACACAAATCGGAATAGGAAAAGAAGATATTTAGCTCAGAACTTATTCTTTTATGCGAATGTTCATCATCACATACAAGTTTTCCATTGTACGATGATAATGACAAAAATCAATCTACTGCCCTTACTTTATGGCATTAACTTGGGCATATAGCATATGCTTTATTCTGAATTTTCTGTGCCTTAATGTATAGAGATAACTATTTACCTAAACCCTGCAACTATTTCCTTCTATCCTACATTGACAATAGGGCCCATTATGGCAGAATCGAATGAGTTTCACGTGAAATGGTCCATTACTTCAGAGTCTTCAGTAGATTGGTTTGAGTATTCTGCCAGAAAATGTTCATTGCACTGAAAATAGATTCCCTTGAAGATGATTTCTATAAGAAAAGTTTTCTTCACTTTACTGCATGATCACTGAAAACTTGAGTGAATTCTTTCTCTTGGGGATGCTAATCCATTACTTGCTTGTGTCTCCTAATAAATTTTCGAACATGCATGTATTCCAACATAGAAATTTTAATTAATTAGTTGGCCTTGTCAATGTTTATCTGCTAATCTAACCCGATCTGCGTTTGCATTTTCAGAATTTCGGGTTTGATGGTAAACTGGTGGTGAATTATGCCTGCTCTATGGCATGGGGCTAAGTCACCAGACTGGATCTACCGAGAGTCCGATATAAAACTGTCAACTATGTAAAATATACACACACTTCATTTGTTTCCTAGAAATTCTCCATTATGCATAGTCCTTTTAGAGCCATCCTCTTTAATATTTCCTTTTTTTCCTCTTTATATATGAAACAAGGATTCTTCCCTAGCAATGTAATGTCTTGGTGGTATTCAATATCAACTTGTGATAATTGTTCAATTCATTATCATCGATTTGTAATTCAAGCTAATGGGCTAATGATGATCAGACCTTTTGTTTGTGTTTTTTTATTACAAAAGTGATCATAATTTGAGCATGAGAAAAGGGTTTTAGTTTGTCGATGTTAAGATTCGAATATAAATTTCAGTGCTTGGAATATATGATGACTAATATAATGTCCACAGCATACAATGATGGAATGAAGGATATTTTCTTGATAATGCAAAGCAGAAACCTAGAAGGAAATATCTTTACTTCTTAAGGGCTATTCCATAGTCAAAGAAGTCTTACAGATTCGAAACATGTTTCCTCCAGGAAGAAGATAAAAAGTAGGTTATCTAAGTGGGTGACAGCAACAAATAGATAATCTTCCACTGGCCCTACACTGTTTGGTTTACCACTTTATCACAACAAAGCAATCCTAGCCACAAATTTCAAGAGCCAAGGTATTGAAACTGACCCATCATTGATTCCATTATTGAGACCTCAACTATCTGCAGGCGTAAAAAAATCTAGTGTTACGAAATGGACAAGTAAACTTTGTACGAAATGTGAAAAAAAAAAACACAAAAATGATGGTGGGGATTGAATTTTCTTTTTGCCTGAATGAACCCTGAAATTGGATGCAAGATCAAGCCAAGACCCATTGTTGTTGTTGTTGTTCCTTGATGTCCAATCCCCTAAGAATTGGTGCACTGGTTTTTGAGTTTCTTCATCTTTTTCTAACTTGATTGGCTTAGCTGACTTGATATCAGTACTCAAAACAAAGCATTGTTGGTGCTGTTCTTGTTCACCAAAGCTTTGAACCATTGTCAATGGCTGATATGGATCAGGTAAAACTCTTACACTCCCTGAAGCTTCAGGGAAGAAAGATCTTTCATCAACATCTCCCCTTGTTCCATGAACATACCTATTAAATAAAGAACAATAAACTTTTACAGGTATTATACAAAGATAGGAAAGTAAAAGGGTTTATTCAAGCTATTTAAAAAGAAACCTGTAATCAATTCCAGTTGCAGGATCCAGGAAATGGTGAGATGGAACTGATAAGCGTGGACCAGGAAGCCTTGTGGAAGTAGAAGAATGAGAATAAAGGAAAGGGTCGAAATAGGTGTAGGCTTCAGAAGCCACGGGAGAAAAAGAGAATGAAGAAGTGGTATTAGGGCTGGAAATGGAAAGGTTACTATTGATTGATGGGAAAGATGTTGAAAGGGTTGAGCCTGTTGAAGAAGAAGCATTAACTTCCACAGGCTTTCTTGAACGGTTCCTGCCTCTATGCATGTGCCTCTCACAGTACTTGGAATCTGGGTAAGCTTCTTTTGAGCACCTCCATTTTTTCCCATCAGTTCTCCTGCACCTCCCTGGCTCTGGGTCTGGTTTTCTGCCATACCCCACCTGAAAACAACCCCACCTTGCTGCAAACACACCCAAACACCATAACAGTGCCAAAATCATTACACATGTATGTATGTATGTATGTATGTATGTATGTATGTATGTATGTTTTGCAGATACTTACTGTGTTGTTGAGGGAAGATGTTTGGAGGCAAGGAAGAATCAAAGCTGGTTTTGACAGAGTAAATGAGTTGAGGTGGGATAGGAACTCCTGAGACCATGTACTTGAAGATGAGAGCTTGGTGTTCAAGCTCCTGCCATTGATTTGGAGTGAAAGGGCACTTGTTTCTGCCACTGATCATCTTTAAAGTAAGAACCCCAAAACAAACTCAAAAGCTATATATTTTTTTTATATATACAGATAATTTCTGATGGAACTATAAGAAGAAGAAGAACCCCAAAACAAACTCAAAAGCTATATATATTATATATATATACAGATAATTTCTGATGGAACTATAAGAAGAAGAACAAAGAACCAATCTAAAGGGCTCTCTGAAAGACAGAAAAGAGGGGTTTGGTGCTTCTACTTGTGCTGCTGCTGTAGCCTGTAGTGTTGTTGCTTACCTCTGCTGCTGCTTTTAATCTGTCTCTGACATCTTCACAAAATATCCCTAAAAGAAAAAGAAAAAGAAAAAGAAAAAACAAAACCTTTAAATTTAATTCAAATACCAGTAATAGCATGGTTTAGATTTTATATATTTTAATATAAAAATATCATTATAGATTTAAGGAAGGACAAGTGATATACTATTCAAACCCTTTTTATTTAAAAAAGATATTAAATGTTTAAATATATATTATTTTAAATTATTTTATATACCATATTAACAATAAGTCAACTTAATTAAACTCACTCAACATTTTATTATAATTTTATTATCGTTTATGTACTAATTGTTTCATGAAAAATATTTTATATACAAGTTTTTCAATTTTATAGTTTAAAGATTTAGATTATGGTTTAATGGTTTAGGTTGTAGGGCGTAGAATTTAAGGTTTATGATTAGAATTTAGAGTTTAAAATTTAGGTTTTAGGGTGTTATAGTTATGAGATTTAAGTTTTAGAGTTTATAGCTTAAATATAAAGAGATGTATAAATTTTGTTTACACAACTTGTATATCAAAATATAACACTTATTACGTACGTAATGTTACACGTTAAAATCTTATTTCTTTGTATTTAGTTTTAATAAAATGGATTGTTATCGGTATATTCATATAATATATTTTTATTATAGTGTTATATATATGTAGGGAAAGGAGGTGACCACTGTACTGACTCCATGCACGCACATATGGCCTTTTTGCTGTCTCCACCTCTTTCTTCTTAAAATGAGTGCCCATCTCATTTTGCAAAGCTGCTGAATATTTATTGTCGTTAAAAATTATATTTTCACAAATATCACACTTTTAGAATTTTATTTACAAAAATAATGCGTTTTCATGATTATTTACAAATATAATAGGTGAAAAGTGTGCCCATCATACGTATTTTTAGAAAAAAATTAATTAAACACATCATTTAAAAAAATAATATAATGTCATTTGGATAATTTTTTTAGGGTAATTAAAGTTTGTTTTTTTGTTGTATAATTTTGGGTTTGAAGTTTAAGTGAGATGGGAAAGACTTTTTTTTTTTATCTTAATCAGGCGCAGATTATTATAAGGGCCAGAGGGACTATGGTGCCTCGAAAATTTGGGAATTTTAATATTTAGTTTTTTGAAAGTTTAAAATTTTTAATTTGATTCTTATACATTTTGGATATTTTTATTTTGTTTCAAAATTTTAAAAATTTTAATTAAGTTCCTTTCTAAAAATTTTAAAATTTCTCATTAAATCTCAAAATTTTAGTTAAATTTTAACTTTTAAAAAAAATTAAAATTAAACCCTTCAAAATTTTTGAAAATTTTAATTTATACCTTCAAATTTTTAAAAAAATTAAATAGGCCCCTCAAATCATGTTGATTAGATCCGCCCCTAATCTTAATCATAGATTGCGAGTTTCTTTTTACCTCGAAAATTTGGGAATTTTAATATTGTTAGAATTTAAGGTTTATTGTTATAATTTAGGGTTTAGATTTTAGGGTAATATGGTTAAGGATTTAGGTTTTAACCAATAAAGCCTAAAATTTAACCCTAGACTCAAAATTTTATCAATAACCCCTAAATTCAAAATTATTACACTTAAACCTCTAAATTCTAAAAATAAGGTGCAAGTACTTTAAATTTACTGTTGTAGTAATTAATTTTATGGTCATTGTTACATTTAATCTTATTAGAACTAATCTCATCATACATTTAAATAAAATCTTAAGCATCATACTACTCGTATTTTTCGTGATAATGTTTTATTTATTTATATATTCTGGGAATCATAATAGGTACATGACAATATTGTGGTTAACTAAATCCAGAGACTATACAACAAGAACAACAACAATGCAATTGCAGGTCAATTATCAGAGCAGTCTCGGATATTTTAGGCCTTGAATAAAAATTCAAAAATAGAAAATGACCACTCTATAAAATGAAAATATATTGCATTACTTCAAAATAATTAATTTAATATTTTTTTATTAAATTAGTATTTAAGAAAACACTTTAAGTACAACTAAAAAAATAAAAGACAATAGTTGTTTTACGAAATTGTTACTTGAGAAATTACTGAAACTGTAAATGTAGAAAGTATGATCTCTGAGCGGGAGCTCATGTTGCCCCCTTCTGAAACGGCCCTGACAATTAGGGGTGCTCATTATCGGGTACCTGGACGGGTTTTCGTGTACCCGAAGTTCCGGGTACTAGATTCTTAGGCCCGTGTCCATGCCCGGTTTAATTGGATACCCAAAAATTCGGATTCGTATTTTTGCTTTTTTAATTATTTTATTTTATTAATAAAAAACTTATAAAAGTTTGAATTATATAATATCATCATGGAGTTTAAGATCCAAAGTATCAAACCCAAACAACTTTAGAATATAAATTCCATAATTCTTAGAAATTACATGCATAATTAGGTTGTTTGATTTGGGAATATAGTGAATATAAGGGTATTTTATTTAAATAATAATTATATATAAAATATAAAAAAATAAAAAAGTTATTTTTTTAATTTTATAAAAAAAATTATTTAAAATATAAAAAATAAATAATTGGGTATTTTTTAATTTTATATTTTTTAATTTTATATTCTTTTAAATATATGTATAGACATAAGAAGATTTGATGTAAGATTCTTTTAAATTATGTAATATTTTTTAATTTTTTATTTTTTTGATCGTTGAATGCAAGTAAATAGATGATTGAGATTAATTTACTATTTGTATTTAAAGAGCTATATCACATACTTACACCATATAAAACACATTTAATTTTATACTTTTTTTGAATCGTTGATAAATGGATGAGTGAGATTAATCTTCTCTTTTTCCCCATAAATCTCATTTCCTAATATTAATCTCATTCATTCATTTACCCCATTTGATCGCCTGATAGTCTTAAAAAAATGTAAAACTAAATGAGTTTTATATGGTATAAGAGGATCGTACATCATGTGTATATATATATAATGATGGAATAACTTTTAGTCTTTAGATTTGACGACTTTCTTAACTTGGTCCATGAAATATTTTGATCTTTAGGTCTTTTACTTATGTAACATAATATTAGAGTGCCACGTAACGAGAAAATTATCGAGTTCGAGTACTAATGTGAACTGAAATAAAGTTTGGATTAAGTAATGTAAGGGCTACAAATAGATTACATATTTTATCCCAAATAAAATATTAAATTCAAGGACTAAAAATTGTTTATCTCAAATAAAAATATTACATATTTTCTTCTTGGGTAATAACTACAGTTATAAGTAATGCATCACAAAAGAATTTTACTAATACATAAACAAATTCGTACAATTAAAATAATTTGAGACAACGCTAACAGGTAGTAAAATTAATGTTAATATCAAAATAAGTGTTCAAATTATATTATTTGTTCTTTTAGGAGTTTAAATTTTTTTGGATCATTTTAGGTACCCAAACTATCATTTCCTCCTTCTAGGGTCAATTGAGCCATCTATTTTGATAAAAAATGATAATTTGGACACCTAAAAGTGACAACAAAAAGTTTAGACACCTAAAAAGAGAAACAAAATAGTTTAGGTACTTATTTTTGTATTAAGCCTAAAATTTAAATCAGATTAAATCTAAATTATGAACTCACATACTACATTTACACATGGGGCTAAATGCTCAAATAAGAGTCTAACCTCTAAGAGGTTGTTCATATAAAGATCTAACTTTTCGAAAAGGTCGAATAGCAATTTTAAATCTAATCAAACAAGAGTCTAACTTTTTGAAAGGTCAAGTAAGACCTAACGTTTTCGAGTATGCTCAAATAAAGATATAATATTTTTTTAAATTTTACTCAAATAAGTGTCGTGTTTGAAAACATCTTCAAAAGATTAGACATTTATTTGAACATTTTAAAAAAATATTATATCTCTATTCGATTATTTTAGAAGATTAGATCCTTATTTAAACCGATATAAAAATATTATTATTTTTATTTAACCACTTATTTTCGACCATTGATTAATTAATATAGATCGAATTTTGTGGAGGTCTATTATCGAAGCAACTTTCCTAACCTAGTTTTTTCCATTAACAACGACAGAACTCAAGCCTTGGATCTTACTTGAACGTAACTCCTCATCCCGCTAGACCAACCGATTGTTAGTAGGATCGATCCAATTTTATGTAAATCCTCATTTGTGGGGATCTCAACCAACGGTGACATCTAAGCCAATAACAACACACCTAAAACCCTTACAGACAAAAATTTCCAACATGTTCCAAATAAAAACATAACATTTTCCGAACAGAACAGCACTCCAAACACTTCAATATTCCCTTCACCGTCCATTTCCAAAAGCTGAAACACTGCCTCAATTACCATTATTTTTTTATGTTTTAATAATCTCTCTCTCGCTCTCGTTTTGGTCAATGATCATCAAACCACTTGGAACATTTTCTGTCTGTGTTTGGAACTCAGTTCTCCATCTAAGAAATCATGGGACTTGAAGAATCAGATGAACCGAATCCGACCCAAGATCACATCTTGGATTGGCTCGAGGATTCTGCCTCGTTACTTCCGTCTTTCTTGGATGTTCCGTACGGATCCGGTGACATCGATGGTTATCAATGGTGGGATCCGAATCAAGAGTTCGGTCATGATCTGGTCAACATAGGTGGTGCAGCTGCAACTTCTATCAATAGTCCCACTATTGCTGCTGCTGCTGGCGTAAGTAATGCAGATACAGATCTCTTATGGTCCGATTCCGCGGGTGTTAATCATCCGGTGATGTCGAATTCGTTGAAAAGAAGGAAGCCCTCCGATGATGATATTGTTCCGAGGAATCGGAACGGTCGGATCGATGAGAACGAAGAAGGTAAAGCAGGAGTTGGAGACGTTATGGGGAATAATAAAAGGTCAGCTGGAAACAAGAAAAACAAGTCTTCAGGAAATAACTGTAATAACGGTAATTACAAGGAAGGGAGATGGGCAGAACAGTTGCTAAACCCCTGTGCCACGGCGATAACCGCCGGTAACCTCACGCGTGTTCAACATCTGTTGTATGTTCTCAACGAACTCGCCTCGTCGACCGGAGATGCCAACCACCGGCTTGCAGATCATGGACTACGTGCTCTGAGTCACCACTTATCGTTGTCCTCTGCCTCAACTGCGCCCGTTACTTTCGCTTCCACCGAGCCGAGGTTTTTTCAACTATCTTTACTGAAATTCTATGAGACCAGTCCTTGGTTTGCATTCCCTAACAACATAGCCAACTCTTCCATGCTCCAAATTCTTGCTCAAGAGCATGATAAGATTCAAACTGTTCATATTCTTGACATCAGTGTATCTCATGGTGTTCAATGGCCTACGCTTCTCGAAGCCTTGTCTCGCCGTTCCGGAGGACGGCCTCCTCTGGTTCGCATCACGGTTGTGGCAGCCACGGCCGAGAATAACCAAATCACAGACACCCCTTTTTCGATCGGTCCACCCGGTCATGACTTCTATTCCCGGCTTCCCAATTTTGCCAAGTCCATGAACATCAATCTGCAGATAAACCGGCTCGAGAACCACCCATTACAACACCTGAATGCACAAACTATCAACACCTCACCAGGTGAGACCTTTATAGTTTGTGCACAGTTCAGACTGCATCATCTGAATCACAACGAGCAGGATCAAAGAACCGAGTTCTTGAAAGTACTGAGAAGTCTAGAACCGAAAGGGGTGATTCTGAGCGAGAACAACATGGATTGCAGCTGCAGCAACTGCGGGGATTTCGCGATGGGATTCTCGCACAGAGTCGAGTACCTATGGAAGTTCCTAGACTCAACGAGCTCGGCGTTTAAAGGACGAGAGAGCGAGGAAAGACGAGTAATGGAAGGAGGGGCAGCAAAGGCATTAACAAACCAAGGAGAGATGAACGAAGGGAAAGAGAAATGGTGCGAGAGGATGCGAGGCGTGGGGTTTGCGGCAGAAGTGTTCGGAGAGGATGCCATTGACGGGGCTTGAGCGTTGCTGAGGAAGTACGATAGTAATTGGGAGATGAGAGTTGAAGAGAAAGATGGTTGTGTTGGGTTGTGGTGGAAAGGGCGGCCTGTATCATTTTGTTCATTGTGGAAGCTAGATGTTAAGGCAGAAGAAAGTTAAAAAAAGTTCTAGATATTGTTTTGTTTTGTTTATTTTTTCCAATAATCCCAGCTATGTAGATTCTTAAAAATGTAGTACTGTGTTTAAAATTGTTTGCAGTTGAGTGTTCTATCAGTTTTGACAATTAGTATATCAAGAACATGAATAAGCATAACAATCCAGGTCTGATATTTACAAATTCGGATTTTAAACTCGAATCAAATTCAACTTGTGCGCAAAATGAGAAGCAATGCCATTTTTGAATTTTGCAGCACAATCACAAAGTTATCAATTAAAGAGATTGATAAGCAAATCGACACAGAAGTTGTGAAATGCTAGTAAACCACCCTGTTGAGGCAGAATCTGCTGGTTTGAACCCTGTCGGTCCCGACCTAGGATCTGATCAATTCATCTCTTTGTTTTCTGTAAAAAGAAAGGACAGAGTAGGATCTAATCCCAGCGGGAGGATCCTTCTTCCATTTCACATTTCTCATAGGACAAAGACAGACAAGGAACCCAATTCCAGATGACAATAACTTCTACCGATTAATGGAGGAGAAACATATGTAAGTTAGTACAATCGGGCTCATATCCGAGCAAATAAGAACGATATCGACTGCTTAACCAACAATGTTATCAAAATATCCATCGAAATAGTAAAACAAAAAAAAAAAACTAAACATATTGCCATATTCTTCATCCAAACCATAAACCAATAACATACCATCATATTCTTTCGTTCAAAATGTAAACCTAAAAATTCAACTGAAGAATTTTAGCAATTTGTCCAGAAAAAGAAGAATTTTAGCATCAATCTCAGTGATCTAAAATTATATATATGAAAACGGAAAGTTTCCATTTTGCTTTAGTTCTTTCCTAGGCATATACAAAATACTTGTCTTTCCCAGCAAAAAAAAAAGGATTACGGAAAAGAATCTCTAGTTTGACATAATTCCATTCATATCACCAAAACCCAGCTACAGAGTTAAGCCGACTCCAGCCCTTTCAATGTTATGGAAGCCAGTTAGTGATACTATGGTTAATTCAGTTATGGCTTCAACTATAAGGAATGGTATAGAAACTGTACCTGAATCTCTTTCATGACATCCTGATGTCTTGTTCAACAATTACAAAATTCAGTACAGTAATCTGCTTATTAAGATGCATATATTCGCACTGAACTACGGATTGTCATGCGGCAAACAGGACACTTTGGCACCAATTCCCTTTCAACTGATATAGCACAATGTTGGCAACAAACCATGTGCCCACATGGAATAAATGCAGACCGTCTTCTCCTAATCAAGCAAATCACGCACAACTCTCCATCTGGAACATCACCAGTCTCTTCCTCCAAATCAATCTGAGAGGTGGAATCATCAGAGGCAGCATTGGTTGATTCCCGAATCTGTCTTAGCCTCCTTTCTTTCCATTTATTCCAGTTCCTGAAGGCAATTCATTAAATAAATTTTGAACGAGGCAAATGTTCATAACTGCACTGTTCTTTTAGACAATCTACAGGTCGTTATAGGAGATAAACTGAATGAACTTTTCAGCAGTATGAGAAAGAACAAAAATGATTGTTAGACTAAAACAAAATACCTTACAAAAGCATAGCCAAGGATACCAACAGATAACGAACCAAGGACGATACCACTCCAGAACAGTATTTTTGTCTTGAAGGCAAGATCTAACAACATCTGCTCTTTTGTCATGTCAGTACTGCAGTTGCAAGAAAGAAGAGGTTAGTAAGATAAATGTTTGAAGAAAGACATTCACATTTGAATTTAATCTGGGCTACGGCCATTTTCAACTCTTGTTCTTTTATTCTTGCTAAGCAAATAACAGAATGCAACAAGAAACTTGAAGAAAAACATCAAACTAAATTACTAACACTTAGAAGTATCAGGAAAGTACTAATCGAAAAGCAATAATTTCAAGACAAAGCTTGGCTTTCCTATTTCAGAATATGAGCACCGAAGCATGAAATTTCCAAGTCCTAAAAGTAAAAATTAAAAAGCTAAACAATCTATGTCTCTAGACCACTTACAGAAAAAAGGGAAGGTCCTTGCATGCCTTAATTTCAGGCACTCCATTATTCAAACCACAGATGCCAACAGCGCTGATTTCCTTTCCCACTGGAAGAATTTTCTCTTCATCAAGCAGACCAACCTTAAAAACAGATAAAATCATGAATTTTCATACAGGTGTGCACGTCTATATAACAAACGATGCAACACTACAATCAATAAGCAACACAATCTTTAAATTTAGCATCAAAGGGAAAAAAAATCATATTTTCGTAACTCACAGGAAATTCATGACCAAACAAAGCTTGAAGGAATGTATACGGCGAAGCATTTATAGGATGCAGTTGATGATAAACTGTAGTCAGAGGCAGGGGATGCTTTAAACCATTCATGTTGACAATGACAAAATCAGATTGTGGCCACTGACCACCTTCAATCAAAATGAAGGGAACCTGCAGAACATTAAAACCGAAAACAGAACAAAATTCGAATGCTTGAACTGTAGTAATTAAAAGGGGCGAAATCAGTTTTTAAAATTAAGGGGAAAATGAAAGCTTTTAACTTACTGATCTCATAGAAGTCGACTCTTTTTTATTCCAAGATCTCCCAATAATAGCACGTAAATCAGAAGTCCATCCGAACAATCCCCTCCATTCATGGTAAATATACTTAATTTTCAAAAATAATATAATATTAGAACTTCAATAATCAGATTATATATATAAAAATTAAAGAAAATAGTTCTTTTTGTTTAAGTCCTTACAGTCTGTGTTCTCTGGATGATGACAGCTTTATCGCCGGATTCTTGAGAGACGAGCGCGTTATTCATAAGGCTCTTCAAATTCAGTCCATCGGCAGCTGATCTTGCCACGACGGCGCCGCGAATGACGACGATAGGTTCATCGGTGGAATCCGTGGTGTCGTCTAGGAGGGAACGGAGGTCGGAGATGTGGCAGTGCGGTGCGCCGCGGATTTTACGGAGGGCGGTGGAAGTAGCCTTGAACCGGAAGATTGTACGGAAGGCGACGTAGGCTAAGGCAGCGCCTAAAACGGCGCCGTCGAAAGAGAGGGCTAGTTGTGAGATTAAGGAGGCAACGGCTCGTTCATGAGAGGACATATTCGTAATTATTTACTTCTTAATTTTCTTCTACATCCGAGGTCAAGTTATCGGCGTTTAACCGTAGGAAAACCGGCGATGGCAGAAAAGAGACTGATGGAGCGCACGAGGAAAGAGTGTGAGAGAGGGAGGGTTTTTTTTTTTTTTTTTTGGTTTTAACAAGTCAGTAAATTAATTAGATATTGATAAGTGTAAATTACGAATTTCATCGCTCAACTTTATTCTCACTTCTATTTTGGTCATTAAAATTTAAAAAATCTTAGTTTATTAACTTAACTTTTGAATTGTTCTTATTTTAGTCACTCTATTATTAAATCAGATGACATGATTTATATTATTAATATTTTTTATGATTTGCCATATTTTATTATTATTTGTGCAATGTAGGATTGAAATAAAAAATAAAAAATTTAAAACCCAAAATTATACCTATAGCCAAACTCTAAATCTCAAATCTCAAACTCCACCCTCACCCTCACCCTCACCACTTATAACTTTTGGTGTTTTCTTCCACCGTCCGAAACTGAAAAACCAAACCTAACTCCATTACTTTGAATAGAGGCGAACCTCAATGTGAGCCAGAGGAAGCCCTAGCTCCTCGAGATTTGGTATAATTATTATTTGATTCTTCGAATTTTTTAAAATTTTTAATTTAATCAATTTTTTAAATATTTTTAATTAAGTCTCCTTTTAATTTTTTAAAAAAAAATCATTAAGTTAAATTTCTTTGAATATTTAGAGTTTGGCTTGAAACAGTGTGTCTGCTATTGTAAATTTTAGAGTTTAATTTATGAAAATTTTAAAACCCATAGCCAAACTCTAAACCCAAGCCAGACTTTGAAAAAAAGAGAAAAATCTTGTAAATTACTCCATTCGATAACTACCATAAGATGTTAACTTTTGTCATCTGTCTGCTATTGTAACAGTGTGTAATTATAGAGCTGAAGTTGGTTCAGGAGTTGGAGTATAAATTAAAGGTTAAATTCTAATAAATTCAATCAATGTGTTCTTGGAGCTGGTTAAGGCTCTCGTTGCAGACTCGATTGTGGAGCCGTTAATACGAAGCTTCCAAATCCCAACAATATAAAAGAATTAACATATATATATAGCTGCTTTAAATTTGAAAGAAACCATAGAGATGGAAAGGTTCCCTCTAATCGTGTAAGCAGCCAGGTTTGGGCACCATGCAAATGGGTTAAATTATAACAATGTGTAAAAATTGAAGGTTAACTTTTGAATTAGGACTAAATTATAACAATGTGTAAAATTTGAGGGTTAAATTTATTGAATTTATTCCAATTATGACTAAATTAATTGAATGTGTAACTATAGAGGACTAAATGTGCTATTATACAAAAAATTTAACAGCTATGTCATCTTTTTAACGCAATTAATGGCACAGTTATCATTTTGTAACAAAACATAAAGTTTAATTGACATTCTATAACTTTTGAAAGTTTGATTACCGTTTATTTTTTCGGGTATAGTTTAGTGACAATTTTGGTACTTTATCCTTTTTTAATTATATTATATTAGAGATAATTATTTAATACATTGTTAGTGAAAACAATTCTTACAAGCGGACTTTTACAAGAGTTACTCATATCTTTTAGGACCCTTATACCTTAACCTTTAATTTTTAAACATTAAATTATAACATCTAATTTCTAAACTATAAAATTTTAAATTTTAGAAAAAATCTTTTGTTTTTTTGTGACTCTATATATGCGCTAAGATTGAAAAATTAAACCCTAATTTTTAAACCTTAAATCTTAAAAATTAAACCCCGAAAATTAATTATAAACCATAAACATAATTTTTTTAGTATTGGGGCTTAATTCTAAACACTAAACTATATCTTTTTCACCACCGGTGCATAACATAACAAATCTATATTTGATATTTAATTAGAACTGTCATTTCATGCACCGACAATGAGTTTTTTTTGCACAAATATGATTAATTTCATTCTAAACCTCAATTCTTAATCTTTAAACTCTAACCATAAAATCTTAAATTTTAAATTATAAACCCCAAATCTTAATCTTTAAACTCTAAATTCTAATAATAAACTCTAACTTCTAAACCTATAAATATTTTCCCTTTTAATTATAGTCGTTATCTCCGTTAAAAAAGTGTATATTGTCATAATATTTCTGTCATATAACCATTGTGAAAAAAAAAACCCGACCCGTAGGAAGTCATCGCCTCAGCATCTTCAACCCAAGTTGGTTTCGAATCTCTCTCCCTCTGCAGCTGAAACATCCAAATCTCTTTGCAAAGGTAATTTCACATATCCTTTCTTCCCTTAGGGTTTCGTTTGTTTTTTGAATTTTGAATTTTTCTTCTTCTTTGTTTCGTTAATTTTATTTCTTTGTACGCTGAGAAATTAAGGTTCAGGAATCAAATCATCAATTTGTTGAAATACTAACTTTTAGGGCAAATCCAAAGGCAATGGCGGAAGGAGAAGAGGATCTGCCGAGGGATGCTAAGATTGTCAGGTCACTGCTGAAATCAATGGGCTTTGAGGAATATGAACCTCGCGTTATCCATCAGTTTCTTGAGCTATGGTATCGCTATGTGGTGGATGTGTTGACGGATGCACAGGTTTACTCCGAGCATGCGGGGAGGCAAACCATCGATTGCGATGATGTCAAGCTTGCTATTCAATCCAAAGTCAATTTCAGCTTCTCACAACCCCCACCAAGAGAGGTAGTTTTGCTTTAAAACATTGTTTTCCCTACTTGACATTTAGCTAAATTGTTGTTATTGTATGGCTTGTTATCACTTGCTGGGTCACGTTGTGAGAGTGAATTGTCCTCTATGGGATTCACAGCTCTCTTGAGGTTTTGCGCCCAAAGAGCACACCTTAATGGTGGTCAAACCTTGAGAGAGTACCTGAAGAGGACGATTCGGATTATGTCTCACGGTATCTCTGATTGTTGGACGGAGTCGTGGCAAAAAAAGATGTTTTTTTTTTTGTCATGACTAGACTTAACCTGTTGGTTCGTGTCATGAGTGCATAATCCGGAAAATGTCTTCTTTGAGTATCCGTGAGTCCTCAAGGTTTTGCCACCCGAAGTTCGTGTTGTGCTGAGCATCATTAACACAAGACATTATTGTTCTCTTGGGACATCCACACTTAAGGATTTGTCAACCAGAGGGTTCAAACTCAGAGTTGGGGATATCCTGAATTCGAATTTAAAGAGACATAGATAAAATCGATCCGTGGTGTCTCAAAAAATTAACAATATTGACTTGTGCTCATGATGCTGGTGCTATACAACCCAGGGGGTTTTTTAAGTGTTAAAATAAATCTCGTGCTTTTGTTCGTTCCCCATTTTTTAAACTAATCTTTTCATGTTCTTTCTTCAATGGCAGTTGATACCATGTTCTTGAATGCAGTATATAACGATTGTGAAAATGGTTTGGCATTTTTTGTTGTTTTTAGGTGCTTTTGGAATTGGCAAGAAATAGGAACAAAGTTCCATTGCCAAAGGCAATACCAGGGCCTGGAATTCCCCTTCCGCCTGAGCAGGATACATTGATAAGCACGAACTACCAATTTGCTATCTCTAAGAAGCAACCGGCTCAGGCAATGAAAGAGACTGAAGATGATGAAGAAAGCGTTGAACCTAATTCGTCACAAGAGCAGAAGACCGATGTGCCACACCCAACATCTCAAAGAGTATCGTTTCCTCTCGCCAAGCGCCCCAAGTGAAGACTCGTTTTTGTAAGATGTTTCAAAAATCCATCTATGTAGGATAATATATGATGCTTTTTAAGTTTTATCATGTTCATCAAATGAAAGGTAGATGTTTCATCTGAGATATCATGATGGAATGTAACATTGTAATCTGATCAAGTTACTGCTTCCAATGTTAGTGTTAAATGTTGTTCACTCGTAGTTCCATTCCCTCTCTGGCAATTTGTGCACTTTTTTACTGTATGTGTTTATAAACCGTGTGGGATTGAGCAATCAGGAGCCATGAAAATACACCATAAGGCTGAATTCACGGAGGAAAAAGCCATCATGTTGTAAACAAAATCTGTTCTTGGACAATGAAAATACATTATAAGGTTGAATTAATGGAGAAAACCGCTAAGAAGTCAATCATTCAATTCATTTGTTAATCCAGTTAGTCAATGTTTCCTAGGAATGGAACCCATATAGCGTTGTTCTGTACAGATATTTTTTTCATTTTTACACAAGGATAAGCTATTGTTTCTTTCTTTTTTTCTTTTGCATAAAGAAAGAATTGAAGAGGGTCAATTTCTTGAAGCAATCATAGTACTAGCAGATGGTCCAGTACTGGAAACAGGGAGACCTCGGTTATACATCCGCTGTATCTCTTCCCTGTACTCTGTCAAAGACTTGTCGGGTATGTATGGTGTTAGCTCAACCACATCACCCATCTTCAGCCTGCATGTAGCATTGCTCACCGGCTCATGGTTCAGCCTTGGCCTCAACTTTTCCTTCACAGGAAACCCGTATGGAGACCATCTCGAGTTCCCCCTCCCAGCTCTTTCTAGCACATCCATCATTGTTGAGTTTGCCGGAAACTCCTGCACTGACATCTGCAACATTCATAGAACCATAAATATTCGGACCAAATTCCCTATCTCCATCAGCAAGTAAAATGAAGCAAGCCATTTAGGAAACATACCTTATCATTTTCGATCATGATAACAAAGACAGGTCCATCCTGGCTGCAGTGGGGCTTATAAGAGAATGGGCAATCATCTGAATGAGTAGGGAAGGTGCAGGGTGGCTTGACAAAATCAGTGTAGCCAATCGAACATTGGTCCTTGCTCATTGTTTCACAGTGCCAAGTCACAACCCATCGAGCCCACTCAACCATCTGAAGTACAAATGAAGAGTACTCACAGTCACCTTCCTTGTATCTCCAGTGAGCTGCAAAGCCAAACTCAGCTTGCAAATGCATCTCCTTTGTTCGAATTTGAACTTCAAGTGGAATTTCACCTTCACTCATCACCACCGTGTGCAAGGACTGATACCTGCAGATTCGAATGAAGTTAGAAAGGAAATTTTGCAATTTTTCAGATTCCATCTAAGAAAGATACCAAAACATGTTAAGATATAATACCCGTTGAATTTAGGGTGGCCTATATAGTCCTTCAGCTTTCCAGGCACTTCAGACCATAACTGTTGAACGACTCTCAAAGCCTCATAACAGTCTTCCTCATTTTCAACAATGACTCGTAGTCCGTGAATATCATGGATTTCATCCATTGTCAACTTTTTCCTACAAAAGAAAAACAAGATAATATCTCGTGTCAACAATGGCCTACTTCACCCTTTTCTTAATCAATTGTCATGCGTAGGAGTGAATGTGCATGTGTATGAAAAAGAGAGGAAGATAGAGAAATAGCATACTTCAACATCTTTGAATAGATGCTATATAAGCTTTTGTGTCGTCCAGACAGAACATGGTAAGTAATTTCTTTATCCTTGAGCACGCTCTCGAGTTTCTCTATAGCAGAAGAGATCATTGCCTCATCAAATGAGTTCACAAGCCTAGATGACAGTTCTTTGTGCTGCTCTGGATTCAGATGCTTGAAACATAGATTCTCCAATTGCTCCTTCCAGCTAGAAATTCCTAACCGATTGGCCAAAGGAGCAAATATTTCCAAAGTCTCCTTAGCAAACCTCTGTTGCTTGAACGGAGGCAAAGCATCTAGTGTTATCATGTTATGCAACCGATCTGCCAATTTAATAAGAACCGCTCGTGCATCTGCCATGGCAAGGAACATGGTGTGAAGGCGATCAGCTTCGACAGTCTTGTTTGCCGTATTATTTTCTCGTGCTAGCTTGCTCAGATGGCTAAGTTTAGAGACCTACATGAATGACATGATAATACCATGATCAGAATCTTATAATCTTGGGTATTCATTCAAAGAACATTGGTTTCTAAAATCCAATAAAGGAAATTAAAACCAACCATGACGCAGCCATGAATATGCTGCCTATAATACTATAAATCGAAAGGGCAAAACTTTAATACACAGGCTGTGTAAAATTACACAAGCCTGTATATTTACACTATAAAAACCCAAATCCTAAATTCCTAACCCTAACCCTAAAAAACTAAACCTCACGCTCTAAACCCTAAATTCTAAATACTAACCTTAAATTCTAAATCCTACACCCTAAACCCCTAAACTTTAAACCCTAACCCCTAAAACTAAAAAGCACGTGTATCAAAGTTTACACGGCCTATGTATCAAAGTTTTTTCCAAATCGAAATATGAAACCAAAACAAAGATAAAACTATTTGCTAGATTCAAAACAAGTAATAGACCATCGATCATCGTATGCATGTTCGGTCCTAAAATATGACATCAGCAAATACAATATGTAAGAGAGTTTCATCTCTTACCCCTTCGACTAAATCAGCAACCCCAGCACCAAATGTCCTAAATATGTAATCGTAGCTCAAGAATGCGTCATCGAGGGTGTCATGTAAAATCCCTGCTGCAATAACCGTGGAGTTAGCACCAATTGATGCCAACAACACTGCTGTTTCTATACAATGTTGCAAATAAGGATCACCGCTTGCACGCATCTACAGACAAAAAAATCATATAACTCTTATAAACAATGAGATACCAACGAAACAGCAAAGACCAAAACATTGATTTCTTTGTTTATACCTGTCCTCTATGCGCCTTCTCGGCTTCGTAAAATGCTTTGACAACAATATCTTCGGAAAATATTTTGTGCCTCATTTGTGAACCTAAAAGCAATTCCTTAGCATAAGGATCTGAATCCACTTCCTCGAAATTATCCTCCATAGTGAAGGGTAATTCATCAACACAACTACTACTTTCCACCTCGAAACTCGGGGAATCATAATGAACACAAGATCCCAATGCACCCCTAATGAATCCATTGAACAATCGATTAGCCCCAACACGAAATGAGCCCTGGAAATTCATATCCCCACCCTTTTCGCGCACAATTCGCATAGGAGGGCTGCTGCTACTACACGAAACCGGGCCCTGAAACACCGATGCCGGGCTCTGATTTGTTTTCAAAGAAGAACCACCGAATTTACTCGATGGATAACATAATGAACTGCTTAATTCCTTCAAATCTTCTCTTCTATAGGACCCTAAATCCTCTCCCCCACCGCTAGAAAAGCTTGATCTCACCGACGGTGAGGAGAAGAGGCACGATAGACCACCGACAGCGGGTCTCTGGGAATAACCGGAACCTGTCGTTGACGAACTTGACGAGAGTCTCGAATTCAGATCCAAATCATAAGAAGCGTGAGAATTCATGTTGATCTGGATAGGCGCGGAGCACAGTGTGCTCGGCGTGCTCCTCGGTGGACTAGCGTAAAGAGCTATTGTCGAAACCGCCATGGCTTACGAAACCAAGATAAATCCCCCAAATAAATGTTTTTTATGGCTTTAAAATGAATCAAATGTCAAACCCCAGAATTTTCCCTCCAAACAAACACCGATTTTTCTCAGGATCCAAACAAATTCTCCTAAAAAAACCCAACAATTTTCTCACCAAAGGGGTTCTTTTTTTTTGTGTGTTTACAATCAGAAGCCAATGAATTTGTTAAACGAGACCCAATTCGAATCTCAACTGTAAGAACTAAAAAAACAAACGAAACCCCTTTGATTCTACCCGTATATCTATACTATCAAATCATATATTCACACAAACAGCAAAGAAAAAACAAAGAATCGAAAGGAAAGAAATTGTTTTGAAGAGAAAGGGTAATTGAGCTACAGTATTTACAAATATATAGGTAAATTTTCTACTTGTAAATTGACAAATTAAAGGGGAAAAATAAACAAAAGAGAGTCGACAAAGACGCTGAATTTTTTGAAATGAAAGCCTTCAAATTGAAAGAGAGAGCTTAGCTTTATTTTCCTTTCCTTTCTTCTTCTTTGATTTTTCTTTTTGATAATAAATCTTTTTTTCTCATGTAGTTTTATTATTGCGGGAAATTGTTATGGGGCCAGGAATAGTAAGAGTTAAATTACGGTGGTGCCCTTTTTGATTAACGGAATTATCTGGATTAGGACAATTACCAACGTTGTTGGATTCTCGTTGTGGATAAGCTCGATTTTTGATTAATTAATTAAAAACTTAATGCTCTGCTGTCGTTGTGCCTTTTTGTGAAAGGAGATAAATTTGTAGTTTCAGTCCCTCTATTATACTAGTATTTCTATTTAGTCCTCATAATTTAACCTCTACCTTTTATAATTTCATTTGTTAATCTAAATAAAAATATGAACATGTTTTTTTACAAATATACTTTTAAGGAAAAAATATGTCGATTTTGTAACCTGAATAGTTAATGATAATAGTTATCTGAACCAACTATTAACGTTAACGTCTTAACGAAGCAAATGATCAAATTGTATTAAATTAAAGTATACAGACCAAATCTCATATTTAACATAGTATAAGAACCAAAATCATAATTAATCAGTTAAATATATATAACTATAATTATTATTACATATACAGTTATCATAATTAAAAAATTCTCTGAATTAATAAGTGCACTGCGTTTAAACTACATTGAATCCAATATTCAGTGAATTTAAAATTCTAAAATATTAAAAAAAAACAAAAATTAAGTATTGACAAATTATTGGCTTATATTCCATTTATGTATATTTATAAAATTATATTTTCAGTTAAAACTAAGTAAATAATAAAAAAGGGAGAAGTGCAAAAAAAAATTAAAGAAAAGTTGTCGATAATGGATTAAGAAGAAAAACTAATACTAGTTGAGGACCAATGTTGTAAATTTTGGATTAAAGTTTGAATCGGTCAGATATTCAGACGGAGCAACTTTTTGCTTAGATTTGCGGTCCTATAATTTTCTTTTTAGTATAATAGTAGTTTAAGTATATCTTATTTAAATATTAATCAAATAAATTTTTTTATATTAAAATTTTAAATTTAAATACTTAATCAATCCTTAGTCATTTTCAATATTTAATTATAACTCTATTCATATTCAGTTAGCAGTCCAATTATTTTGACCAGTTGAGCCATTGTTTGATATTATATTAATAAATAAAAATATTGTCAATAAATTTGATTAGTGTAGTTAATTAAAAATTTTGTAAATTTTTAGCAGGACTCGGTTCGAATCCAATTAGGTGCATAACATTTTTAATGGTGTAATTATGTAATTTTTAGTAAAATTAGGTTCCTAAGTTTTTCTTCTTCTTTGATGTAATTTAGGTACCTAACATTTCTTAATTACACATGTTCAATTTTAATTAATTGTTTCGTACTAATGATTTTAACATCATTTGATTAAAAGTTAGGGCATAAAAAATCTAAATACGGGCGTGTGTAGTTTGAAAAAAATGCCAGCTACCAAAGTGCACAAAAAATTAAAAATTTGAGACTTAAATACATAAAAAGTAAGGATCTAATTGCACTATTAAAAAGTTAGGCGCCAATAGTACACAAATCACATGAAAGGGTACCAAAAGTTATATTTACCCATATATATTTTAAAAGTTACTTATCTAATTTGCCAATTATATTTTATGTAAACAAATCCAATGCTTTCTTTGTTTTTATATTATCATACTCATATAATATGACAATTTACTAATAATCAATTGAGAACTAAATTTTAATATTTTAAATAAATTAAAAAAATTTATTTGTGAATAGAATAAATTAAATTATAAAAACTATTTTATAATAAAGTTTTAAAATATTTTATTTAAATTAATTGGTTAATAAATTAGATAATAATAATTTTAAAAAATATTATTTAACGCTTTATTGTAATCATATCTCTTTGATTTATTTATTTATTTATTTAAGACAGTGTTGGAATTTCAGTGGCATTGGAACTCTAATTGCTTTGCACTAAAGGCAAATGAAAGCAAATATTGTACGACTTAAATAATAGTACAGGCCCACACTATTTATTTATTTATTTGTGTAGTTGCTTTTGCTGCACAACAACTTGGGATGTGGTCCATTTTTTGACTTAAAAAAATAGATGATTTTTTTTTGTAGTTTGAACAAATAATTTAAATAGATTAAATATTTAAAAAAATTAGAAGGTATTTTAAAATTTATGACAAATTTTATAATGTAGACGTCATTTGTAAGTGACGACCCTTGACTTGTAATAATTTAATATTTTGTATCGATTCAGATAAAATTAAAGAAAAGTCGCCACCTACAAATGACGTCATCTCTCAAGTCGCCACCTGTAAATGACGACTTCTCCATGCGCTGTAAAATTTATCGTAGATTTTAAAATATTCTCTAAAGTGCCATATTTTCCCAAATGTTGTTTGGATTTACATTATTCCCCAAAATAAATTTTTTTATCGTGCATGAATTAATTAATCAAAATATGAGATTGCCTATTTCATTTATTTTTACAATTTATCTATGATGTTATAGTTTATAGATTTATTAATAACATCATTTTTAAATCAACAAGTATTGAGTACAATTGTAGTTAGCAAAAATATATTGTTCTTTTAAGGAAGGAATTTACGTTATAGCTTTGAAGAAAATATTGTTAGGAGGGGAAGCTACGAATCACGAACATGAATTATAAAATTAACATGTAATTTATAAATAAAAAAACATCGTTTTTTAAAATGTATTTGTGTTTGGTTAATAAGTTTTAGGGTAAAACTTTGATACACATGTTTTGTAAAACTAATATTATACAAGTTTGTGTACACTATAAAAACTCAAATCTTAAATTTCTAATCCAAATCTTAAAAAATTAGACCATAAACCATAAAACTCTATGCGTTAAATTCTAAATACTAACACTAAATTAAAAAACTAATATGTATCAAAGTTTTTCCCAAGCTTTATTGGTCCAATGGTAAATTATTTGTTTTTATTTAGAATTAAATTTAAATTTCAAATTATGAATAGTTTCATCGATTAAATTCAATTCAGATAAAACTATTATTATTTAATATTTCCATTAAACTGTTTTTTTATATAAATTTTGACACCGGACATAATCACGTACCATCTAGTTGAAAAGCAACGTTATTTTTTTTCTTTCTTATTCTAAATATATATAATGAAAATTTGAATATCTCATTAAATCTTAATTTTATTGGTATAATTAAGTAATTATATTTGTAATATTTTAGATATAATGAATTTAAATATGTTTAAACGCATAATAAATGTTAATTTTAGAGGGTGAGGAATATAGTTGGTCATAGGTCGGGGTTTTGACCGATTTGTATTCGACTCAAAAATTTAACACCTTCATCCAAATCTGATTTAACCTGACCCCAACCCAAGTTCTAGAGTAGAAACCCGAACACAACCCTACATGACTCGTCATAAATAAAAAAAATGATCGATTTTTATTATTATTCGATAAAATATGAAGCTAATTGAAAATTTATAAATAGAGAGAGAGCATTATAATAATTATTCTACTTTTATTAGACAAAATATGGAGATAATTTAAATATATATATATATATATATATAAAGAGAAAAGCATTGTAGTAATTATATCTAAATATTTAGAATAAAAGTAAATTATTATTTCGAGTCTGGTAGGGTATTTTTCACCTTTAAATCCAAAACCACCCAACCTCATCATCCCAGGATCCGACCTGAACTCAAATTTTTTTTAAAAAAACTTGACCCTATAAAATTATGTTAGATTAAAACCTGTCGGGTCTGGGTAAAATAATCATTCCTAACTAGGAATGTGTATAAAACTTTGTTACTTAGCACAGAGTCAAAACATAATATTTATTAAAAAAAGAATTATTGGGTTATAATTCCTTGTACTAATAGTGGAATTCTTTTGTTTTCACGTATACGGTTAATTTTATTAAAAAACCAAAATCCTAAACCTTAACAATGGACATCTAAAATTAAAATTTTAAAATTTAAAATTTAAATCTATAATCTAAATTTTTGGACATTGAATTAAATTTTTAAATTCTAAATAAGACTTGTTTGTGATAAATAAATATTCACTGTCAGTACAAGAAATATTTTTTCATTATCATTTAGCACCGAGATAATTCTAATGGTGAAAGGTGGAATATTACTCTTAAATAATTTGAATTCGAAAAAGGTATTCCATAAGTGTATCAAACTATCTAATAATGGAACTGGACCAAAATAGTAGTAATTGTAATGATATTAGAATGCTAAAAAAATAATCAAATGATTAGAAGCAGGGGCAAAATGGGAAATCCAAATAAGATTCTCTGGATCTTCAAAGAAGGTGTAGAACACACTCATGTCCGCGATAAGGACTTGAACTTCCCCTCTTTCCTTTTCCCTTCCCATTTTCTTTGCGAATTTGTTTTCTTGTGCCAGAAACGTAGGCTCTTTACACTTTGCTGGCTGCACGCGGCTTGTCACCAGCCGGCCGCCGCCACATGGTCAACGTACATTGCGGCCACGTGTTCATTGCTCAGACGGTGGATTAGGTGGTTTTGGGGATTTCAGACGCGGGGCGGTCACCGTCTCTATTGTCTACGTCTAGCCACATGGTGTTTCGTGTGTCGACTCAGTTCCGCTGATATCGTGGCTTCCTTTCCGAGTTATGGATCTTGTGTGAGCGGTGTTAAAAGTAGGAGCAATCATGGACCGTTCATTTGTTATGTTGCTGGACTTTTTTGAGATTGTTTGAATATTTTAGTTTCTGGTCAAAGTCAAATCTTATTTTATTTAAAAACAAGATTTATTAGGCAAAAAAATTAAAACGTTTTTATGTATTTTTTTTTACAATATTTGACTTATTAAGTACTACATATTTAATAGATTGACTATTATGCCACATTCACATTAGATTCTGTTACACTTAATCACTCGTATTGTGACAGAAATAAAACATTTTGTGTAAGATTACTTTTTTTAAAGATACATATAATATTAAAGGCACGTTGACAAAATGATTATTATCACAATTAATCGTGAACAATAAACGATGATTGTCAACGCATATTTAAATTTAATTCGAAGGTTTAAAATATAAATAATTAATAAAATAATAAATGTCATATTGATCAGTCTAAGCGTCATCAAATTTAATCATAAAAAACATAAAATGAAAAAAAAGTCAAACAACCGACAAGAATGACAAAAATATGTTAAAGAGTAAAGGAAAATATGCCTCAACGATAGAGTTATTTTTATTAAAAAATTAAAAAAATAATAATAAAAAATACTGACGGTCAGCAACCAACATCAAATATTGATATTGCCGCCAGTCAAACAAATATAAAAAATTAACCGTGATTAAAGAAACAATGAATTAGGGTTAGCAACACAATTATAATTGCAGATATAAGTATAAGTTTTTTAATACAAGTACGTTAATTTTATTAAAATATAACAAATTTAAAAATACAATGAGAGTTTATAACTCATGTATTCAAACTTAATTTAGACATATTTCTAAAAAATTAACGTTTTTAGTCCACAAACAGAACCATACAGAAAAACGTAGAAACCCTAACTCAAATGCTCAAAACAAAATAAATACAAATATCACTAAATATCTACGATGAAAGGTAAAAACCAACAACAAATAACATTAAAGAAATGCACATTACAATAATAAATCACGTTGACAACATAGTCAATACCACAACTCAATCACAAATAAGGGCGGTGAATGTGAGCTCTTATCAAATTTTAGTTTTAGGGTTCAAAATAAGGAGATCAACATGATAAACAAAAGAGCACCATCTTAATCAATCGTGGCGACGTCAAATCCAACCTTAATATAAAAAATTAAAAAAAGCGATCAAACGACCGATTAAGAAAAAAGTACCAAAAAGCATAAGATACGTACACAAACGTAGAGAAAAAATACATCATAAAGACATAATTATTAAATTTAAGAACTAAAATATAAAGAATAAAACAAAATTACAAAAAAAAAACACCAACGATTAACAATCTATATCAAAATCGGTGTTGTCGTCGATCAAATAAAAATTGAAAAATAAAAAGCTGGGCAAGTATAAGTGATTCACGTTCAAATGATTATCATAATAATTAGCTATTATAAATATAATCAAACTAATAATAAAAAGTATTTCTGTATTTATACCTATCATAATAAGAATTAACCCATGGTATTTTTTTAGTACATGGAACCTGACTCATGGAAACGGAGTGGGTCCACGACACGACACAATCAATGTCCAAGTTGTAGCCACCAAACAGGAAGAATCAAATTGGAGATACACATTGTCCGCGAATGTCGGATATTTTGTTCTGTCCGCCACGTCAGCACTCCAAATTCCTATCCTTCCCCAATTGCTCGACTGTTTTGGGCCTTTGGTGAATTGGGCTGATTTCCAACTCTAATTTCCTCAAAGCCAAGTTTAACCTAATGGGTTTAAAACTCCAGGTCTATACTCTTAAGTCCCAACCCAACAAGCTTTGTTTCTCAGGTTATTAGGGATGGTAAAATATTCCGATCTTGTTGGGTCTCGACCTGACCCGATCCGTTATAGTTGGGTTATTTATTTTAAAATTATGTTTCGGTCCGGTGGACGAGTTTTAAAAAAGATCGAGTTAGGACCGGGAAGCTTTGGGTTTAGAATGAAAAAAATCGACCCGATCCGACCTGATACATCTATATATAGTTTTATGTTATATTTAGTATTTTTATTATTTTTTGGGCAAGTCGAATTTAGTTAGATTTTTGGCTAAATTTTAAGATCAGATAATAGTTGTGTTATGCTTTTATTATGTTGGATCGGAGATAGAATATATTAAAGTCGGGTTGGAATTTTAAATTCCAGGTCGGGATCGGGTGGCCAAAACCTATCCCGACCCGTACCGTTGCCATCCATACTCATGTTTAATGGATAATAAAAATGATTTTTAAATTTTTAAGACCTCGTATATTGTAAATTTGAATAGATTTTAACTTAGACAACATATTCATTATGTACGAAAAGTATTTGAATTCATTACGTACATCTAATTAAATAATATGATTTTAATTTAATATATGACCTAACGTTTTAAATAACATTTTATCTTTGCATTTAGTTCGACTCAATTTCTCTCTTACTTTCACAAGTTTAATGCAATAGTTAAAGTTAAATTTTAAGTGATCGAATGAATATACCGCATCATCGAGCTAAATTTATATCATATAATCGTTAATTTTTTAGGTATAATCATTGATATTAGATCTTTTAGCTAAATAATTCATATAAGATTTCAGAGAGACTCATTATAAGGGACGATCTTTCAATTTAATTTTCTTTATTTACATCGTAAATATTCGAACTTTTGACATTATTTAAAGAACTCAATACCTCACCTAGCTAAATCAAATGATAGTGGGTAAAATTAACACATTTTTAATGATTAGAAAATAACCATTTTGGTTATTTTTTAGCGTAAATATTTGTGTTTAAAATATACGAATTAAAATACACTCCACACTATAATATATAAACACTTTTACCGATAAATTTTATTATTAATTATATTAAATAATAGGAATGACAATTGATCAAAATTGGATCAAACTGTATAAAGTCCGAGTCCAAGTCATATTACAATCGAACTCAAACCTTTTTTTTAATTAAGTTTTTTTCAAATTAAATTTGAATTGAATTTTTTCTTCAGATCGAATTGGTCAGATTAAATTGTCATTCCTAATATCTTTAAGGTATATTGTGCTTTGGCTCTATGATATTTTTATTTTAATGCAAATCGGTTCATAATTTTGTGTATAATTTCTTACATTTTAATTTATGTCATTTAATTATATATTTATTCATTTTCGTCCCTTGTCTATTAACTACATTTAAATTTGTGTTTATTATCTATGCTTTTAATTTACTTCATATTTTAATTTATAATTTTAGCCTAATATGTCTTAATTTTATCTTACAATTTCACACCATTTATCATTTTATTCACTACTTTTCTTAATTTTCGGTAATTCATTAATATTTGTATTTAATTATTTATTCATTGTATTTATTTTTTTGTTTGTTTGTCTACGATTTCACCTTACGTTTTTTTCTTTCATATTCATGTATATATGCATATGGTATGCGTTTTGATGAATTACACTATATTAAGTTTAGTTAATAGATATAAATCATAGTAAATATTATTATTATTTAACTTGTAATTTTAATACATTTATATTTTTATTATCACTTTTAATATATATACATAAGTTACTTTTTTTTACCATCATTCCAAGTTACCTACTATATATTTATGTTTCTTTCAATGTATTTAGGTTAACTTTTTTACTTGATATATGTATTATTGTTTAAACACAAATATTTCAAATAATATTTTCTTTTAAAGAATTAAAATTTATAAATATTTTTTATTCGGAATCGGATTTGGATCATATCCTGATGGCTAACAAGATCCATATTCAATCTGCCTCCTAGTAGGACTTGGACTTTTTTCTCGAATTCGAATTCAGACTTTTTTTTCTATCAAATTTGGATCGATTTTTTCCGGATCAAATATAAATTAAATTATATAAGTTAAATCTAAATAAATTCATATATTTGAATCTAACATCATTTTCAAGTTTTAGTCGACAATAAACTCTAATTAGAAATATATATAACGAGAAATTATATCATTGCCCCTTTCTAACACGTCATTTGTGGTCTAAACTAATAAAATCATCAATTTAATTAATTTTTTATGTCATTTTTACTGAATAAATCTTCACTCGTATTTACTATAAATAAAATTTAAAAATCAATTTTTACCATGTAAATCATCACTTAATAAAAGGATGACATTAAAAAAATTAATTAAATAATTGATTTTTATTAGTTTATACAATAAATGATATAGCAGAATGAGCGTATGATACAATTTCTCTTATACAACACTTTTAGCGATAAATTTTACTATTTTTTAATATTTAATAACTAAATTAAATTTAAATAAATCCAGACATAGTCCCTTGGGCTGTCAATCACGGCCCTCAAATTTCATTCCAAAACTACCCTCTCCAATTTGTCAACTTTCCCAAATAGAACCAACAATGAGACGAGATTTCCCAATGGTCAAAGTCAGTTTCCTTTGACTGTAGGGTTAAAACAGTCGTTAAAACTACCTTTAAGAAACACTACCCTCCTTCTTCAGCAGTAAATTACCTTTTTTTTTCCCCACACGATTTCCCCTCTTTTCTTCTCTCGAAGGGAAAAAAAAAGTATAAATTACACGCCGATCCAAACACGCCCTAGGGTTTTCTTCTTCTTCAGCACTAACAAAGAAAAACCCAAATCCTAAAACCCCATTTTTTACATTGTTTTTATAATTCAAAAGAGCTCTTTTTTATTTGATGTCTTCACCTTTGAGGTAAGCTCTCAATAACCCAAATCTCAAAACCCCTTCTATTCTCAGTCTCTTCAAGAACCCTGAGTTTGAATCAAATAAAGTTCGTAACTTTGCTCTTGGAATCATCGACTATATAAGGACAGAACTGTTAAAAGGGGAAAATTTTCAATATGGATGATGTGGAAAAGGCAATATTGATTAGCTTTGATGAATCAGGTGCCATAGATTCAGAGTTAAAATCACAGGCGGTGAACTTTTGTCAGAAAATTAAAGAGAACCCATCAATTTGTAGCCTTTGTATTGAGAAGTTGCGTTTTTGCAAACTCGTTCAGGTTCAGTTTTGGTGTTTACAAGCTTTACATGAGGTTATTAGGGTGAAATATGGGTCCATGAGCTTGGAAGAGAAGAACTTCATAAGAACGTCGATTTTTTCGATGGCCTGTTTCGAAGGTATAGATGATAAGATGTGTGCTGTTTTGGATAGTCCTGCATTTATAAAGAATAAGCTTTCTCAGGTTTTGGTTACTTTGATTTACTTTGAGTACCCTTTGATTTGGTCATCGGTTTTTGTTGATTTCTTGCCTCATTTGAGTAAAGGGGCTGTGGTGATAGATATGTTCTCTCGGATTTTGAATGCCTTGGATGATGAATTGGTTAGTATGGATTATTCACGGACACCCGAGGAAGTGGAAGTTGCAGGAAGGGTTAAGGATGCAATGAGGAACCAATGTGTGCCTCAGATTGTAATAGCATGGTATGACATTGTGTCTATGTATAGGAACTTGGATCCTGAAATATGTGCTATTGTTTTGGATAGTATGAGGAGGTATGTTTCCTGGATTGACATTGGGTTGATTGTGAATGATGCATTTATTCCAATTCTGTTTGAGTTGATTTTGGTTGATGGTTTGTCGGAACAACTTCGTGCTGCGGCTGCTGGATGTGTTTTGGCTGTGGTTTCTAAGCGAATGGATGCCCAGTCAAAATTATCTCTATTGAAGAGTCTTCGAATATGTCGAGTTTTTGGTTTGGTATCTGATGATAATGATTCCGAGTTGGTTTCGGGAATAGCAGCCTTGATTACAGGGTATGCAGTGGAGGTTTTAGAGTGTTCCAAAAGGGTGAATTCAGAAGATGCTAAGGTGGTTTCCACGGAGCTTTTAGATGAAGTTTTGCCAACAGTTTTCTATGTAATGCAGAATTGTGAGATGGATGCAGCATTTAGTATCGTCCAATTTCTTTCAGGATATGTTACAACCATGAAAACCCTTTCTCCTTTGCAAGAGAATAAAATGCTTCACATAAGTCAGATACTGGAAGTGATACTTACACAGATTCGATATGATCCCATGTACCGCAATAATCTTGATATATTGGATAAGATTGGGGTGGAAGAAGAAAACAGGATGTCGGAATATAGAAAGGATCTATTTGTGTTGCTACGGAATGTGGGTCGAGTGGCACCTGAAGTCACTCGGATCTTTATCAGAAATTCCTTAGCTAGTGCTATTACATCTTCATCAGACAAGAATGTTGAAGAGGTAGAAGCTGCCCTTTCCCTTTTGTATGCGCTCGGAGAGTCTATGAATGACGAGGCAATGAAGGTGGGGAATGGACTATTAAGTGAACTGGTGACAAATCTTTTATCAACAAGATTTCCTTGTCATTCCAATAGGGTAGTTGCCCTAGTGTACTTGGAGACAATAGCAAGGTATATGAAGTTTATCCAGGAACATGTACAATATATTCCTTTGGTTTTGGCGGCCTTTCTTGATGAAAGAGGTATACACCATCCAAACATCTATGTGAGTCACCGGGCCAGTTATCTGTTCATGAGGGTTGTTAAACTGCTGAAATCAAAGCTTGTGCCTTTCATAGAGACAATTTTGCAGGTATCGTTACTTTTTACTTTTCATATATGTTTTTGAATGTTTATTGCCGCCTCGTTCTGAAAATTACCTACTGAAATCTTTTATTGATGGTCAGAGCCTGCAAGATGTAGTCGCTCGATTTACAAGTACGAGTTTTGTGTCCAAGGAGCCTACAGGATCTGAAGATGGTGCTCACATTTTTGAGGTATTTATCTCATTCTTATGTTCCTATCAGTATCCACCTCTCCTGTTTCTGTGTGTTTACTCTTGTAACTCATGTTCCCATGGATAGACATTGGTATCCCTTGTGTTATCAAGTGATGAATTTTTTGCTGTCTTTTTTTAACCTTGATATTTTTTTCACAGGCAATTGGCCTATTGATTGGAATGGAAGATGTTCCGCTGGAAAAGCAATCTGATTATCTCTCTTCATTGCTCACTCCTCTTTGTCAACAGGTTTTGATTTGTACTGTGAAATCTTTAACTGTTTAGCACATTCTTATCACGTGGTCAGCACATTAGCAAATTGTTGTTCACATACAATTTTCCGGCTGCACGTTACTCATATGGTTTATGTCGCAGGTTGAGGCAACACTAATGAATTCAAAAGTGTTGAATCCAGAAGAATCTACTGTACAAATTGCTAATATCCAGCAAATAATTGTTGCAATTAATGCTCTAAGCAAGGTTAACCATCTAACTTTTGACCATCCAATATGCATCTTGATGAAGCGTTTGTTCTTAAATATGCTTGCCTTTCATAAAAATCTTCTGTTGCCTATTGTTTACTACCACCCTGAGATCTTTGAATGTGCAACTGGAGTAGAAATTTCTCTTAAAATTGTTGGGTTTCATTTTATACCAATAAATTATGGTACAACCATTTGCTATAGCATATAACTCATTATCTTGTAATTTAGGGTGCTCTTATTTGGAAAACTATGAAGGTCTCTGAGATTTTGTTTCTCAAGTCACATTTTTTGCTTGTCTACATAGAAACATTCTTACATATTACAGTCGCATATTTAATGTTAATTTCAGTGTTGATCACGAGCTCATTCTCATAATTTTATTCATTATCCAGGGTTTCAGTGAGCGCCTTGTAACTTCTAGTCGCCCTGCAATTGGCCACATGTTCAAGCAGGTTAGTTTCAAAGATAGATTATTTTACTTGTTCTTTAACTGCACCTCTTTCTACAATCAAATGTTGAGAAATTTCTATATTTGTATCTCCCCCCAGTAGTTCATTACCGATCTTTTGTTTCTTGTACGCTTTAGATTACCAATGTGGATGTTCTGGAACGAAATAGTGCTGCTGTTTTTATTTATTAATTTTTGCTTTATTTTTTCATCCAGACATTGGATGTTCTTCTCCAAATTCTTGTTGTATTTCCAAAGGTAGAGCCTTTACGGACTAAGGTAATAGCTCTATGCTGAATATTGGACTAACTTGGTTTGTTCAGTCTTAAACATTTCCTAAAGCTAATCTCTTTGGTGTTTAGGTTTTATCATTTGTACACCGTATGGTGGACACCTTAGGAGCTTCTGTGTTTCCTTATCTTCCAAAGGCATTGGAGCAATTACTTGCAGAAAGTGAGGTAAAGAACTGTTAAAACTTTAGCCTATTTTCAGCATACCTTTTCTATTTCTAAAAGGATAGATGTGCCATTAAAGAACAGTTCTCAAGGTAGTATTTATTAATCAAACAAAATCTCAAATTGATTTTTGGAATCTGCATAATTTGCTGCATACAAAATTTGATGCACAATTTTCTCTTGTCAAGCGATACTAATTTTTGATGTTGGGTTCAAGTTGTTATTTAGTTAATTATATATTTATTAACACCGAGAAGAAATATGATTCAAGTTGGAGCTACATCTTAAACACAAATCGCTCTCTGGTTTGTTTGGGATCATTGTTTCTATATGTATGTGTTATCTTTCCATATTTGGTTTCAGCCTTCTCGAAAAGATCACTTAGAGATAGCTTCCACATTGATGATACATGAAAATATTGTCCTTTGGAAACTATATTTGGAATATTTCAGTTGCAAATTTATTTATTTGATTCTGGATTATGTCCTTTTGCAGCCAAAAGAAATGGTTGGTTTCCTCTTACTGCTCAATCAACTTATCTGCAAATTCAGCACCTTGGTCCGTGACATATTGGAAGAAGTTTTTCCAACTATTGCTGGTAGGGTATTTAGTGTCATCCCAAGGGTTACTGATTCTTCAGAGCCTGAAATCATTACAGAGGTAGATAACTATTTAGTAAACGTATTCTTTCCGAGAATTTTACTGCTATTTTCATCTGTTGCGTTCATTATATTGCTTTATGATTTGATTTCAACTTCCTTTCTTTTCATGATAATTCCTGGCTAAAATGTTGGTTGTCCAAAACTTAATTATTGAGTTCTTATGCAATTAGTAATTTTTTTAAATTTCCAGTTCAACTGTGGAACACTGCAACAGCAACTCTGTGTTTGTTGAACCTTGTTTTTCCCCCCTCCTTTTTTTAGGAAATTCGGGAACTGCAAGAGCTTCAAAAGACATTATATACTTTTCTTCACGTGATAGCCACACATGATCTCTCTTCCGTTTTGCTTTCCCCCAGAAGCCGGGACTACTTGAATTCAGTTACGCAGTTGTTATTACATTCATCTTGCCACCATAAGGATATAGTTATAAGAAAGGTACGAGTTAATAGCTTTTTGTTGTTTTATTCATTACCGGATCGTTTGGACATTTTAAAGTTTTACTATAATCGGAACTGGATCTAACCTTCTGTTATTGCCGTCCGTGAAATAGACTTGTGTACAGATATTTATCAAATTAATTAAAGACTGGTGTGCCAGTTCTGGCGAAGAAAAGGTTTGTTTCCCTTCTAAATGTTATACTTACCTTTGTTGTGTGGATTTCCTAATGCTTATTGGCTCTAACCGATTAAATATTATATAGGTACCTGGTTTCAAAAGTTTTATCATAGAGACCTTTGCCACAAACTGTTGTTTGTACAGTGTGCTTGACAAATCCTTTGATTTCCGTGACGCAAATACTGTAAGAAAAAAGTTTTTAAATTGTTTTGTTTGTGATTTGCATTAGTTGGTGCTATTCATGATATCATTTTTACTACTTACGGGAATAACCTTTGTTAAATTAAGTTTGTGTTTGTTTTAGTAGTTGCATTAGGCCTTATATTCTTGATAATGCTTAAACCCGAAGAAAAAAAAAGTAGTGATAAATTTAGTTGTCCTCTTTTTCCCAACTAATAAAGTCATCACTGATTGTTCTTTTCCAAGAAGTTTGGATTCATTGCGTCTGTAAGATGACATGCAGTTCTGTGTTATTGCATCTTTTGTAAATGCGTATTTCGGAAATGATTATATCATGGTAGGTTAATATGGTTTGAGGGAGTCTTCTTATGCTGGTTCGTTACATCTTTGCATCAACATGCTTTTCTCATATAGTATGGTGCATGATGATTTGAAACTGCTAAAGCTGCATTAGAGTTCGGTTGGTGTGCAGTGAAGTAACAATAGAGAAACATTTGTTTCCTGTTCGGAAAGCTGAAAATGGTTTGCAGTAGAGTTCGGTTATGTATATAGATATGCAGGTGGTTAATGCTTATTTCTTAAAGCTGACTCGTTATGTCGGCTATGTTTTACAGCTTGTTTTATTCGGAGAAGTTGTGTTGTCTCAGAAGGTGATGTATGAGAAGTTTGGGGATGATTTTCTTGTTCATTTTGTATCAAAAGGATTTCCATCTGCGCACTGCCCGCAAAATCTGGCGGAGCAGTATTGCCAAAAGTTGAAGGTACCATTCTTTATAAACCGTCTAAATTTTATTTGTCATGCATAATATTTCTGTGATTCATTACCAGTTACCGCTCCTATTCCAATCAGATTATCTCTTATTGTTTTATTTAAGTTGTTGAATTTTACAATGATTGGAATTTTTAGCCTGCAACTGTGGCCTAAACCCGGTTTCTAACAACCTTTCAATTTTGAAAATTACTTTAATCGGTTTCTCTCAAGTCTTAACCGTCCGTGTTACCAATTGGGTTTGGACCTCATATATGGGTGGCAGTACTGTGTTATAGAATCTGTTACTATAGTAGGGTGGAAAACGAGAAAACTTGCCAATTATAGTATATCAAAGGCCTGAATTTGTGAGATTTTGATGTGCTACACTGGGACCAAACTTCTCTGCCCGCAGGATCTGTTATTCTAACTGTTGTATTACGATAGTAAATGGCTGCTCTAAACTTTCTTGATGGTTTGTATTTGCAGGATAGTGACATGAAGGCATTGAGATCATTTTACCAGTCACTTATCGAACACTTACGACACCAACAGAACGGAAGCCTTGTTTTCAGATAGCAGCGCACAAATCGATTATTTCATACACATTTTCCCACCAAAGGTTGGCACCATCTTGCACTTGTGATGTTTCTTATTTCCCATTTCAAGATAATAAAAAAAGGGTGAAAAAGTCTCTTATGATATTAAGTTGATATTTGCAGGTTTCTTAATGTAAATATCGAATATCGACAGTGTCGTGTTTGCTTATTCAATGGACAAAGAGGTATTTCTGTTAAAGTTGCTCAAATATCCTCCTGTTTCAGTTCCAACCTGCTAAGTTAGGGTGAGAGTTTTTCAGTTTTCCTTTTAATTCTTTTGGATACAATTTTGTTCTTTGATTTTTAGCCATTTCTTCCATTCATTGTTTTAATACAGTTTTGTTTTCTGGCTTAATGTTTATGAATATAAATTCAATTCATCTGAGATGTTTATATGATACTAGTGTCATCATAAAGTTTTTTTTTTTTTTTGTATATAAAGTGCTTACAAGTATAATTATAACGACAATCACAGCTACGATATTCGATTCGAATAAAATAATGGCAATTAGAATTAATATTCACTTAACTAAATTGATAATCGGGATATACTTAGATTTGGATCGATTTATGCATGGCGAGACGTAGTAGAATATTAATTATGGGATGAAAAAGAAATACTGGTTAATTGTTTGTTAAGAACTGTGATGAAGAAGAAATATTAGTTATTGTTTGTTGAGCTTATGATAATTTTAATATTTTATTTACGGTTTAAATTTGATACACTGGCTGTGTAAAAAAACCTGTCTATTTTTACTATAAATTAAAATTAAAATTAAATTTAAACCCTAAAAACTAACCTCAAACTCTAAACTTTAAATTTTAAACCTTAGCCTTAAATTTTAAACCTTACAGTTCAAACCCTTAAACTAAACCTTTAGCCTTTAAAACTAAAAAGTCTACGCAAACTAAAATTTATATAGACTGTGTATTAATTTTTTTTCTTTTATTTAAAAGACATTAAAAAATAGTGGTATTTAACGTCGTACACCCGATGTGTAACCTTAGAATTTTCTAATGATTAAAGTAAAAAAAAACGATAATAATTTAATATGCAGTAATAGAATTTATCCTAAATCAATCAAAAACATCCCTTCATTCAAGGCAGGGTCAAAACCATTCTAGAGGAAAAAATATTAGATAGGCCTGATTTATTACACTATTTATAGTAATTGTATATCTATATCTATATATATTTATTTAGTAATTGGGTATCCAAATATATATTTTAAATATAAAAATATTTCATTAATTTAATATAAAATTATAAAAATATGTATTTATTAAATATAAAAATATTTTAACATACTTTATTAGTTTAATATAAAAATGTATTTTTATTAAATATAAAAATTATTTCAAATATAAAAAATGGCGGGTCGGGGGAGGCAAAAAAATAATAAAATTACTGGAATTTTTGATCGGGTTGGCGGGTTAACAGCCGGATCATCCAGGTCGGTTATTTTTTAATACCCCTAACCAACATTACATTTTTCCTATTTTGATTATTCTTTTTTTGTTTTGGTCACTAATCTATTTTTTTCTATTTTGGTCAAGAAAATTTTGGTTTTTCTGTGAGCTTTTAACAGCGGGTGACAAAAATAAAAAAATGAAACGTTAGTTATTATTTTGTCGAAAATAATAATAAAATAAGTGACTTTCGAGTCACGTTTGTCCAATTACAACTTTATCCTGCGTTCAGAAAGGAAGTATTTTCATAAATAATTTTAAGAGAGATACTTAAATAAATAATTATTTAAATGGAAATATTTAAGTGATTTTGCCCATGAGAGGTAATAAAAACTCTCTTGTTGGGCAAAATTAAATAAGAATTGTTGAAGAAGAAACATGAAGAGATTGGTTGAAGACTGAGTTTTTTTTCTAGTCTTCTAATCTATTATTCTATCTTAGGTTAGATAATGAAGTTCATCCCTCTACTTTACAAAAATTAAGAAATTAACCTTTGCATTTTAATTTGTCAGGCTTTTATCCTCTTCTTATCTTATGAAAACTAAGAAATTTGTCTTCTTCTCCAACATTGTTAAACCTTGATGTTAAAATACTGACTTGAAAAATCTGTAATTCAATAATTTATATGCAACAAATTAATAAAAAATAGCCGTTCAAGTTCATGTGTTTATCGGAGTGAAGTCGATAGTTTTTATTTGGGTATAAGTAAATTATAAATTTTAAAAGGCATAATGTTAAAAAATGCCCACATGTTTGACTGGTAGTTATTTTGGTCTATATTCTTTTTTTGAAGCACTTTAATTCTCAACGTTTTATTTTGAGTCAAAATGACCTTTTCGTAAATGAAAACTGTTAGTCAACTAACGATAAACATCTTGAAATGACTTATTAGAATGACACATCAGTAGAAATTTTTTTTTATGAAATTATATTTTGGTTGATGTGTCATTCTATCAAATCAACATATTTGTCTATATGACCAAAGTGACTATCCAGGTAAATGTTAGATGATTTTTTTACATTGTGGCATTTTTAAAGGATTGAAATCTCATCATTTATGGGGTGAGAATGCTATTTTACCCTTTCAAGCTTAAAAGCTAAAATTTTAAAGGAGTAAAGTGAAATTTTACCATTGGGAGGGGTAGACCAGCCCTGCCAGCACCTAGCTCTATCCTAGTGTTTACAAAAAAAAGGATTAACATCTGTATTTCTATAAATTACAAGGATAAAATTCTGAAAAATTAAAATAAAAGGGGCTAACTTCATAATTTACAGAAAGTGAAGAAATGAAATTCAAAACCAGACCTTTATTTCCTTCGTATTTAAACTATCTTTAAACTTCAGCTGGAAGCCTAAACACAGACCTAAAAGAGCAAACTTTGCAATGAACAATGGCTCTCAAGAGGTACTTTTCATTGAAAAACATAATCCCAAGCTGCATGAAGCCCCAATCTTCAAGGCCAAAAATCCATGCTTCAAAACAAACTCCAAGCCAAAGATTATCACTCAATGATTTCAGCCACCCAATGTCTCCATATTCATTGAGTGATCTCTCAAACTCTCTCATCAGCCTCCATGTCTTCACCCTCAAGGAGCTTGAGTTCATAACTCACAAGTTTTCCAAGTGCAATTTCCTTGGCCAGGGTGGGTTTGGACCTGTTTACAAAGGGTTCATTGATGACAATCTCAGGCCTGGGTTAAAACCTCAATCTGTTGCAGTCAAGGTGCTTGATTTGGATGGCACTCAAGGCCACAGGGAATGGCTGGTAAAGAATCAGATTTTTCAAGTTTAAAGTTTGTTTCTTTGAGTTCAAAAATGGTAAAAATGACCCTTTTTTTTTGACAGGCTGAAGTTGTGTTTTTGGGACAATTGAGCATAGGCCACAGGATGAACTTGATTGGGTATTGCTATGAAGATGAGCATAGGCTTCTGGTTTATGAATACATGGAAAGAGGCAACTTGGAGAACCAGTTGTTTCGAAGTTGTTTTTTTAGGTCTTTTTACCATTGAAGTTTGAAATTTGTGATTCTTAAAGGTTTGTGCTTTATGAATGTAGGGTATGGTCCTCCATTGCCTTGGCTAACAAGATTGAAAATTGCTCTTGGGACTGCAAAAGGGCTGGCTTTTCTCCATGAAGAAGAGAAGCCTGTCATTTACAGGGATTTCAAAACATCAAACATCTTGTTAGACTTGGTAAAACAAAACAGAAAACACCCCTTTTCGAATTCCAATATTTCTGATATATCAGCAAAGACTGAATGGTTTTGTTTGGTGTGTTTTCAGGGTTATAATGCAAAGGTCTCGGATTTCGGATTGGCGACGGACGGTCCAGAAGGCGAAAAATCTCATGTTACAACTTCAGTCATGGGCACGGAAGGCTATGCTGCTCCTGAATACATTTCCACCGGTACTAAAAAGTCTAGCACTTATCTTTGTTTTGATAATGTTGGAAAGATTTGGTGCGAATTCGGTTTTTTTTGTTATGTTTTGCAGGGCATTTGACTACTATGAGCGATGTGTTCAGTTTCGGAGTGGTGCTGTTAGAATTGTTGACGGGTCGGAAATCGGTCGACAAGTCTCCACCTGGTCGTTAAAAGAACCTTGTGGAATGGGCGAGGCCTATGTTGAAGGACCCTTGTAAACTTGATGCAATAATGGACCCTAGACTTGAAGGACAGTACTCAACTGAAGGGGTTAAGAAGGCTGCTGCATTGGCTTACCAGTGTCTTAGTAACCACCCGAAGTCTAGACCAACTATGAGCAATGTGGTCAAGGCTTTAGAGCCTCTCCTCTACTTAACTGACATCCTGACTGGACACTTTGTGTACGAAGTTCTGACCGACGGTAATAGTGCCCCTGTCATTCGGAAGATCGATCAATGCTATGAGTTAGGAACGGTTAAAAACGGCGGCGAGAAGGAAGAAAATAAGGAGAAAAGACGATTGGCACGTAAAAAACTTCGACGGGACCGAGTTTGGATTAAGCCATCGAGGTCTCGGGTTGTCTATTCGGACACTGATTTGTATAAGACTTTAGGGTCTAGTTTGTACACTCTCAACCACTAGAGACAATCCTGCCAAACATACTTAACAAAGAAGCATACATACTTTGTACATTTGAAGTTTCTTGTCTTTTATTTTCAATTTTTTAAAAAAATTCCTTTTCCATTCTTGTCAATGTCTATCTGTTTATAAAGTCATGAAAAATAGAAGTTTCCATAGAAAGCCTTTGATCCAAATTTTTGGTGTATGATGTTTTAGTTTATCGAATCTGTGATGTAATTAGAGATTTAAATCGCGGTCGCATTTTCGGTTGCAGCGTTTTATTGCGGTTGCGGACAATAGCGGATGGATTGCGGTTATTGCGGACATTATTTTTCACAATAGCGATTTCAGAAGGCGGCGCTACCGCTATATAGCACCTGCTATCGCGGTGCGATCTGCTATTTGAATCCCTGGATGTAATAACAAAAGACTTACATTAAAATTAATCTTCGAAAAGCACAATACAACATTCGAATATGCTTTGTTTTTCAACGTTAACTGTTCTAATATTTCACATTTCAACATGACATAAATTTTCCAACCTTCCCAGAAACTACTCCATGGAAGAAGTTGACTGAAACACATTGTGGTGAGAATTTGTTGAATCAGTGCAAATTTACCTACCAACTCTTCATTGGTTTCTGCTTATGAAACTTTTTTTTGTTGTCCCCGGGCTTTACCATGACTAATCCGGAATGACCCGCGTCGCACGCCTAGTTTTGGTGGGCGAGTCTCCCAGTGGGGATTTTCTGCATACACTAAGCCTCATATTGGAACCTGCTTAAGCGATACTAAACTATTTACCACTTAAACCAACCCGCTATTAAACTTTAAATGGTCATTGGTCAACATTATGGTAATAATTCAGATAAGAACATAGGAAACTTGTCGTGTGACATCGATGTTCAAAGTCTTGTTAGACATTAAAAAAACCACAGATTTTTCCAAAAGCTGCTAGAGATTCTTTCGTGCTAGACTACCACAATTGCCTTTGCAATTCCACCATTTTCCCACCAACTCCCACCTTTCACCCTCTAAAGATAGAAATATCTGGTTTAAAAAGTTTGGTAATTATGGTAAACTTTTGAAAACTCTTTTGTTGCTGGTAATTCTAGGTAAACCAAGATTCTTGTGCAAGGGTTTTTATTGGGGATGAAGTAGAAAAATAGGGCAAGGAACAACAAGCCAATACTCGCATGATGATAGCTATAGAAGACGGAACTAGATTGAAATTTTGGGGGCAAGTTGTCTAACTTCAAAATTCATAAGGACTTAAGAAAGATTTAAACAAAAAAATAGAGGCTAGGATAGGGCTTGCTATTTCAAAATTCACAAGGTCCTACTAAGGTTTAAAACAAAAAAATAGGGAGTTAGGATCTAATTTTTCTATTTTTCAGATTGATAGGACCTAAAAATTATTGAACTAGAAAATTTAATAAGTAACACATTTGAGACTTGATTTGTCAGATTCAACCAACTGACAAATAAATAACACTTTTTTAATAACTTTATTCTTTTTACGATTTTCATATTTTTTTATTTTTATAATTTTAGTGTATATATATACTTTATAATTTTTAAATTTTTTATAAAATAACAAAATAATTGACATCAACATTAACAAAAATAATAATAATCCATGTCAGTTTAACAAGTATATTACATTTTCTGTTAGTTGATTTGATTTGATAAAAATTTAAAAGTTCAAGGGTTGAAAGAGACAAAAAAAAAACTTAAGGGTAATTTTTATTTGAAAAGTTTAAGAGTTAAAAATATTATTAGGTCTTTTATTATTCTTTTTATTGGACACCTGAAGTAGTTTTATTTCCGATAATCAGGGACGGAGTCAAAATTTTGATATTAAAGAGTAAAATAAAATTTGTTGAAACTAAAAAGCATAATTCTTATTTAATAAAATATTTAATTTAATATATAAAATAAATATATTTTGTGTGTGGGTTTGAGGGGCTACAACCCCTCCACCACTCAAGTAAATCCGTCCCTGTTGATAGCATGTTACTTCAACTCTTTAAATTTTGGAAGTACCATTGTTTGGTATATGAATATGGGATAAAACCATCAAGAATCTTCTAAATATATAACAAAACTTTAAAAAATCTGATCAGATTTATACCAGCCACATACTCGTATTCAACACATAAATTCGAATAATATCCACCAAGTTTTTTTTAGTTGCCATCTTAGTTCTTCAAGACTTTATCCTAGTTAATCTGGACTGATTCGCGTCGCACACATAACTGTAGTGGATAAGTTCCCAGAAGAAATTTTCTGCATAAACAATGCTAGCTTAAGCGATACCAAATTTTAGTGTGAAATCAACGTGGAAAACCAAATATTTAGAAGTATGGGTCAACGTTACCCCCCCCCCCCCCCAAGGAACTTCTAAGAATATATTGAATTAATGTGTTAATCGTGTTGAACTGGTAAAAAAACATTACCGAATTTCAACTCACAATCTCAGCGCACTAAGCACAATTTATGCTGTATGTATATACAACTCAAGTTATGTTGTAGTTTATCAAACTCATATTATTAGCAAATACTATCAAGCTTTGACCGGCAATGCAAAGACTAATTTCGACTATGATTTCCTCCGAGAAGCACTAATTTATACAGCGGAAGAGTGAAACAAATACCCGAGGCACTCGATTGAGGCTAAGGGTGATAATGAGCCTGACAGGATCGCGAGCTACTCGGGCTCGGCTCGGTCAAAGCTCGGCTCGAGTGAGCTCAACTCGGGCTCGAGACCTTAACAAGCCGAGCCGACCCAAGCTCGACTCAAAAAACTCGTAAACAGCTCGGAATAATTATATATACATGCTACATATACACTAAAAGTAATTTCTTTAGCAAAAGAAAAGCAATAAAATAAATTAGGAAAAAATCCACTAAAAATAAATTAACTAAAATAAATTGGGCACTCTTTTCCCCTTTCCCGATATTGAATTTAGTTTCAGTGTTGGTTATGAAATGAGTTTTTAACGAGGTCCTATCTTTTATAAAAAAAAATTATAGCAAAATTGTCCATTTTGAGTCGATCCGAGCCTGACGAGCATGACGAGCTTCGAGCCCGAGCCCAATAGTATTGTTTCCGAGCCGAGCTAGAATTGAGCCCAATAACACTGTTTCAGAGCCGAGCCTGGCCAGGCTCGGGCTCGGCTCATTATCACCCCTAATTGAGGCATTGACAAGATGGTCCAAAGCAACATCTGACTCGGCTGCACTTGCTTATTTTCATTCAGTTCTCCTGAAACATTGGGTAAAATATTCATACAAGATGAAGTTGAAGTGCGGTAGTATCAGTGGCATACTGTTTTCTTTGTTTTCCACTTGCTTTTTTTGGATGAATTGTTCCTTTACTTTCATCATCGTTTCGAGCCTGAATCCAGTCGGAGTGATACTTGTCGTCATAAGGAACAACCTTCCCATCAACGAATGGTTCTCCTGCAACAAAATGAAAATTTCATAAGCAGTTGAGAAAATCATGTACTTGTAGAAATGGTTGCATCATTGCTCGACACTCTAACGTTATAAAGGCAGGAGGAATTACATGCGTGTGATACTACTACGTAACGGAGGAATGAGCGCAGGCATATTAGAATGGCATCACAAACGGAAACTCATACTAATTGGTTAAAAACCCAACTTTAGAAAGGATTAGCTGCAACTGTTGTAAAGGGCCTATCAAGGTTCATAAGTGCAAAGATTCATTTAGAGTTAGACCATGATTTCCCCCCAAAAGCACTAGTCTATACAATGGAAGAGTGAAACAAATATCAGAGGCTCCGTTGACAAGATGGTCCAAAGCAAATCCGACTTCGGTTCTCCTAAAGTAACATATCTATCAAGATTCATGAAACAAACGAACCGAACGCCATTCAGCTTGCATGAAAAATTCTCCGCCAACCACTATATTAAGCAACCAATATAGATTGCTGACAAGATAGACCTCAACACCGACGAAGAGTGAGGATAAGAACAAATAGTAGCTTCAATTTGATAGTATATAAATACATAAGCATATCATCGATTGACTTCCAAACTGTGAAACAGACCAATTGCAGATAAACTACCATGCTTCGAAGTCTCAAGTATCCCACCTACTTCTTTAATAGCAACACCAACACTGGCAAGTTCTAATGATACAAACAAGGAATCGAGAATTTCAATAACTATTCGAAGATAAACTCCTAAACGTCGGAGTAACCGAGAAAGTGAACAAGTAATCAACCATGGAAGCAAAGTCATTAATGCTTAACTGCATCCTCACTAATACGATTCCTTTTATATTTGAAATGTATTTTCCATCATAATCTTTTATTCAGCAATCAAAAACAGAGTACCCAAGCAAAGGAGAAGCAAAAGCTATACCTCCATAGCTATTATCGCCATGGCCGTCTAAATAAGAATCTGGTAAAACCCATTTCACATTAGGCAGAGCTGCAACCAACCAACACAAATCTTCATTAATTTACAATCTTGAAAAAAAAGAAAGAAAGAATTTGGAAAGCAAAACAGAAAAAAGAAGCTTACATTTAATCTTAAAAGCCAAATCTTCTGGGACTTTGCAACCAAATGCATAATAGTACTTGGTGGAAACAGAGTATATAGACTTCTTAGCTTCCTCTTCACTGATTATTAATACCAAAAATATAAACAAAAAAGAACATTTTTGGACTGCAAAAAGAGGAGGGAAAAAAGGGGGGATTTTTACCTTCCCAAAGCCAGAGCTAGGGTTTTAATGTAAGTGTTGACGATCTCATCTCGAGGTGGGTATCCCTTGGGAGCCTCCATAACCACGAACCAGTGTTCATAGTCACATCCCTCCGCCAGAACTGGAGTTCGATTCAACTCGACTCTCTCTGGAAGCACTGAGTCATTGTATCCCGAGTCGCTGGAGATGTATCTCGAGAGTATACGTCTACTAGACGACGGATAAGTTATGAAACGGCGACCGGTTAGCTTTTGAACGACGCTTAACAACGGTTCCATTTCGATTCCCTTTTTACCTTCAGTGAGGCGCGGTGAGAGGGTTAAACGGGATATTGTCAAATTCTATCCTTTTCGGGTACAATTGACTAAAGTTTAAGAGTATATTTTTTAATAGACAGGTCGTATAAATTTACATGATTTTTCTTTAAATGTTAGATCCTTAATTATAACCGCCAACACCCAACACCTTAGATCTTAAACATGAGCATTCTTAAATCTTGTTTTTTAATATTGAGTTTTATTTTGATACTCACCTCGTGTAAAATATTTTTACACAACTCTTCTATAAAATCTAAAATCTTAACCCTAACACCCTAAATTCTAAACTCTAAACTCTAACTTTTAAACCCTAAACTCTAACCTTAAACCTTAAATTCTAAACCTTACAACCTAAACCCCTAAACTAAACCCATAACCCATAAATTTAAAAAGCATATGTAAACTTTAATTTACACGGACTTTGTATCAAACTTTTTCTCTTTTTTTAAACATTTTATTTTCACCTAATATTAATAATATTTTCTTTTTCATTAGGACTATTTGTTGAATTCAATTATGAATAAATATTTGATGCACCGCCAGTGAATTTTTTTTCTACAAGCAGGTTTCTTAAGCTGTCACGTACCCTTTTTAAGGCCCTAGACGCTAAATCACAAATTCTAAATCTCAAGCCATAAAATCTATTCACAAACCTTAAAACCTAATCACAAACACTAAAACCCTAGCCTTAAATCATAAGTCCCAAAAAATAAGTACTTGTGAAAAACAAAATTTTCACCCCATGTGCATAAAATATTTCCCCTTCAATGATCAAATCGATTTTATTTTAATTATTAAATATTTTTTTATTAATTAAATGATTAGACTTTCAATTTAACTTCATTTATACAATAATTATGCTTCAAAATAAACACATTTATTTGTTGTAATTGAAATATATTAGCATAGGCATTGACTATTGTGGTGAAAGGAAAAGCAAGCATCACCATACACCTGAATGTAATATTTTACAACACGAAACCAAACCAAACACTCCCTAAGACAACATCACCGGCAGTACATGTGAAGTGGGAGCCGAGGCTCCGGTACAGCTTGGAGTGGGTATTTTTTAGGGGTGGAAAGTCCAAATATTTCCTCCATATTCAAATCATTTTCCGAGGTATTACCAGGTAATTTCCAAGTAAATCCATGCAAAACATTAGCCAAACTCACTTGAATGACCTTAATCCCCAGAGGATGACTGGGGCACATCCTCCTCCCTGCCCCGAACGGCAACAACTTGAAATCCCGACCTCTGATGTCAACCGTCTGTTCCATGAATCTGTCGGGGCAGAACACATCGGGGTTGTTCCAATGGCTAGGGTCCCTCCCGATTGCCCAAACGCTGACGAGAGCTCTAGTGCCCTTGGGAATGTCGTAACCGAGTAGTTGGCAGTCTTGGCGAGCCACGCGTGGCGTGAGCATGGGTGCCACTGGGTGCAGCCGTATTAACTGTAATCACTCATTTTTGTCCGAATTTTTAGTATTTTTAGTATTGTTGTAATAATATTATTATTAATATAAAAAAATTTAAAAAAATAAATAATTAAAAAAAGAGAAAATTTGTGTGGAGCTAAAGCCTCCACATCCCCCTTTAACAACCCCAATTGCCTATATAAAGACATGGGGAGATTGAGAAATATGGAGCCGGCCAAGACTTTGCCCAAATAAGAGAGCTTAGCTCTCGGGTAGCCAAGGACCGGGCAGTGTAGGCCAAGGCTTTGCACCTATAAAACGTCACTAAAGGTCAAAAAAACGTCGCTAAAAACCTATTTTGCAGTAGTGATAGTGAAAATAAATTAGGGATCTACGCCATTTTGAAAATTATTTAGTTGAATATGCCAATTTGTTGTAAAGTCATTTTTTGATGGTACCTACAACTTAGTGAAGGAAAAATACTTGTGTTGGGTAATCAATTCATGACTTAAAGAGGAGAGAGGATGTCAACAAGAAGTTTAACGGAATTTTTTTCTGGTTAATTCAGTAATTTTATTTTAGGTAGAATCAGTAAACGATTAAAAGTTTTTTTAAAATTCGGTTATCAATTAATTCGGTTCGAAACTGGTTATTAACTGAATTAAACGAAATTATTATATATTAAATATTATATATATTATATATTTATTTTTTGTCATTAAACTTTTAAAAGTTATAAAATGATCATTAAATTTTTATATATTACAAAATTGTCATTAAACTTTATCAAATTAGCACAAAATTATTATTAAATTTATTAAATTATTACAAAATGGTCATTAAACTTTTTAAAATTTATCAATAATTTATAACGTACAATGAGTCAATGATCATTTTGTAATAGTTCAATAAGTTTAATGATTGTTTTGTAACTTCTAAAAGTTTAGTGACTAAAAAGATCATTTTAGCATAGTTTGTGACCATTTGCATAATTTACCCAAAATTTTATAAAGATTTCGATTAATTCGAAAACTGACTGAATTAATCGAAATTTTTTTCTGTTCGGTTAAAATTTTTTGAAAAATTTTCGGTCCAATTAACGGTTAAAAGGATATTTTTTTAAATTATATATATATATTTAAGGTTTAGGGTTTGTAGTTTAGTTAGTTACATGTATGGTTTAGGGTTTAGTTTTATATATTATAAATAATATTTTAGTTTTGTAATATAAATTGTAAATAATATTTATTTATAAATTTAATATATTTATAAAATTATATTATAAATATTATAAAATTATATCATGAGATAAATGAAATGAAGTTCAACTGCAGTATTATTTATATAATATTTTTGTTAGAATTATATCAAGTCTTTAAGTTGGCTTGATGGCTTAGTGTAAATCTTTCATCCTTGAGTTTTTTTGGTTCGAGCCTTCCCAAATGTAATATTTTCTTAATTTTTTTCTAACAAAACGACGTCGTTTTGGCCTATCTTAAGCATCAAAATAACTATATCAAAACAACACCGTTTTGCATTTAACAGACCGTTACAGTTTAACGGTCGAGTGACATTTTGTACAATTTACCAAAGTTCAGTAATATAGTAGTATCATTTTATAGTTTAGTGGTATGTTTGATAGAAAGGTTAAAGTTTAGTGACATTTCATGTACATAATGACTTGACTTAAAATCTGATATATGACAAATCAATTAATAAAAAAATCAGCATTTGTGATAATTAATTTTCAAATTTCTTATTAATTAGCAACTCACGTATAAGATTTGATTAAAAATCTTAAGACAAAATTAGTAAAAGTTAAGGTTTTGGGTTATTAAACAATCAAGTTTTTGTCCCACGTTATATAAAAACATGTATTAATTTTTGGTATAATGCCAAAAAAAATACCTCTAACGTTTGATAGAATAATCATTTAGTTCACATATTTTTTTGGTCCACTTTCACGCCTAGCGTTTTATTTTGGATCAAAATAGCCCTCCATTAAAGAAAATCGTTAATTGACTAACGGTCAACGCGAGATGATGATGTGGCATGTTGACCTAGCTTGGGACGCTAGCATGGCAAAGTTCCATGTTAGCAAAAAAAATATTTTTTTATTTTTTAAAATAATTAATAATAATTGATTTTTTTTTAAAAATAAAAAATTTATTTGATTTTTTAAAAAATATTTTTTCTTACTTTTTTTAAAATATAATAAATATAATAAATTAACATTTTTAATTTTAAAAATTTAAGAAATAAATTAAATAAATTATTATGTATTATTTATTTTTTTATAGAAAATTTAAAAAATAATAATTTATTTAATTTAATATTTTTAATTTTTAAAATAAGAAATAATACTTTATTACTATTTTAAAAATTAAAAACAATAGAGTAAATTAAATATTATTTATTAATTTTTAAAAAATAATAAATCAAATAATTTATTATTTTTATTTTTAAAAATATTAGATTAAATAAATTATTATTTATTATTTTTAGAAAAATTAAAAATATATCTTTTTTAAAAAATTACTGATGTGGCACTTGCAATATTAGTGTCCTAAGTCAAGTCAACATGCCACATCATCATCCCGCGTTGACCGTTAGTCAACTAATGGTTACCATCTGCGAGGGGTCATTTTGATGAAAATAAAATGTTAGGGGCGAAAGTGGACAAAAAAATAATAGGAACCAAAATGACCATTCCATCAAACATTAGGGGTAATCTTTGGCATTATGCCTAATTTTTTATTTACTTCTAATTTTAGTTTGAGTTGAACCCAATAAGTGGTCTCAGTGGAAAAGCAGATGATGTTCATCCTAAGAGATATGAGTTCAAATCCCTTTATCTGCAAGGTCTGTGCATTGTTAAAAGGTTAAAAATATGTATGAACAAATACTATTATTCATGTTATTCAAAGTTTCAGGCTCGAGTCCTTCAAAATGTAATGATAAATACTTGATGTGAAAATTTAAATGAACAATCAGTTCTTAAATTATGTCATTTGTTTATTTTTAGTCTTTAAATTATATTTTTGATCAAAATAAGTATCAAAATTATTAATTCTAGCCACCTTACTCTTGATCAGGGCCATCCCTGAGGGTGGGCTATAAGGGTTATAAGGGCGACGACCTAAGGCCCACCGTTTATAATTATAAGTGTTTAAATTTAATAATAGTTTAATTTTTTAATATTTATTATTAAGATCTAATTTTTTTAATATTTATTGTTAGGGGTCTATTATTAAAATTTAATATTTTTTAATACTTGCGGTTAGGGGTCTACTATTAAAATTTAATTTTTTAATATTTGTTATTAGTAGTCTACTCTTAAAATGCATTTTTTTTCCAATATTTGTTATTAAAGGTCTAATTTCCCCCAATACTTGTTATTATGCCCTAATTTTTCCCAATATTTGTTATTAGGTACATACTATTAAATTTTAATTTTTCATTACTTGTTATTAAAGCCCCGATTTTTTTCTATTATTTGTTATTAGGAGCTAACTCTTAAAACTCATTTTTAATACTTATTAGGGGCCTAATTTTTAGATTTGCACATAGACCACTAAAATTTCAAGAACGAGCCTACCCCTAGCCATTATCTAAATTAAAAATATTTCGATCAATTAGACATTGACACGTTATAAAGATTTATGTATTTACTTTGATAAAAAATAGTTTATGAAATATGAACTAAAAGCAAAAAAACATAATTTAGATATTTTTTGACAAAAAATAATTTAATTACTTAAAGCGGTAAAAAATAATAGTTTATGTACTTGTTAAAAAAACTAAAAAAAAAACATAGTTATAGTTTAAGGGTTGAGATTTCAATTTAAGCCTCTTAAAAACAATATAACATCTAAGGCAAACTGCACATTTCATTCCTCAACTTTCACTTTATTCCTTTCTTGGTCATTAAATTTAAAAAAATAATTTAATCACTGAACTTTTAAATTATTTTTTAATTATTCGAACAATAAATCAGAAATGTGTTTCTTGAACCTTATTATTCGACTGATAAATTATTCCACGAAAATTCGATTCTAGGTTACTGACCTTATCAACATATTAATTTGAACCTTAATTTAATTGCATAATAACAATGTTATATGATCCAAAAAGTTTGCTATACACCTCCCTTAGCCTAAAAATACTTGTTGCTGACTGCTATTCAAAGTTCTCATGGATTATATACCTAAAGTTTAATTAAGAATAAATAAAAGTGATTTCCAGTTTTGGATCATATTGAAACACTGTTGGGAACTCCCCTGCATGTTACTCCAGGGTCCGAGCTCGGTGCAAGAAGCTCATACGGTAACACCCCGGCTCCACACCGGTTCTTGAGATTAGGATCGGCGTTCCTTTTCTCGATCTCCTTATCTATCCATCTGATCTCAGCTGAGAACCAGTAAAAGGCTTCGATGATCTCTGCATCGCCGGACCATATCGAGGGATGTTGTCGTTCCCCCAAGTACTCCTCGTCAGGTGAGTGTGTTGACAAGTTGTCGACCACAGCCATGAACTTTGTAGCTTGTAGTAAACTTGGCAATGCTAGTAGGAAATATTTTTGTGGATCGTTGAGGAAGTTAACGTACTCAGGGTCGTTTCCGTCGGGTATTAATCTCCGCATCAGAGGTGGACGGTTAGGCACGTAGCCACCGTAAGGGTATTGTCCGAAATTAAGTGCAGCATGTTGGGCTGATGCAAGCCAAATGAGGGTGGTGAGGATGGAGACTAAATCCTCCGGGGTTTTCAACGAGGGCCACCATGACTCGTTGCTGAGATCGGCATGGCCTACATAGACGGACTCATGGTACCAGTTTTGTAGCTCTCTGTCACCACAAATCACACTCGAGTCCAGATAGTAATGGTTCACGTAGGTTCGGACCCAATTCTCGAGGGCGTTCCATATTAGTAGCCCGTCCGCGGCATAAGGGTAGTCTTCAATCAAGAGCTTTAGACCATGTGGTTGTGTTGGGTCAGACACAGCAATTCCCCTGTGTGATGAAAGGACAATTCTTTAGGTTCAGTTCATTGCCAAATGTGGCAAAACATACTACCATGTTAAGAAAGTAAAAATTTGTCCAAATGTTCTAAAATAGATAACCTATTGAAACTCAATTATTTGTTTTGTTTTCGTCTCAAATTTCGGTATTTACCTTCGGATAAGGTCGGCAGGTAGGCTCTGCTGGTCAAAGCGCCAATGACTCCGGTAAGCCGCAGCGCTAATCTCCATGCAATAACGACCGGGAGTAAAGCAATCCTCGATAACACCATCGGCGTTGATCAAGTTTTGTCGAGCTAAAGCGTTGATCTCTAGCATATATCTCATGTGTGGATCCAAAAGCTTAAAGATGGGGTGCATTGCACTCATTTGCCTATGTGCAGCCAATATAAAGGGCTCCATGCATGCATGTGTACATAACCAGTGGTTAACCAGTTGGTGAACCCCGGCATCGTTGGAGCAAACGTGAGCCTTTGCAAGCTGCCAAATCCAATTCGTGGTTGCATCAACAGGCGGTGTGATGACACGCTTGGCTCGGGACTGTGGTGCGGTATGCGGAAGGCTTAGTTCGATGGCAATCGGCTTGAGAGTCCCGGTTGGAGTCAAGAAAAATATAGTACGGGTAGCATATGATTTCCGGCCATCAAGCGCGTTGATCCGATCGAGAAACGGTAGATAAATGTCATGATAATCCAGTATAAACAACTTGTTTTCATCCAAAGCCTGAGTTCAAATTTTCCAAACACAATTAAAATCAACAATCTTTATATGGTAAAACAACAAAGCTATGTTTTGATAAATTTAGTACAAGATTTACCTGTTGAACTGTCATGCCATTAAGCTGTCCCACAATGTGCTCTTCTTTGAGTGCAGATTCTTGGGGACCATAGATCTCGGGGTCGAGCTTGCTTACTGGTGGAAAAGATGTAAGTCGCTCGATGTTGACAGGGTTGACACCGGCCAATGCTTGGCGGCCGAATTCGTCATCCCGCAACCAGGCAAACTTGTCCTCTGCACGCGTCGACATCACACGTTAGCTTTTAGCAATCTTTTGATCCCACATTTAGAATGTGCAGAATGCAGATATTTCACGTACTGGAAACAACTTTTGGGGTTTCATATTTGAGGAGTCCGCTAGATTCTTGTAATCTGGTGACCATTTTCGGCAACTTCTCCACGGTTTCTTGCTGCAAACCTAATTTGAGGAGCAGCCCTTCTTTGTAAAGGTCATCGATGTCGTCGAACGAGGTTATGTCGCGTTTATGGGCCGAAATGCTGGCTTTCAACTGCGGCAACAAGTTGTGTAGCACCGCTCTTTTCCTACCGGCAGTGAAAGTATTTCTCTTCGACTCCTCGAATTGTTCGTCTCTCGGCACGTACATCGGCAATGGCTTCTCGATTCTGCTCTCGGCCTGCATGTCTGCCATTTACAAACAAGTACTCAGAGTTCAGCATTCCATTACAACAAGTAAAAATGGTATCCATGTACATACATATATGTAAGTACATTTACCTGTTTCAGAAGGAAGACGACCGGTTCGACACCGTCTCGGGTACGGAATCTTGTCGCCACCAAGCGTTGGCCTGGCGAAATCAATGCCCCTGTCTGGATTTCCCAAATCATTGTACACATCGAAGTCGTAAACCCTGTCGGAGAGTTTCCTTACACCTTTGTCATTTCCCCTGAGATCCCTTAGCTCGTTTTCTCTCAATGCTCGTAAAGCTTTTGGTGTCTGGTCGGGTAAATAAGGCTGCTCAAACAAAAGAAAAAAACATAACATCAGAAACCATTTTCTTGGTCAGATTAGCTTAACAAAAAGCAGTTGAAAAAGTAAAACTGTTTTGAATTGTTAAAAAACAATTGAAAATTCCAGTGTCAGCTTTGACTGATTCAAGTTCAACTCTGTCCGATTGATGAAATATTCAAAAGCTTAAAGCTTTGACCTTTTGAAAATTCAATGCTTTATGAAAAAAAGTAGTTCGGGTTAATGGCAAACCTGATTGGAAAAGAAAATCCGTTTTCCGGCGTGGTTTCTGGTGGATTGAACCCAGGAATTGCAGGGAAAATGAAGAGGGCCGCATGCAAATCCTTCAAGGGTGATGCTTTCCAGGAAAAACTCCTGTTGGTGTTTGTTTGTCACCGTGATGGCCCCCGGGATCCCGAAATCCGACGCCACCGTGAACTCCGCCGTGTAATAAACTCTTTCAGCTTTCACGTTTGCTTTCTTGGACCAATCTTTCAGCACTGCTGCACTGCTTTTCTTTGGACCATTGGTTTCTTCATTGGAAAAACAAACAAAAACCCAGACTTACAAAACTGAAATTTAAACATACCCAGAATTCAAAAGGCAGTAATTGTTTAAAAAAGAGAGGACTTACTAGGATCTTGTTCATTGCTGATGAGTTCCAACACGACATTCCTTCCGAACATGTCGGTAAAAGCGTCGAAATGCTTAACCAAAGTCTCTTTAAAATCCTCCTTGTTCTTGTTCCTGATCGTAACGGCAGCTCTTACCTTGAATTCGACAGCCTTCTCCTTTTGGTTCGGCACCCCCTTGATCAAATCTTCACTGACGGCAGCCACGACGGGTGCCTTGAAAACCTTCCTCAAATGCACCGCCGGAAGAGGCGGGAACCGGTTCTGTCGCTGTCGGAAACAAGTGGCATTACCAGAACAATTCAGAAACACTTTCGAAGAAGAAACAAACAATGATCTCTCGATCAAAGAACAACCCATCATTTCTTTTGCCAGTGCCATTGCTTTGATAATCAATTCCTCTGTTTCTTGGTCTGTTCTTTGTTATCAAAGTTCTGGGTTTTTTTCCTTCTTTTTTTTTGTTTTTTTGAGGATTCAATTGTGGGTGGTGTGGTATTTATATACAGAAACAGAGAGGAAATCAAGTGTTCGAACTTTCATAAGTGTTACTTTATGCGTTCCTCACCGTCCACACGTTTTTCAAAATCTTATTTTTGCGTGAGTTTAACAGGAACTGATGTTTTTGTTTTGACACTAAATTTTTGCTACTCATTTTTTTATAATCGGTCTTAAATAAAAAATCAACCCCTAAATTATATTATTTATTTATTTTTAATTCTTAAAGTAAATTTTGTCAAATCAAATATTTAAATTATTATTTTTAATTATTTTAAGTCCAATCATTATCTAAAATAAAAAATATTTTAGTCAATTATGCGTTGACACATCACAAAGATTTATGTATTTATTCTGATCCAAAAGATAATTTAGAGATAAAAGGCAAGAAAAGTATAATTTAGGTATTTTTGACAAAAAAAATAGTTTAAGTACTTAAATTGGTAAGAAATAATAGTTTAAGTACTTATTATGATTAAAAAGTAATTTACAGGCTAAAAGCAAACACATGACATAATTTAAACCTTGATTTTAAGGTAAAGTTTACTAATAGTCACTAAACTAAAAAAAATATAATCATTTTGATCACGGGCTTTTTAAAAAATACAAAATAATCATTAAAATTATAAAACTATTATACAATGATCATTGGGCGCTATAAAGTAACGCAACAATTGGAATAATTTAATGATTATTTATAACCGCTTGATAAATTTAATGATATTTTATAACTTATTACTAAAGGCAAACGATTATATTTTTATAGTTTAGTGACTTGTATACTTTACCCTTAATTTATTAAGAAAATCAAAGAAATTAGGCTGCTGAGCCGAGTAAGCGACTCGGTTGGGGAAAGCATTGAGAAAGTGAGGAGAAGGTGAAATGGCTTTTATAACCTTGCCTTGTCTGAAAATGACAATAGTATTACTCCGTCCTAAAAATGTGCATTAAACTCAAATCTATGCTTTATTAGGATTCGGATAAAAATTTTGCATTCAATAAATAATTGAGAATTAATATCATGTCAGGGGTCGAACCTATAAAATTATAAGAAGAATAAACTTATTAAATTTTAGAGGATAAAAATAATTTTTTCATACAAAATACATAAAAAAATTTAAATCATGTATAAATTTCAAATTTCGCCACAGTCATCTCTCATTCCATCCCTGCTTTATTTTTTTACTCTATAAAATTATTAATAAATCTAAATTAAAATAGAGATATTAAATCTTAAATTTCAAAATAGTAGAATGGCTGAAAACATAATTAAACCAAAATTATGTAAGCTTGTATATTTACTCTTCAATTGAATTTAGGAAAAAAAACTTTCAAACTATTCAAAGACGGAATTATGTAAGCTTGTATATTTACTCTTAAATTTTAGTGGTCTCAATCAAAGACGGAATTACAGCAAGCGCTGAGGGCTGTGGCTCCTTTTCAAATAAATTTATATTAAAAATTTAATGTGATTTTTAGTTATTTTGACCTCCAATTTTTTAATTTAGTTGAATTTTGTCTTTTTATTTTTATAATTATTTATATTTTCTCCCATAATTTTGATTTATGGCTTCACTTTTAGTCTCAATAATAAAGAATATCGTTGTTCCTCCTAAGTGACTCAATATGTTTAAGGACCGTTTCTTTGCAACTACCTTTGAATTATTGACCCAATATGAATCAATTAACTACAAATCTGTCGGATTAAACACTAAACCACAGGTTTTCAGTTTCACACGTAAATGAAATAAAATAAGAATTTGATTGTTTTAAACCAAACAGGTTTGACAAATACTTTTGATTCATTTAGTCTTGTAAACTTGTAATTAACTACGTTTTTTTATCTGATCAAGTATATTCGGCCGATTGGGCAAGCTGCTCATCTTTGTTCTCTCATATTCCTTTAGATCATAGGTTTTTAGACCCATTACGAGCACTCTCATTCATTCCACTAAAGTTTCACTTATCCTCCCATCTAGGTAGAATTAAGATTAAATTTAAGATTTGTTAAAAAAATCATTTTATTCAAGTATAAGATAATATCCGTGTCCAAAGACAGATCCAAATGGGAGGTGGAGGAACAATTGCCCCCTAACTTTAAATGTTTTAATTGGGTTTAGGCCACTAATAGTCTTAAAATCATTACAATTAAGTGCTTGTCACTCTCAATTTTTTTGTTTATTGTTTTCTATGACCCAATAAATGTAAATGAATGAAATTAAGACTTGGCCCCTTATTTTCCCGATTTAATTAATTTTTACTATCTTTTAATTTTAAAATTAGGGAAATTAAACCATATCTCCCTTAATTTTTATGACTTAATTACTTTTTAGAACTCTATTCATTTCAAAACTAATCAACTTGTCCCTCTCATAGTTCAGTCTTGGCTTCCAGGGGCAGATCGTGGCATTAAACTTTGAGAGAGCCAACTATAAAATTAAAATAATTTTTAAAAAATTTTGAGAGCCATTAAGATAAGTTTTAAATTTTTTTTGGAGATTCATTATTTATACAAAATAAAATAAAATTTGGAAGGGCCATGAAACAAAGTTTTCAAATTTTTGGGCAGCCATTATATATATATATATATATGTATAAAGAATTTTTCTTAATTTTAAAAATTAAATAGCTAATTTTCTAAGTTTTGGGAGCTAAGGCTCTCCTAACTCTATAGTGGATTTGTCTCTGGTGACTTCGTCCTCGTCTTGTGTTCAATTTCATATATAGATAAATTCATATAGCTACAAACTAAACTATTCAAACCCGAATCACCTAAATAGAACCACTCCTCGGGTTCAAAGTATGCTTTTACTAACCCTAAAACCAAGATGAAATTATGGAAGAAACATCCTCCCTATCGGTGCCTTAATATTCAAAAACTTTGACTTGGTTCATGTGTGTGTAATGTGTATTTGCTGTCTATTATATGGCATGTTGGTCGCAGCGTGGTGCACAAAGATGATTTATTTGTAGACCACAAACCATGCATGCAAACATATAACCACAACTATTTAATTTGATTAATAATATTTTAGTCTAATCTTTGGATTTTCTTGACTTTGGACCCCCAACATTTGTCAACTTTTATACTAATTCTCCTTTTCTTTTATTTTCTAAATATTTGTCTCCAAAATTTAGTAGTATTATTCTAAAGTCATCGCGTTGGTGTGGAATATAATACATTCATTTCACATCGTTTGATTCAAGATCTTAAGTCATATGATGTCGCCTTGAATTCTATTTATAATAATTTGAATAAATCTAACTTCAACGAATTATGTTTGAATATATTATTTCGTATGGTTTTCCTATTAAATGACTACAATCTCAAATATAAATATATTTTTTTCTTGAAACGACGTATATTCTTTTTAAGTTATAAATTTCTTTGGAGACAATACTTCAACATAACTCAAAGTCACATGTAACGTTTGGCTCGCTGTTTGAGCCTGAGCAACGACAATCATCTTAGATTGAAAAACAAGCATACGTTAATAAACTAAAATTCAAAACCAAAATATAATCCATCCTAAATAAATTAGGATGATAATATGTACATCTGCGATTAAAACTACAATAAATGACCTGTCTTAAGATTGTAAGAAAAATATAAGATCGTATGTAGTATTAATATGTCAGTAACAATAATAGTGTAATACAATGCAATAGCAATAACACAATAGAATAACTGTAATCGAACATAGTTGAAAATTAAACGAAGAATTTTGTTGAGGCTTGTATGAACAGTTTTCTTAAGACATATTTGTTATCTCTTCGGTTCTTTGAGTCACACTCTCAAGATACAACAACAGACGATCACAACAGTAGTATAATAATAAATTGAACACAATCTTATCTTTCATTATCACCGGAAGGAATGAACATAGAAGGAATTTTTGATATTGACGTTTTTGATCTGGTGGTTTGAAAGAGATTAAATTGATTCATGAAGAGTTTTGTGGAAAATTTTCTTATTGTATCCAAAACTAGTAGATAAAAAAGTATCCATTGTCATATGATCATCACCTTCTTTAGAGCATGATATTCTCCTTCATTCATCTTATGACGCCTTCGTCGGAGGCACCGTCATGGTTGTTAACTCTACTTATCCCATCCATTGATTCTTAAATTAGTTGGTATATTGTTATTGTTATAATATTTATAAAGTCGTAAGTTTGAGTGTTTAAGTAAATAATAATATTCGATTTAAGGGTTTATAGGAAGTTTTATACCATATATATATATATATATATTGGAAAACCAATATACCATTTCGTCCCTTTTATTTGTCAAAATAAAATTAAAAAGAGATTGTGGAGCAAAACGGGCAGAGCAATTGATGTCTTAAATTTGAGTGACGTTGACATTGACAAAAATAAAAAGTCAACTAAAACCGAACACCACCGTCCAACAAAACAGGTTGGAGAGGACAGATAGAAAAACGGCTGTGAATGAAGACCGAATTCCGCCTAAAATGTGGGCCGCAATTCATTACGGTTTATTATATCTACCGGTGATTGGGTCACCGGCCGGCCCGAGGCAATCTTTTTGTCCGGGTTACCTGTGATTTTTAAGGGCCCCAAAATAATCTGATGATCACCAAATCCACCATCTACCTTATCACCGACCGCTCATGTTGAATATGTTGTTTCTCCGGCCAGTCGAATTGGTGGGACAAAATTGAAAATTCAACGAATGATTTAAATTTTTTTTAAAATATAGAAAAGAACTGTTAAATCGATTCGAGCACCAGTCCGATTCTTACTTACAACGTTAATATACACAAGGGACGGAGCTAGGATCAAATGTTAGAAAGGGTAAAAATCTATTAAGTCTTTAAATCTAAAATTTGTGAGGGACAAAAATCTTATTTTATTACTATTTAAACTAAGAGAGACCTCAAATGCAATTATAAAAAAATATTAGGAGGGACTTAGCATGGCTCCCCTTATACACACCATAGTCAATCATATAATTGTATAACCTACTCAATAATAACTACTTCAACCTAAATCAAAACAATTCACATGTAGTTTACATAAGTTGTATAATCATATATGTACAGATTGGGTATAATTCGATTGATATTATTTATAGTATTATATACATGATGATTTAAGATCTAGCATGCTTAAATATTCAACATTTTTGATTTAAAGGTGAGAGCAGAATTAGAGAAACTGAATTTCAAAGAAAATATTGCTTAACTACAATTTTTTTTCAAGGAAAATATGAGAGTAACGTGCAATATTAATAATTTCATGGGAGAGAAAAAGACTAAGGAATATTAATGATTTAATTGTTAAAATATAAATTAACATTTTATGATATTTTCTACTTTTCTTAAATTTGTTAGTGTATTGAATATTAATTTAAAAATAAGATTAAAATTTTAGAATTTTAAACTGGATGTATATGTTTTTGTTAATTTTATTTTGATTTAAGTTTTATGAAATGTTTTATTAGAGGTTTTCTTAAACTCTCTTTTTTCTTTCTTTCCTTCCTATTGTCGTTCTCTATTTTTTTTTTCTAATTTACAACACTAGTTTTCGGTCGGTGTGGACAGCCAATGATATTTCTTATTTTTAAAATTTTTTTTTTAATAAAAAAATTATTATATATTTTTTTTCTTACATTTTGTTGTGTTTGTTCTGTCTGTCTTTGGGGCATGAATTTCGTTTATCTTGTGACACGGTTCTCATATACCTTTGTGGTAGTTTGTTGTTCGTGTAGCAATCATCAAAACGCACATAATTTATTATGAAAGGTCGACGATCTAATATGATTAGATCCTATTTGTGATAGTTTACCGATGTATTCAGAACTATTAGCGTAGTAGTCTATAAGATTGATTCTGTCCATCACCACTCTTACATACTATTTAACCGTTTAGTTGGATAAAGGCAAATATATTTTAATAATGTTTATTAAGTTTCTGTGAAAGATGAAAATCATATTCAAAAGAAAGATTTTGTTATTTCTTCACACTCCTTCGAATTTTTATGTTTTATTGTTCTTCTGGTATACGTTTTTTCTCTGTTTATGCTTGAATATATTTTAATATATCTTTCCGTAACTTCAATGAAATCAGACTTTCTTTATGTGCAATAGTCAAACAAAAAGGGATTGATGTAAACCCTCCATCAAATCAGAATGCAAGAAAAGAAAGGCCAATAAAACATACAAGCCTGAACAAGTGAATTATCTTGCATTAACATAACACAATGAAAAGGAAAGGCCATTCTTATATCCGCATAGCCACAAGAATGTGCATGCCCTTCACAGCACACATATGTTTCACGAGTTCATTTCCCCTATTTCTGATCTCAAACCACAAACAAAGAAGAAACATCTCCTTCAATCATATTTGCTCGTGTATGGTGTGGTTTACGAGAGTGATTTCAGCATTGAAATTTATGATTCTCTATCTTCTTCAAGTGGAGTTGCAAATTTTGACCACAAAGGACATAATAGTTTACTATGATTAAATCGGCTTATACGTGTTAAAATATTGTGTTGATAATCAATTACTAGTTAATCTGACGGTTAAAATATTAATATTGTAAATAAAATAAATTTTATTATTCGTGACATGTTGGCTAAATAAAGTACAACACGTTAATTGAACTTTTGAGACAGGAATAGTTTGACACGGATCATGTACACGAACCTAATCATTGACGAAAGTTTTGATTGTGGATGAATAAATACCACAACTTTAAAAATCAATAATTGGCAATAACTATAAGTCTATGAACATACCCACTTCCACTTAGCTATATGTATAGCCACTAAACCGAAATTGTACATAGTAAAAAGAAATTGGGTTCTTTCCTTACAATTTTGTTTGTCAATAAATTCTATGCCGCTGTACTATGTATATTCAAATGACGAGATTCGAGTTTGGACAGTTTTTTTGTAATGTGTATTATCAAAGGGATAAGATAAATAACATATATTTTCTTAAGACCACACCAAATGATGAAATTTTTTATACCCTATAATCAAATGAAAACCATTTGGTTGTAAGATATAAGTGTTGAGGATAGTGGTAAGATATATGGAGAGAAATCAACTTTAAACTTTGAAGAAAATATAGTTGAAAGGAACAACCTCAAACCTCGAGCATCGATCGTAAAACAAACATGTACTTTCTCTCATTGCTTACCGGCCGGTCGAAGCTAAGTAAAAATTGTCTACCCCTTTTCGTTGCCCATATTTATGTTCTATCATTAAAAAAATAGATTTATGGTTTAGGATTAAGGTTTAAAGTTATGGCCTATTGTTAGGGTTTAGGGAATTATAGGTAGAGTATATTTTTAGGGTGTAGGATTTAGTGTTTAGGATTTAGAATTTAAAGTTAGGACTTAGGATTTAATTTTTTTAGTATTGAAGCACTAAAAAGGGACAACGGGTTTTGAAATTTCATTTTCTTTTTCTTCAAGTTGTATTTTTTTGGCATGAAATCTAAGTTCTCACGTGTTCCTCATACATGTACAAGTGTGTGTAATCTCATTGTTGAATGATTTTGTACATAGGCACATGGCGTGAATGGCAACACGTAGTATGTGCAGGGTTTAGGGTTTAGGATTTAGAATTTAAAGTTAGGACTTAGGATTTAATTTTTTTAGTATTGAAGCACTAAAAAGGGACAACGGGTTTTGAAATTTCATTTTCTTTTTCTTCAAGTTGTATTTTTTTGGCATGAAATCTAAGTTCTCACGTGTTCCTCATACATGTACAAGTGTGTGTAATCTCATTGTTGAATGATTTTGTACATAGGCACATGGCGTGAATGGCAACACGTAGTATGTGCAGGGTTTAGGGTTTAGGATTTAGAATTTAAAGTTAGGACTTAGGATTTAATTTTTTTAGTATTGAAGCACTAAAAAGGGACAACGGGTTTTGAAATTTCATTTTCTTTTTCTTCAAGTTGTATTTTTTTGGCATGAAATCTAAGTTCTCACGTGTTCCTCATACATGTACAAGTGTGTGTAATCTCATTGTTGAATGATTTTGTACATAGGCACATGGCGTGAATGGCAACACGTAGTATGTGCAGGGTTTAGGGTTTAGGATTTTTGTTTATTGAAGCTTCATTTTCGTTTGCTTCAAGTTGAATGATTTTTGGAGAAGATTCATGTCATGCATGTTTATAAACTTACAACTTCACTCTCATTTAGGTCGCCTCCCCTATGATTTTCTTTAGGCGTGAATGTCAGCACGTAGCATGTTTCATGCAGGTATGTTTACGCATTTATGTGGCTATAGAAGTTTATAACATGCATGGTATATTTATATGTATTAAATTTAAGGCTGCATCGTGTATTTAGTTATGTGATGTGCTGAATCCAATGAGTGGCTTTAGTAAAAAATAAGATTATGTTCATCTCGAGTTCGAGCACATATGTGTGCTCGTTGTTAAAAAAATATGAACATATATTATTATGTAGTCATATCAGTATATTCAAAGAAATATTGATGTGCTAAATACATGTATATGTACATGGAGGTTACTTAGAAATTTATGTATTTATATTAGAAGGATTATGACGTTAACTTTCATTTTGTTTATTAGTTTATATTATGTATTTACTGGTGCAAACAGCTCATTATATACTATTGTTGTTCAAACATTTGTAACTTATAAAACTTGAAAAATGTACTCATCAATTCAACTATAGACTAATCTGAATCTGAAAAAAAGTTAATTACAAAAAAAACTTGAATCTAAAAAAAATCCAAGCAAGACAAATTTAAATAGAATTCGCCTGTTTTTTTTTGTGTCACTTTTTATGCCCTATCAATGATCTTATGCCATAAAAAGGTACATAAAAAAGGACAAACGAATTCGTCTGTACTATTTTATTGATAATACACGTGACATAAAATTATTAATAAGACATATAAAGGAACATAAAAAAGGACAAACGTAAATTGACAATGAACTATATGACCATATTGGACTCACTCATACAAGAGGGTACCATCATGTTATTTGTCATTGGGCTGTCAGGTCCTCGGTTTGAATCCATGACAGCTCGATGTCTGAATTAGGCCCAAAAATACAATCTGTTTTCCTTTTCCCATAAATGAAAAATGAACATACATGGGTTTAACTTGAGAGAATAAAAGGACAAAGTTGATAGTTGGAAATTAATGGTGTCTGAATGTCCTAATTAGGGACTTTTATAGACATTTAAGAAAGGTCTCTTGGTTAAAGGTCCTACAAATAAGTCGTTTTACAAGTTTTTTTTTCCCCTTATTAATTCCCTCTAGATGGTCTACAAGGCTCATATGACATAAAACGTGTGATTTACGGGTATCAATTATTCTGATTGACAAAATATATTAAGCCAATAAAGTATATTACTTAACCAGAGTCCATATAATCACAAGTCATCTCTTTTCTCCTGTCAAAACATTGACTTTATAAGTTAAAAAGACCGTGGCATAGACGTAAAACAAAAGTACATGTCATGTGTAGGTAAAATTAGCATCATCATGTGGAAATTGGTGTCGACAGGGAGAAAGAACGTTATTAGGTCCTTAGTTTGAATCCATGGGCATTGGTATTGAGCTCGAGATATTTGTGGGCATGTAATAGAGAGGGAAAGGTTATTAGTGGTCGGAGTTTGTGTTCTGAGACGATTTTCGACGTTTAAGTAACCGGAAATTTAATAGTAAACTCGGGGGAGTGTTTCGGTATAATTGTGGTCTAAAATATTGGTAAACTTTTGATTTTGGTCCCTTTACTTACCATACTTAAATTAAGAATTTAGTCATTGTACTTTGATAATATCATAAGTTAGTTCTGACGGTTAACATCATTAGTGACTTTGATTAAAATGTTATGTGAATTTATTTTAAAACATTCCCTTCTAACTCTTGATGCTAACATTGAGAATTTTTTGTTGTTGAAATTGGAGTTTTTAAGATGGGTAACATTTTAGGTTTGCGTTGAATAACACCTAAAATATTATATGTTTTTGTAACATTTTAGTTTGATCGGTTTTTAGTTGTTTATTAGGCTACCACACAATAAACTCACCTACAAGATGAGAAAATATACAAACATAAATTTATACATATTAAGATTCGAACACGAAACATTAAGGAAGTAAAAATTATCACCATAGTGGCGACTACCCGGTCCATGTGATTCAATATATCAAATTGTTTAATAATTGGGTTAATATATAGTATATTAATTAAATGATTTAATGCTTAGCTATCATCACATGGTGTTCTTGAGATGGAGCCAAAGGAATATATTTGATGACGCTGCCAAAATGGTCGTGGGTTTGTTTCCAAAAACCATCCAAATTTCCATCTCTAAAATATGTGGATTTAGCCTTTGACCTATCTGCCACCCTTTACATAATAACACAAACATCAACCATATCATGACCGTCCAATTCTTCTTATATCATATATTATGAATTCTTATATATATATATATATATATATATATATATATATATGGATTTATTCTTAATTTTTTTTGAAGGGTCTAGAGTGATTACAAGGTAGTATTTGTTCATATATATTCTTAACCCTTTGACAATGCACACACCTTGTAGACAACGATTGAACACTGGTCTCTTAGGATGAACTCATATGCTATTCCACTGAGACTACTCGTTGGGTTCAAATTTACCCTTAATTTAGGTTTAGTGTTCAAACCATAAGTTTAATAACGAGTTATAATTAAAAAACTGGTTTTTTATAACAAAAAAATTGACTATTATCTATAGTGGATGTAGATTATAGATGATAGATCGGATATTTGGATCTGAATAAACAAACAATATTATTAACTTGAATTTACCTTAAAGTTTCATCAATACGCATTCAAATCATTCTAAACCCCTTTTTCAGCATTAAAAACATGAAAAAATATAAAGAAATTACGTTATGAATAATGTTATCAATTGTCGACATACGTTAGAAAAAGTTTTCAAAATCACATAATTAATGTTTAAGTTGCATTTTAAATAAAATAAAAGGACCCCAAGAATCTACGTATAGTTTCATTAAAATATATTGTCATGGGTTATTATCCTCTTCCCAAAAGGCTTATTTGATAAGATGTACAACGCCACCGCTTATATATCTCAAGATCTCCTTTTTTCTTTTCGATATGAGATTAAATGTTCTCGCCTCTTCTCAGGCGTCATGAGTCAACCATACTCGTGATGGGACATTGTCACGGTTATCCACCCTGCCTACCCCACTCATGGGCGCTCGGCGTGACATCAGGCAGTCAAAGGGTCGCTCTAATGCCACTTGTCACGAGGCCATTACCCTCTTCCCAAAAGAAATGTTTGATAGGATGTGCAACGTCACTGCTTATATATTCTAAGACCTCTCTTTTCCTTTATGATGTGGGATTGATGTCTTTGCCTCTTCCCTTGCGTGACAATATGCTTGTACAGTGGCGGAACTTAATAAAAGAGTTTGAGGGGGTCAACTTAAATTTTTTTAAAAACTAGATGCTTACATTAAAATTTTCAAAAACTTTGAGGGTATAACTAAAATTTTTAATAATTTTAAAAGTTTTATTGAGAATTTTTAAGATTATAAGATGGAATTTGATTAAAAAAATTTAAAATTTAATTTAAACTTTTAAAAATTTTGAGGGATCAAATTAAAATTTTTAAAAATTTTAAGAGTCAAAATCTAAATTCTTTGGGGCATGACTCCCTAGGTCCCCACAAGCGCCCGCCCCTGTATAGTGTATACCATTTTCTTACATGTGTTTGTTTACTGGGAAAATCCGGGAATACAACAATATCTAGAAAACCAATGGAAAGAACAACAATAATTACAAGAAAATACTCAAATAGATTAACTTCACTATCTTACAAAGATATTTTTAATTTAATCCGTCTACTTTTATTTATAGGAATTTAGTCCCTTCCTTTTCAAACTTAAAAATTCAGTTCCAATCGGTATCGTGGTTAATTTTTTTGTTAAATCGCTGAAGTAATATTTTAAAATAAAAAATATTAAATCGACAACCATACAATAAAAAATACGGTATAATGGACTTGAATTTCAACTGCGTTAACAATCAACCTAGAAAAACATATCAAAACAACAAGGTTTTGGGGAAAAAGGTAAAAAAAAATTTGTTAGTCCCTACCATTTTTCCCCAAAGACAATAGGATAGCTTTTTCTAGGAAAAAAGGTAAAAATAATTCTATAATCTCTTCAATCTTTTTAAAATCTTATTATGGCCCTCCTTAAAATTTTTAATCTCATAATGGTCCCCTCTTTTAAAATTTCTAGTTCCGCCCCTGTCCACAATGCCAGACAAGGCCGTCACTTGTTTGATCCGAATCCTTGTGTCACAATGCCAGACAAGGCCGTCACTTGCAAACGTAATCTCGTAGCTCAGAATTCGTTTTCCGGCACCAATTCCGATGCCAGCTGGAGCGTTCACTTGAGCTACATAAACTGCATTGGCTGAAGTCCCCGACATTCTTTACCCTCCTCTTGTACTTAACAACATGATCATTCGAAAGAAAAATTACCGAGAATGATGGATAATTAAGATCCCCTGGTGTGACAAATTTGCTTTCACACACATCTGAACTAGTAGGCTCCCTGAGGAACGCCGCGATCCTCTTTGAATCATACCCGATTGAGCAAAGGAACGAAACATATGTCAAATTACGTATCGGCAATAACGACTACTTTCGTTCCTTTGCTGTGTCGTACACGAAGCGGTATCGAGATCCACATGATTAGCTCCATAAACAAATGGTGATGCTTCTTCCCCAGTAGTGAGATGATTAATGTTTTTTCCGGAGTTATCTAAAGCGTAAGCTGTTGTCATCAGAGCAGATTTTATAGCAGCATGTGACCAATTGGGGAAGTTTCTATAAGCAGAGCAGCCAATACACTAACATGAGGGCATGACGTTGAAGTGCCTGAAATTTTGTAAGAATCAACTCTTCTTGGATCAATATCCAAATCGGTCAGTGCTGCGTGTTAGACATACAAAAATATGATTGGTTTAACTAGAAGAGAGAAATAAGATAAAACTCAGTGGCATTCATCTTTCAGTGGTTTACAAGAGGAGCTGTGACTTCTATTTATACACAGGCTCAAGCAGTTTCCAATGCAACTACAAACGTTACAACCAACAGCTGACTAACAGCTTAGTGAACAATCTTCATTGGTTAACAGTCACTTTGCTTTCTTAACTCTGGAAATACTTCTTGTGCTTCAAACACAGACAACTTCCTTCTGAATAATTCGAACCTGCCAACAGGAAGAGGCTTTGTCAACGTATCAGCTATTTGACAGTCTGCAGGAACATGGTTAACTTGAACTTCTTGTGCTGCAACTTTGTCACGAATTAAGTGTAAATCGAGCTCAAAGTGCTCGGTCTTTGCATGCAATATAGGGTTTGCAGCCATGGCAACTGTACCGGTGTTATCACACCATATTCGAGGACATTCAGTCAACCCCATCCCCATTTCATTCAGCACAGCCTTTATCCTTGTCTCTTCTGCAGTTGTATCAGCTAAACTTTCATATTCAGCTTCAGCTGTAGATCTAGAGACGGCCCTTTGCTTCTTCGAACTCCAAGTGGGTAAATGACTGCCATTAAATACACAATAACTCGAGATAGATTTTCTGTCATCAATGTCTCCACCCCAGTCAGCATCCGAGAAGGCTTGAATGGTAACATTCCCTTGTACTTGCGTAGGGAACCACAAGCCACATTCAGTTGTCCCTTTAAGATAGCGTAGGATTCTCTTAACAGAAAACCAATGAGCTTCAGTTGGATTTTGTAAGAACTGAGCAGCTTTGTTTACTGCAAAAGACACATCTGGCCTAGTGTGTGTTATATACTGCAAGGCTCCCACAGTACTACGATACTGATGCACATTGAAAACGGGTTCTCCATCATGTCTACTAATCTTGAAAGTAGATGGCAAGATGTCATTAACATAGACAACAAGAAATGTAATTTCCTCACCACCGCGAAGAACAAATAGAGACGAGTCAGCTTTGGATGACTTGAAACCAAGACGACACAGAAATTCTTTTAGCTTGATGAACCAATTTCTGGGTGCTTGGCGTAGCCCGTACAGTGCCTTCTTTAGCTTGCACGCTAAAACCTTTTCATCAGATGAAACTTCCTCAAAACCTGGAATTTGTTGCATGTAGACATCTTCTTGTAAGTCACCTTTTAAGAAAGCATTGTTAACGTCGACTTGTCTAATTTGCCATTGATTCGAGACAGCAATAAGAAGAATATTAACTGTAGCAAACCTTACCACTGGACTAGAAGTGTCCATGAAATCGTATCCCGGGATTTGAGCAAATCCTTTTGCTGCAAGTCTTGCTTTGAACCTGTTTACTGACCCATCTGCTTTAAGCTTGACTTCAAACAGCCATTTGCATCCCACAGCTTTTCTCCCTGCTGGTAACTCAACTACCTCCCATGTATCATTACCCTTGGAATTAATTATGACATTCTTGCGCCTGGTTATCATGGAATGTGTGTTTGTGCTCGAAACTGGTTGCCTACTTGCCACTTCAGTTGGAATTGGTGCAGCTATATCATCGTCATGTTCTGCTGAAGCTACAGGTTCCAGATTTGAGGCCATAATGTCAGGAGTTGATGTTGGTTCTTGAGCAGCTGGGTGTGCTTTACTAACCTCTGGATTTATTCCAGTACTCACAGTATTATTAGGCTCAATGTTCCCATCAAACTGAGAAGTATCGCCATTTTCAAAATTATCATTGACATTCAAGGTTGTGCCAACATCTTCATTAGCAGCATCATTAGGAGTTGTAGAAGAGAAAGAACCTGTGTTACTTTGCCCAGATATTGGTGTGACCTGTGTAGAGTCATGAAGATTGCCAGAAATATTTTCAGACACCAGAGGTAATTTAGCTGACTGAAATCCAGAATTATCTTTGTGCCTAACAGCTGTTTGTTGTTCAAAAGGGAACAATCCTTCATCAAATACCACATTCCTAGAAGAAAAAAAATCCGACCATCACTATCGAAACAAACACAGCCATGATGAGTGGGAGAATAGCCAAGGAAAACACACGCCTTTGACCTGAAATCCATCTTGTGTCTGTTGAAAGGCCTGAGATGAGGGTAACACTGACAACCAAATACCACATTCCTAGAAATAAAAATCCGACCATCACTATCCAAACAAACATAGCCATGATGTCCTAATCTCCTGTTCCAGGTCCAGTAGTCAGACTCTTCTTTGACTGTTGTATTGTGAACACCAACTGTTTCTACTGCTCCTGAACTCTCGAAACTGTACAAGCCTTCATCAAGTCTTCCTTTTAGTAGCACCTTATGGGTATTAGCATCCTTAACAAGACAAAAAGTAGCATGAAACTCAAAGTACACATTGTTATCTTGAGCAAATTTGTCAACAGGCATTAGCTTTTTAGTAATCTGTGGTACATACAAACTCTTATCCAAGCAAAGCTTTCTAACAGTAGAATCAATATAAACTCTACCAACTTGATCAATATCGAAAGAGGTACCATCACCTAAGTGCACTTTACCTTTTCCATTATAGCCTGTCTTCTGTTGAAGAATAGAGGAAGTACTAGACACATGGTGAGTAGCTCTTGAGTCCGGGAACCACTTAGAATAGCTTGCAGGTCCATCCATAGTCAGGGCATTAACTTGAATAAACTCCTCATTGTCTGTATGAGATGTGCTTGCACCATGCGTATTCGACTGAAGATACGGATCATAAGCAGCTTCTGGGGCATGAGAACAGCAAGAATACGTATTGACTTGCATCTTTTGCTTCGATTATTGAGCAGCAATCCCTTTGAAATTCTGATCAAATCGATGCCAACATCGATCAACCAAATGGCCCAGCTTTCCACAAAGTTGACATTGATGTCTTGGCCTCCCTTTGTGTTTTGGATTAACATTATTCTTGGAGGTATCATTAGTGCTGTGATGCACTACATCTTGATCTTCAGAACTGAAAGAATTTCCAGCTTTTGGGTTTGTACCTTGTGTAGTTGATCCCTATAGAATATCTGGAGGAGTCCTCAATACGAGTCTCAGCATCTTTAAGAATAGACACAACATTTTCCACAGCGTTGGTTTCTTTACTGTCAGTGCTGCGTGTTAGACATACAAAAATAGGATCGGTTTAACTAGAAGAGAGAAATGAGATAAAACTCAGTGGCATTCATCTTTCAGTGATTTACAAGGGGAGCCGTGACTTCTATTTATACACAGGCTCAAGCAGTTTTCAATGCAACCGCAAACGTTACAACCAACAGCTGACTAACAGCTTAACTAACATATAATTATAGTTAGCAACCGTATAACCATAGTGAACAATCTTCATTGGTTAACACCGCGAAATCGGTCGGTGCAACGACATCGTTTATATAAATCAAGATCTTTCATTTCCTTTCCGATGTGATATTAATGTTCCTACCTTTATAGGGTGTGACACTCGCTTCACATGTATGTTGCCTGGTCCAAATCTAAAACTAATCGCTTGCCTTAATACATGGATTAAAACATGTTCAAAGTTGACTTCAATCAAATTGATTTGTCAGGTTGGATGAGTCTTTGAAGATATCATGTTATAAGGTGGTTAAGTTTGCCCTTTTTGTTCACAGTAAGGAGAATCATAGAAATAAAAAATGCAATATTCCACCTTACATGATTAAGGTCCTAACAACCAATGCGACTGACATTTATTATATTATTAACAGACAAGAAAAATCTAAAGTTCAATCTAATCCATCTCTTTATTTGTTAATAAGAGACAAATCAATCGAGGTGAACCGTTTAAAACCGCTACGAACCACCTTCACCCTCATCTCTACCTCTTTTGTTTGGTGTTTACTCATGTAGGCATCAACAATTAAAAAATTAATTAAACATCAAATATCAGTTAATTTAGTGAATAATATGTTTAATTAAGTTTAAATTTTAACGTTGTAAATAGAATTAATTTGCACTAATGATGTGAACAAAATAATCATATATGGTTCAAAAGCAAAGGTTGAAAATAAAACCCAAAAAAGGACAAATCAATGGTTCCTTATTATCCATATAATAGTAATTAGGATTAATTAAAAAATGGAAAAAATATAAATTAAAGATTTAGATGAACAGCTGTTTCAATTATTGGAGGTTTTAGGCCAACATGAACAGGGTTTGCATCTGCCTTGCCTACTCATTACCATAAACTAATAGGAGTATCTCAAAACTTGATTGGTTGGGTGTGGTGGGGGGGCCCATAGCTGAGTCAGATGATCTGTCCTGTAGATGAACCAAATCAGACATGTTGTTAGTTTCAATCATTTTCACTTAACAAACCCATGATCCACTTGCAATCCACAATTCCAGAAACTTCTGTCTGTCAAGGGGGCTACTTAAACAATTAAACATGTCACTAAGCGGCTGAGATGAGCTGTCCGCAACTGGTACTAATTAGGATGAATTTATAAAATTTTAAGAGAAATAAAAATAAATTTTCAATAAGAGATATATATATAAAAAAAAAATTGATATATAGGTCGTGTCTAAAGTTTACACGTGCCTTTTAGTTTTAGGGGTTAGAATTTTAGTTTAGGGTTTAAGATTTAGGGGTTTAGGTTGTAGGGTTTAAAATTTAATGTTAGTATTTAGAATTTAGTGTATAAAATTTAAAGTTTAGGGTTTAGTTTTTAAGGTTAGAGTTAAGAATTTAAGATTTAGGTTTTTATAGTATAAATACATAGGCTAGTGTAAAATTAATTTTACACAGAATATGTATTTGACAATCTTTTTTTTTTTGTTGCCACTGTAAGAATGTCAACTTCTGCTGCAAAATGTTCAACCATTTGTGCTTCATTCAACATTTTGGAACCTAAGGAATATTTTTGGTGAAAAAAAAATCTTATTCTTCTTAAGAAACTCTGGTTCAAATAATAATTGATCGACGATTTGTGATTCACTTCTTCTGAATTGTTGTCCATGAACATATACTTAACAATAACAATTTGAACAAAGAACTGCAAATTTTCTCCGAAAAAGAAAATGATTTCCAAACAGAGCAAGTTCTATATATTTTTTGACATTAAAATCTACATAACCTTCCAAGTTTACACTTGAATTCAATTTGATTTTTTCCTTTTAATTTCTTTTTCTTTGTTTCAATCATTGATACAGTTTATGAAAAAGGGGGAACTTGAATCCAACTATTTCAAAGTTTCAACCATGAGAAAACTTACATGCATGCATCTGGCTCTTTTCTTGTGTTCATTCCATGCTCTTTATCAACCAGATATGGCAGTGAAACAACATTCAGACCGAGTAAACCCGGGACTCGAATTTCGCCAATCTTTACAGTAGGACTAATCGGAGGGGACGACGACCTTAAACCTCTTGCAGAATCCAAACTTTTTCTAAGAATACTTCTCATAGCAGATATGAGATGAACCGTAGGATCAGGAGGCGGTCCGGAGGAGACGAATTTCTGGCAAAAGTTCATGTGCCTAACCATTGCTTCCTCAGTACTGATAAGCCTTTCAGTCCTTATGATCTCATCTTTGATTGCTTCAGCACAGAGGCCACATATCCATTTCCCTTGGAACCGCTGGCGTACCGTTTCGATATAGGCCGGGGTACACTCCTCGGTAAGTCCACAGCAATCGCATTTGGCAAACTCGACATCGGTTTGAGCAACGAGTTTTGCTGGTGCTGCTTGAGATTCTTGTGTTGGGGCTGATACCACCATTGGTTCACTCATTATTGTAGCAGACATTGCCAATCACCCCTGTTTGAAACCAAACAAAATACCATAAGTTTGATTAAGATTTTCAACCCTAAAGATCCAAACTTTGACTTCAATTATATTATAGCTTCCCTGCTATTTAGCAAGAAATTGCATTTTTAACAACTAATCCAATGGAACCAATGAATTCCCATAATTTTTTCTCAACCAAAAACAAAAAGATTAGGCAGTTTTGCTAATTTGTTCAAAATTTTGTGTTCATTCAAGCCAATTATCATGATCAAAATGTCACATTGAATCACGTCAAAAAAACAACCAAAAACAGAAAAAAAAGGTAAGAAAATTAAAAGGTTGTTCAAAGGAATTACCAGTAGATAAGCAGATGAAACAAAAAAAAATAAGGTTCTTGTTCTTTGCTTAAAAACTGTGGAATTTTAGGCAAAAATCAGATCTTTTTCTGCTTTTTGTTGTGTTATCTCTCCTTTTCCCACTCTGCTTCTTCTAATTTTCCTCCTGTGAAGAAAATCTCACACATGAAAACCATTTCCTCTTCAAAAAGCTTTCAATTCCCTTTCCTTTTTGCTTTGTGGAATCTCTTTAAAGAACTGTGCAAATACCTCAAAAACCCTTTTTTGTTGATTTTGGAAGAAACCCAGAGACCTAAATCGACTTTATACAAAGAAAAGGAAGAGATTGGAACCAAAGATATTACTTTTTGTTTGTTTTTCTACAAAATTCTCCACTCAGAAGGACTTATAAATGAGAAAGGTCGTGGAGAAGGAGAGAGAAGGCAATGATTGAAACTCTGGAGAGGGTGGACTCTAGTAAATTCCTTGTGGCCATTCATCTCGTAAAAATTACTGAAATTAAAACGAAAACATTAAAATGGTAAACTATGTAAATTATAGTTGAATTTTGCTCTTAAATTTATTTTACTTACTAATGTATCAAATTCAATTTATTTATTAAAATTTAAATTTTCATTTTTTGTCACTAAAATTTAAATATTAAACGCATTCGATCACTTTACCGTTCACCGTTATCAAACGCACACCATAAATGTGTTTGTTCGATATCTAATTTTAATCGTCGTTTCGTCTCGCCGTCCTACGTCCGAACTCGACCTCTATTTTATCGAAAAGTACCCCAAAGTTCACAAATTGGGTAAAAAAATTCTTATTTCTTTCTTGTCGATCTCCCTACTTCGCTTTCAGATAGAGCCTGTTTTTTACTATATTTCTTCTCTCGTACCGGTGAAGCTTTTCACCGTTCAAATTTTGAAGAAGCTCTATCATTTTTCGATAAATAGAAGCAGTCAAAAATGACAAAAAAGTTCAATATCTAAACTTTAATGAGTAAATTGAACGTTTTAAAATTTTAATGATCAAAATAAATTTAAGAATAAAGTTCAATGATAATTTACGTAATCTATCTATATTAAAAATATATTTAAAAAATTATAAGAAATGATTACTCACCAAATTCAATAAAAGATGAAATGTTATTCTTTTTAGATAATTTGTTTTTGAGCACTTTTGTTTATAAGTGTGTATTTATTAATTATTATAATTGTTGATGGAATGGTAAGTGATTTTTATTTGAATCGATCAGTCTCAGATTTGAGTCTTAATTTATGTTTTTCAATTGTTTCATTTAAATATTAATACATATAATAAAAATAAAAGAAATTTTATGATAATATTAATTATCCTTTAAATTAAGTGTTATTTGTTAATTTCACAATCCGAGTTGTGTTAAATTAACTGTCACGACCACTTCAAGTTGTGATTTTCAGTTATTTTGATTAAAGATGGTATAAAAGTATGAAATGGCTAAAATATTTCTATGATAACATAAATTATCAATTAAAAATATTTTTTTCAGTCTTTTCATAATTGAGTTGTATATATCCCATTAACTCGTAATATTAACTTAATAATATATTAGATAATAAATTAAAAAGATTATATAATAGTTTTTTTACTGTTGAACCGATACTGAATTTAATTGAAACAAAAGAATGTACAACTGTAATAATGCAACCACTCAAAGAGATGAATGTGGGGATTATGTCCACCAAAAACCAAACAAATAATAAAATGAAAAGAAAAACACAAAGGCATAATGACAGTCGAAGCATTCTTTTGAATATGTAGCTCATCATCTATAATAATGTAGTAGCCATCAATAGTAATTTTTTGTCTCTATCAAGCTAGACGCTTTTGAGATGATGGAATGGCGAGCGAATCAAAGTAATTTTTTTATAAGAATAGAGGCCTCATTAAAACCCTCTCATGTCAAAAGGGTGACGCCGATAGCAGAATGGGAAAAAGAATGCCTAAAATTTATTAATATCAACAAAACTCGGAGTTAAATTACACACTTCCGAAGATTTCATTAAGTCACTTAGGAACATTGTACAAAATCCCCATAATAATCCCTTCCAAAATACTCAAAAACAAAAATGCTCACTCCAAATCACCCAACTCCTTACTTCGTCAGGAGATCAGCCTCTGAGTTGCAAACCCTTGAGATGCGTCTTACAATGACATTCCTTGCACCCATCAACTCTACTATAGAACGAACCAAGAGTGCGAAACATGAAGGGCAGCTCATTGTATTAGAAACCTAATCCATCACAGACTTGTTATCGCATTCAACAATGAGCGTCGTTGTAAGCTCACTGTGTGACTGGAAGTAATGTTTTAAGCCATATTCCACAGAGGACCATGGCCAATAGGAAGCGAAAAGGTCCTCAAGCTCCTCCCATCATGGTTTCTCAAAATTACACCAATGTCTCCAGCTAAACCATTTTTTGCCATCGTCCCATCCACATTGTTTTACAAAACTCAGAGGAGGTGCTTCCCACGATGTAACTGCCTTGGAACTTTTTCGAGAAGTATATTTATCAGCAATTAAAGGATTAGCAACCAAATCTTTCAAAGAAATATCAACCGAGGGATTGCTTGCTTTAAACCAAGATGCTTGTCGGAATTTTACTAGAAAAAGTAGTTGTGTGATATCCAAGAGACTATTACGGAAGATCATATTATTTCTAAATAGCTACAAAGTCCATAAGATAGCAAAAGTAATATATGCCAAAGCGAGTTAGATGAAACAAAAAACTTACTTCATGCCATATGCGAATAAAAAGCAGGATGCTTCGCAAAAATAAATCTGAATACATCGACAAACAATTAAAAAATGATCTAACATTTGAAAGACCACGACAATCGTAAATCAGATACGAACAATGTGAAAAACTTTACTCAATCACATATCTACATCATAAATAGACAAATATCGTGCCATAAGTAAGAGAAAATGTGCCATAAGAACAAAGTGAAAGCGTGGGCAAACTTTTTTAGGAAAAATAAACTTTTTAATTCTCATACAAAAATAATTTTTTTTAGGGAAAAAACATTGGAAGACTTTTTTGCCTTTTTTTTCAATTTGTGCTGATTTATAGATGGAGATCTCAAGACCATTCATGTTCTGCCACGTTCTAAACTTAAATTCACAAACAAAATATATTCTTTTATTCCATTGGAAAAATGCAATGCGATATAATAGAGTATTTTCATTAATATTTTGGGTAAACTACACCAGTAGTCACCGAACTATGGTTTCTTTCCTATTATGGTCGCCGAACTATTTTTTTTGGCAAAAACATCACTAACGTTATGTTTCCTTCCTATTTTGTTCACCGGCCGTTAAAAACTTAACGATTTTGCTGACGTGGAATTTTTTTTTTAATTTTCTATGTCATTTCTTCTCTCTCCTCGTAAGCAATATATGTTATTTTATAATACTTTTATTCAAACTAATAGGATGGTGACACGTGTAACTACCTATTAGTGAAATAAAAGGAATGAAAAATCAAGCCCCTTATGCAGCCAGAGAGATGATGACACGTGTAATTGCCAAATAGGATGGCGACATGTGTAACTGCCTATTAGTCGAATCTCTCTGGCTGCATAAGGGGCTTGATTTTTCATTCCTTTTATTCCACTAATAGGTAGTGACATGTGTCACCATCCTATCAGTTTGAATAAAAATATTATAAAATAGCATATATTGCTTACGAGGAGAGAGAAAAAATGACATGGAAAATTAAAAAAATAGAATAAAATTCCACGTCAGCAAAACCGTTAAGTTTTTAACAGCCGATGACCGAAATAGGAAGGAAACATAACGTTAGTGATGTTTTTGCCAAAAAAATAGTTCGGTGACCAAAATAGGAAAGAAACCATAGTTCAGTGACTGCTGGTGTTGTTTACCTAATATTTTTTGTTTTCACAATCGTTTGTATCTAATTCAATTGTCGACTATTCTAGATCAAATATTACAGAGATTTATTGCGAAAACGATCCTATCGATCTAATTTATTACATTCACAGTATCATGATTCAAACCTGTGACCTTACTTAAGGGATGAACAAAAATCATCCATCTCTTTTTAGTGTCTCTTTTTTTATGTCTATTTAAGTCTTTATACACCGAAAGGGGCAGAAAATTTATATTCTTAAGAATCTAATGATTTATGTGGTTAAATTAATATTTTTTTTGTTAAATAAGAAAAAAATCTTGTATGGTTGATGGTAGGTGCCCAACTTTTGGGACATGTTGCTATTTATGTTCCTTCTCCTCCCTCTTTATTTGATGAATGTTAGATTGTTAAAATCCCCTACGTTTTTTATTTCTCTGCACTTTGTGAGTGAGAAATCATTTCACTCATAAAAAGATTATAACAAATAATTTACTATAAATGTAACGAGTTTACAGTGAATAATTTTTTTAAATTTATTCATCGAATATAAATAGTAAAACGAATTCTTTTGTAATAATATTTTGATTCGGTTCTCGAATAATATATATTTATGTCATTAAATGAGGTGATTGGGCATTGTTAGATTGTAGTTGATAAGTGTTCAAAAGTACTGCTTTTCTTACCCTTTTTACTCATATTATTGTTAGACTTAGGCTCATATTAGTTACATAATTAGTCATTCATACATTAATCCATGTTTCCTTCCATCGTTGAGCTTGATTGCATAACTTGGTTGTTTTTGTGGGAAAAGATGCTGCTTTGGCGTGTTTTGTGTGTATGTGCAGGATCACTTGCCAAAGCAAGGCTAGAGCTAGTTGCCAGGGCAATGCATAAAGGAGATGTCGAGCTAGTTGCTAGGGCAATGCATGAAGGAGACGCCGAGCCAGTTGCCAGGGCAATTATCGACAAAGAATAAGGTGATATGGTAGTCGAAATTGACGACTAGGCAAGCCCAAGATGACGTGGAGCAAAGCTAAATCCCAAAGGAGTTTGATTTCCATGGAGAGGTTAAAGAAGAATTAAATTCCAAGAAGATAGGAGAAGTTCTAGAAGGAATATAATTATAATAAAAAATTATATCCTTTAAAGATAATTTAACTCCAACTTAACTTCCTCCTCAAAGAAGGACTTTGACCTAGCCCTATAAATTAGAGGCCATGCCGTCAACTTCAAGGGGGAGAGAAGAGAGAATTTTCGACAACATCAAGGGCAAGGAGGATTTCGACAAAGCTCCATCCATTCTTCATCTTTTTCTTTCTTGTTCAATTAGGTTCATGCTAGAGATTCTTTATCTTGTGTTTCTTTGGAACCTAGCCATGAACTAAATCTATTTGGCTAAGGTTATTGTGTCTTGTGGTTGTGAGAAACTATTGCATTTTGTTTAGGTAATAAGAGTTTGCACTTTTCTATTCAAGGTTTATTCATTCTTGGTTCTTATTCTTGTTTGCGAGTGAATTGAGAGAGGATCTCGTAACTTCATCTATTTATCTAATATCGAGAGAGTTAGATTCAAGAAACGAATGGATATGATCTTTATTCAATCTATTGATGGTGAAGATTAATCCGGCTTAAGAATAAGTTAAGGATTTCAACGGCTAAGAAGAGCGCAAGATTGGTTGTTGTTCACCCTTGATTCACGCAGGGATGTATTATCAAGGCATGCACAAGTAGCTAGAGTTTCGACTTAGGGATAAGAAGAAACCATTGAAGAACGCTCTGCCGAACCTTGAAGTTGCTGCCCAGACGCCCAAGTAGTTGCCCAACTAGTCGCCCAGGCAACCATCGATTAGTTGCCAAGGCAACCCCGTTGTGCAAGTTGCCACGGCAACTGAGTTGCCCTTGCACTCTTTTGCCAAGACGATCCAATAGGCTATCACACCTCAACTCACGATAACCTGGCTTATCTCTCTTATTTGATCTCATTTATTCTTTTACTTTATTGCTTTCTAGTTTAGTTATTAGTTAAACTCCTATAATCTTCTATTTGTGTTTTTACTTTTTACAGTGCAAGAGATTAGATTCTTGAAGTGGCATCAATCCCTGTGGAGACGATATCTTTTTATTTCTCTGCACTTTGTGAGTGAGAAATCATTTCACTCATAAAAAGATTATAACAAATAATTTACTAGAAATGTAACGAGTTTACAGTGAATAATTTTTTTAAATTTATTCCTCGAATATAAATAGTAAAACGAATTCTTTTGTAATAATATTTTGATTCGGTTCTCGAATAATATATATTTATGTCATTAAAGGAGGTGATTGGGCATTGTTAGATTGTAGTATTGGTTCCAAACCAAGTACTACAACTAAAAGTTGCTTTGAATCTAAGTTGGGTTTAGAATTTAACAAAACACATGTACATTGGTACATTGGGACTTTGGAGTTAATTTGATCTAATTTTCTGTTAGTTCATCACATGGGGAAAACATAAACTTTGAGTTAATTAAAATGAGGCCTATTTAATTATTGATTTGAATAGAAATGTAAATTACGCAACCCCTTCCCTTCTCTTAGTCCCCACTCCTAACATCATTTTTTAGATTATGAAACACATTATTAATAAATTAATATATAATTTAAAAGGTATTAAGAAGTAAATATAATTATTATATATAATTTTATAACCATCAATATTCAATCTTATTGATTGACTAATATAGGTCGGGTAATACAGAGGTATGATCCTCCCACTTAATTTACTCTATTCACAACATCAGAATTCGAATCACTGATTTTACTTAAGAGATATAGTGATTCATTCCACTAAACAAATGGGATATATATATATATATAATTATATATTATATAATCTTTTTATTTATTTTTATGCTCTAATATCGATGAATACATGGGATATACCTTGTTGGCGATTCTAAATGCTTGGAAACCCCTCCTTGGTCATATGGGTCACACTCTAAACATTGGCTTTTATTATTTGATTAATATGTGCATGGACCATGCTTTACCAATGACAAATGTGGCTATAAAATGTGTGAATAGGCTTACTATTTTATGGTTGCATCGATTGTGATAGTGACTTGCACTTTGGAAAGATTAACTAAATAAATTATAAGATAACCCACCCCCACCCCTATGTCTTTAAGACATTATGATCGTGGACATGTGTAATAAAAGTGACCACACAAGATTTTAAAAAAAGGACTAAAATGAATTGTGTTAAATATTTGTAAGAAAAAAGTAAAAGATTAATTCTGAAGTAGTGATAAAAACACATGAAAAAGTAAAATGTTGTTGTATTTTATGAGTTTTGAGTCATTTTAAACTCATTTTTTATTCAAATGTTAGTCTATCATGTACATAAGTCAACAAACATTTACTCCTTTTAAATTAAGAATCTCATTTTAATAAATTGCACATAACCCCCTAAGTCTTTGAACAGCCTCTGCTCTAATAATTCCCCACATGAAAATTTATCCTTAATTCTTTCATTAATTCAAGTTTTATCTTTTATGTCTATTTTTATAATTCATATATTAGGGTTCATGAGTGTCACTTTCAATAATGTATCTTTAAAGTTTAAACTTAAAATTTCTTCTTAGGATGCAATGTACGTTTCTATGATTCACGTTTAGAGTTTGTGACAAATCATTTTAACAATATCATTTCTCTAAAGTTCGAACATGAATTCTTCATTTAAAAGTATAATATACTTTTACTGCTATAAGATTGATATTCATAATCTTTTAAATCTTAAGGTTCATAGAATTTAATATTCAATTTGAACACCTCCACTTATATTATCATCTTCTTTTACTAAATAATTTCAATTTCAATTTATTATCTCAAATAACAAAGAGACGAAAGAGAAGCAAAACAGAGGCATTAATGGAAGTATGTCGGAGGTTGGGACCTTTGGATTTTTCTTCACATGGGCCGAATACACTTGAAACAAAACATACGGCATATTTTATAAATATAAAAATAATACAAATAAACACAATTTGATACGTCCAAACATTATCAACTCAATACATTTCATACATACATTGTATTGTTGTTTAAGATTTTTTTGATATATTTAATAAATTATATTATATTTATATTTAGGCGGTTGATATCGTAACATATACGTTATGATGAGTGGCGTCTGGCAAGAGGGGCAACATGAGCGATCGCTCAAGACTCTCACTTTTCTACTCGTATAATTTTATTGATTTTTCAAGTGATAATCTAATAAGTTAGTGCTTGCCCCTTATTTTTAGATGATTTACGGTGTTTTCTTAACAAAACAATGAAATAATGTGTTTGATAATTTTAATCATATTTTTATGGTTTACTAATAAAATATTAAATTAATTGTTCAAAGTAATGAGATATAGAGGTCCATGTTTTAGTTTTCGCTCAGAGCCTCGAAAATGTTTGAAACAGCTCTGGTTATGAACCTATGATACACTTAAATATGATTAACAAAATATACACATAATTGTTTTTACGACTTTTCTACATATAAAAGCGTATATTATGTTTATGTTTAGAGTTAGAATGTGAAACTTTTATATTGAGCATAATTTTCTTTTTTGTAAAAATCTCATACACAGGGTCGTATCCACTCTTAGGGTGGAAGGTGTTGTTGCCGCTCTCAAATTTTTTTTGTATAATGAAAATTGATCATTTTAGTTTAAATATTAGTCAAATAAGATTTTTGTCCCTTTTGAATTTTAAATTTAAATACTTAATTGATCTTTAGCCCCTTCCAATATTTGATCCTAGGTTCGTCCATATCTATACATCTCTTTTTTCACTCACTCAACAATCCTAAATCAGTGTAAAACTATTTAGTTTTATATTATATTAACGGATCCTATCGCATTTGTTTATATGATTAATAAAAAAATACAAAAACATGGCACATATGTAAACAAACGTATGGCAAAAGGGACAGCCCCCCATTTTCTTTTCTTTGTAGGAAGCATGCATGTTTCACATGCATTTGTGTAAGCCGTTTTCTTACACTTAATGCCGATGTCTTATGTCGATGGAAAAACAAAATCAGTGAGTTAATTTGTCGATGGTTGATATTAAACTTGGAAACAACCAAGTTCCCATGGTGTTCTTTTTATTACATCACCACCTCTTCGTCTATATGTATGAACTCAATAATGTTTTAGGTGAAAATAAAGGTTGTAAAAATGGAAATGCCGACGTGAAAGATGATGACGTGTTCATTGTATTGATCACAAAATTAGAAAAATAAATAAATTACTGTGTAATAATAGATTATGATTACGTTTCGTCCATTGTTTATTAATCAAGTGGCCATAAATTATTCGACAAAAGTCGACTAATAATGATTCATGTTTTAAATTCAAGAGTTCTTTTATTATTATTATTATTATTGTTATTGTTATTATTATATATTTGATTTCTTTTCCTTTTAATTTGTTTTCCAACTTCACTGATTTGACCAGAAATCTTAAGACAAAAAGGTAAAATACATACAAGTTATTCAATTATCAGTAAGATTGTAAATGAGTTATTAAATTCTAATAAGTTACAAGGATTGTTTGCAAGTTTTTTGGGAATAATGTAAACCCAAACAATATTTTGAGTTTTGGAGAACGTTGGGGTATATTTTGAAATCTACGTTAATTTTACAATGCAAGGGAAGTCGCCATCTGTAGGTGGCGACTTGAGAGAAGACGTCATCTGTAGGTAGCGATTTTTCCCTGATTTTGTCTTGAATCGATAAAAAAATATTAAACTATTACAAGCCAAGTGGAAGTCACCACCTGCAGATGGCGTCTTCGACTTCCCTTGCACTGTAGAATTTGCCGTAGATTCCAAAATATCTCTTAAGGTGCCCTCTTTTTTTAAATATTTAATCTATTTAGATTATTTGCCCAAAGTTACCGATTATTCGATTAATTAATTGTAACAAACAAATCAATAATCTTAAAATAAAATGAATGTTAACTTTTTAACTACAATTTATTGTACTACGAGACACTCTCGACTATCTAAATCAATATTTTACTAGAGTGTGAACTAGATAGATGGAGATAATAGGGGGCACTAAGTATAAGTGAGAGTTTTTTAAAAGTAAATGAGACTTCGTTAAAAACTTCTTTAATAATCGAAATTAAGTTGAGATTTAATTTTTGACCGCGATTGGAAAAAAAGCCAAATATACAATTCAAATCGTGTTAAATAACATCGGAAAAATACTAGCAATTTACAAAATTCTCGCCTAGCACTACCCACCCAAAAACTTAACCAAGCTTTGTAGCTCCTCTAAACATAATGAACCACACACCATCAACCACCTCAGCTAGAAATCGAAAGCTCTAGCAAATATAACACAAAATGTAGGGACGAACACTATAAAATCATTTTTAAAAAAAATTGACATCGATTTAAAAAATAATCGAAACTCTTTAAAGAAAATTAACACTCACCATTTGATTCCATTCGCTTTTAATAAAATACGAATTAACACCCAAAATTTTGACACCTTAATCAAATATTTTTTTGCTTTGTCCCTGAATATTATATTGATCAAGTCTTTTTATTAACGTAGTCATCAACTTGGATATTAAATTCTTGAGCATGTTTAAAACACATACCTAATTTTTTTTGGGTTTAACCACTGGTATCTGACTTATTGGCCAACTAATCCGAATCTGGTTTTGCAGAGGTCTAATATAGGGGTGACCATCCCAACCCAGTTTTGTCTATTCACAAAGCCAGGATTCGAATTTTTGTCCTTGCTTAAGAGATCTATCGTCTCATCCCGCTAGACCAACTGATTGTTGATCGCATAAATCAAACTTTAAACATACTTGTACTTACTACATTTACAACTTATATCGAATGTTAACGTATTAAAAATAAACAATGTTATTAAATTTTAGAAAAGTATTTCTTTGAGATCCACTAATTGGTCTAATGGTAAGAATGTTCATGTTGTCACATTTTGTGTAAATTCGAATCCTAATATTTGTCTTGAAAATATAATACCTCTTTATTTAATAAAAAAAAAAGTATTTGTGAGACTCTAGTGACGGGTTGCTCGCCTAGTGACGAGGGAGTTGTATCCGAATGAGACTCTAGCAGTAGGAATGCCAATTGAGTCTGCGGACTTAATTGGGCCGGTAATTTGTGAGAACGCTATGCCTATTGCAGAGATAGTCTCACATAATGGGGACTCTATAAAAGTTAAAAGTGTGAATAAACTGGTTAGGAGTTTTCTTCCATTTGAGGATCGAGTAGTAGCTGAGAAAATGGCAAATAAGAAAGGTAGGGGTAGGCCTCGGAAAAATTCTAGCGTCGATCAACGTATTGTGAATGGGTCACTCTCCTCTTCGGACTTTGTGAATAGGCAACAAGCGATCCTGCGTGAAGTTAGAAAGACTTCAGATTTGGATAAAATTCTTGGAACGAAGACAATTGGAAACGAAGAGGAAATTGTGAAAGACATTGCACGCATTATTGCTAATCGTGAAAGAGCTCAATAGCAAGAGTCGATGTTGGTACTGTATTGGAACACGAAGGGGATGGGGTCTGCGGCAAAGAAGTCTGTACAAAATTTTCTTAGACGGTGCCAATGCGATATAACGTTTTTCTTTTTTCAGTTTTGGTGAGTTTTCCGGGACCTTTGGGTGAAATGGATTCTAATGAAGCTAAGTTAACGTCGTTTAAAATGGCGTTGAATATGTTGTTTGCATCGACATGGCGGATAGGCCACTGCATTGTTCTATGATGCAGATTGTGTGTGGTGCTAGTGGCCACTGTTTTGGTGTATTCAAGTTTAGTCGTGTTATGCTTTGAAGTGGGGTTGGTGGTTTATTTGGTCTAGGGTCGTTTGTGTAGGATGTTAACAGTGTGTTTTTGAGTTGTGCATTTGATGCTGATCGGATGGGTTTAGGAGCAGAGGTGAGTGTTGTTGTCCCTGTCGTGATGGGTGGAATTGTGATTTTTATGTTTGATCATGTCGTGTTGTTGCCTGTTTTTATTGGCGTTTTTTCTTTTCCTCCTCTTTAAGCTTAAAGAGATTTTAATGAGGTAAATCATACTACTTACTGCTCAAAAAATAAAAATAAAAAAGAGTTTTTTTTTAAACACATTATATTTATATTCAGGGACGAACGCAGGATTTTAGGTTATGGGCGAACTTATAAAAATTTAGGGGGCGAAAATAGATTTTTAATAGGAAATACATAGAAAAATTTTAAAAAAAAATCTAAATCGTATAAAAATTTTAAATTTTTAGGGGGACGACCGCCCCCTCGGTCCATCCTTGTTCATATTGATCCAAGTAAAACAAACCTTTTTTAAAATATCCTTTCAAGATTATTGTCTGTGGAGACTTTTAACTTTACAAACGAAATTAAAACAATTATATACAATGTATCATATTTTATTATTTTTAAAGAAAAATACATGAAGATTTTTCACCCCTACTTTGGAAATCGAAAAAACTTAACTATGAAATAAATATCCCATAAATAGTGGAGAGCCAATGGAAGGAGAGCTAGTCAAATGCATGGAGGAATGAGTTCCACATCAGCCCATGCATTGGTTTACGTAAGTCAATGTTCCTAAACATTCCAGAATTAGTAAGGTTTAGTTTGGTTCCTAAACCCTAGATTAATATACTATCTACTTTATACAATCACTCACATGCCTTTGCTCTTGCTTTCTTTACATTAATCTTGGTTGGTGCAATCCTCCTTTTTTTATCCTCTTATTGGTTACTTGCATCTCGAGGAATTCGTATTCGCTTCTTAAAAAAACCCTAAATTATTCTGTGTGATGAGTTATGTGCTGACGTATAATTCGATTAATATATTATCAGAAGGTAATTTGTATTATACGCCACTCGATTCTATGTCAATTTTATATGAGTCACAAATTAATCTTTAATTTTATTAAATTATATAATTGAACTTAGATCGTAAATTAAGTTACTGTTAAATAATTTTAGTGAACAAGTTTATTCCTCGTGCATTTGTGACTTAGCTGATATCCCAACGTTGATCGTGTTTAAGAGTTTGTGACAATTTTTACATTAAAAATATTCACTGAAAATTAGCAAAATTAATTAAATTTATTAGTAATACAAGTTTTTTTAATAGTATAAAGGTGATTATAAGGTAGTATATGTTCACACATATTCTTAACCTTTTGCAATGCACACACTTTGTAAACAGAGCGATTGAACTCGGATTTCCTGAAATGAACATAATCCACTTTTCTATTGTGACCACTTGTTAGGTTCTATTAGTAATACAAGTTTAATGATATAATTGATGAAATTATAGATTTGTGACTTATATGAAAATAGATGTTAAGTTTATTTTCTTTGATGGTTGGATTGCTGTCCTGGTGATGTGTTGGTTAGACTTGCATGTGTTGAGTTTTTCTCTCGTTGGGATGTTTTACTATGTGTGATTCGAGCCTCTTCTTTAGCGACATGTGTTTGTTGGCGAATTGGTTGGCTGAAGGGTTTGTGTTGAGCTGTGCAGATGATGTTGGGAGCTTTGATACAATTTGTGGTTTTAATGGAGTTTTATGTATGTCAAGGTGTAGTCTGTTAGGTAGCAAACGAGTCATTCGGTTCAGTTTCGGTTTGGATCATTTCGAGTCTGATTACATTCGGTTTAAGTTCGGTTTGGTCGGTTCATGTCTGGTTCAGTTTTAGTTCGGGTCTATGGTGATTTTGGTTCAGGTATCGGGTTGGGACGTCGGGTCGGTTAATTTTCGGTTCGGTTGAATTTGGTTCGGTTATTTTTAGGTCGGTTGATTTCGAATCGGGTCAATATTGGGTTAATAGGAGATCAATCAGTTTTAGTCGGGTTTTCAGGCCGAGTTAGGTTTTTCCACCCTATATATGACTTTATATAACATGTACATTTGACTTTTTGGTGACTGGTGAGTTGTGCGACAGTTCACATCTCATTTTTATTTATTTATTTTAATATATTTTCTTTATTTCGGTTTGCCTTCGGTTCAGGTCCATTTGGTTAGGTTGAAAATTGGTTCGGGTCCATTTTCGGTTCAATTGAAATTTGGTTCAGTTTCGGCTCGATTCAATTTATTTCGGGTTTTAGATCAAATTTGGGTCATCGTGTTCGGGTCGATTTCAAGTCTTGATTCGGGTAAATCGATTCGGTTCTCAGGTCTCATGTCAAGTTTGCCATGTCTAATAATGGGTTGGGTGCTTAATATGTATCTTTAGTGAGTAGTTTTTGGGTGTACTTTGCACATCAAAGAATGGTTTAGGTGTCGTTAGTCATTTTTTGGAGATGTCTAAGGTATGTTTTGTACCTCGTTGTGTGTACTCTTTTCCTCTATTTAAGTCTAAGGAAATTTTTAATAAGGCATACAACGTTGGTTTTGGTTTTATAGAACCATTAATAAAATCTCATTAGCCGAGCAAAAAAAATATTAGTCTAGTGAGATGAGTCACTAAATCCCTTATGTAATGTTAGATGTTCGAATTTTAATGTTGTAAATAGAGCAAATAAGATTAAAAGAATTGACCCCTTAATGAACCTCTACAATACTAGATGTGAATTAGTTAACCAATGGATTGAGTGTCGTAACCGGTGGTTATACCAAAAACAAATTTACTCTTTAGTTTAAAATGATACCATGAAGTAATTTATTCTTATAAGGGTCTCTAAAAGAAGGGATGAATCTTAAATTTATACGATTTAATATGCAATGTCATGCAGAAATACTGATTTGATGCTATTAAAAAAAATAAAATTTTAATTTGATTCAATTTTCATACATCAATAGTAATGTTATCAACTTTCACTAGGTTACATTAAACAATCATACTTTACATAAATGAAAATTTTTTGATACTAAATTTTAATATATACGAGTTTTTTTAAGGTTTAGTTCAAGAGTTTATGATTTAAGATTAAGGTATAGAGTTAAAAATTTAAAATTTAAATTTTATAATGTAAATATGCAGATTATTGTAAAATAAATTATACATTATCTGTGTATCAATTTTTTACACTACATAAATAATCATAAAAAATATTATATTATTTATTGTTTAAAAATACGATCAACAAAATCAAATTATATCCAATTAAGATTCACAAATTCTATTATACAATTCACCAAAATTCATGAGTTTCTCTTTGAAAAGAATGAATCTTAAATTAATAGAAAAAAAATATCTTTGACTAATATTTATTTAGTTTTATTATTTGGTCTTGAAGGGATATCCCCCCTTATGCATTGGTTTAGCAGTCAATCCAAAGAACGTGCTACACATGTCTCATTGTGTTCTTAATTACGCTTAATCGAGGCAATTAACTAAATTAAGCCACGCTAATCCTCAAAACACCACAGATTAAACAAAGGGTTAAGGATATTTTATTTATTATTTTAAAAAAGGGTAAATATTCATTTTGGTACCTAAACTTGACTTCAGGGTTCAATTTGGCATCTAAAGTTGTTTGGTCCAATTAGTTACTTGAACTTGATCTTTTGGTTCGAATTAGTACTTGGACTTTATCTCTTTATTTAATTTGATATTTATGGGTTTTTTAGTTCAATTAGGTACATGAAATTAGCACATTGGTTCAAATTGATACATGAATTTAACTTATTGATTCAAATTAGATTATTTTGGATTTAGATCCATTCCACGTGGACTTACGGGATTCAAATAGTTTTTTTTATCACTACTCCAGAATTAATCTTTTACCTTTTCCTTACAAGTATTTAACATAATTCGTTCTAGTCTTTTTTCTTAAAAATCTTGTGTGGTCACTCTTATTATATCTGTTCACAATCATAATGTTTTAAAGACATAGGGGTGGGTGTGGATTATCTTATAATTTATTTAGTTAGTCTTTCCAAAGTGCAAAAATACAATATTAATTGTTGGGGTCCGATCGGCTACGATGAAAAAAATATTTTTTTGTGTAACAGCATAGTTCTTTTCCACTACAAGTAATGTATTGTTTTTTTTATCCTCCCGGTTTCTCAGGCATTTGCTCTGACTAATCCGGACAGACGCGTATTGCACATCTAACTTTGGTGGATGAGTCTCCTTTCTGAGATTTTCTGCATACACAAGTTCCCAAACTCGAGACCAGCAATGTATTACTTTAAGTAATCTTCAACATTGTTTTAATCACTTCTAAAAGTGCAAGTACATGGTGAATATAGTCGTATATACATATACATACAGTTCACAACATTCTTTATATTATCATAGAAGAAGGTTGTCGTTTAACTTTAAACCCTTTTCAGGACAATATCTTGGGCCAAAACCTCCATTGTGTCACTCCCACAGCCGTTTGATAGTTTATAGAGATTGAGACATACTTTTACTAGAAAATCATTGTCTTGAAATCAGCATTTTGGGGATCTAATGAACTGTATATCGGATCCATGAAACCGAATGTTCCTGATCATTACCATGATACATACATACATACATACATACATACATACATACAAATAGTGTCTTATATTAGTTGTAAGTTTTAGGAGCTCTAAGAAACAAAAGGGGGCCGCTGTACTTAGTAATTTGAACCAATAAGGGAATGAATATGACCATGAAATTCATCAATCTTTTGTAGTACCGAAAAGCACTTTTCTCATTGGCTGTTTAGATCTACTTCCTTTCTAGATTTTCATTACAAAAAGCTCCGTTTCGGTTCTTTATAGGCAGTTCTGCAACCGGTTCTGCATATCTAACAATGAAGGTAAGTGTAGATTTTGCAATCTGTATGTGAATTATGATCGAATTTAATTAATTTTGATGAAGCTAGACATTTTTTATTGCAGTTCTTTGGTTGGATGCAAAACAAGTTCAATGGGAAACAAGGGTGCTGCTCTAAATCAAATACAGTTTCTGCTACCTGTAAGAATTTCCTGTTGTCTTTTCTTTTGTTTGGTTTTAAGAGTTAATTACAACAAGCATGCATTCACATTCATCCTCATGTTTGTGCATTATCTAGTATTTTTGTTTGGGTAAAAAACACTATTGATCACTAAAGTATTCTCATTTTCCTATTTTGGTCACCAAACTATTATTTTTGACAAAACCGTCACTAACGTTATGTTTTTTTTTTCTATTTTGGTAACCCATTGTTAAAAAACTCACGGAAAAAACAATAGTTTGGTGACCAAAATAGGGGGAAGCTAACATTAAATAGGGGGGGAAGCTAACATTAGTGACCAAAATAGTAAAAAAAATGTAATGTTAGTGACCATTTTGCCAAAATAATAGTTTGGTGACCAAAACTGGAATGCGGGAGTAGTTTAGTGACCAGTGGTATTGCTTACCCCTTTTGTTTTTGTCATATGAGGTAAGATTATAGGATCTGCAGCAGGGTAAGACATTGGGGGACAGATTGTCTAGCTTCGAAGTTGACAGGGACCTAAGAAGTATTTAAACAAAAAATGAGAATTAGGGATTAATTTGTCTAACTTCCGAATTTATATGTACTTAATATGCACATTTCCTTTTGTTTTTAGATCATATGAAACAAGAGCCTAGAGAAGAGTTCAGTGATTGGCCTCATGGATTGTTAGCAATAGGAACTTTTGGCAACAATGACCTTAAAGGAAACCCTCAATCCGAAAACACCGTTCGACAACAACCGTCCGATATTCGAGATTCGGAACTGTCTTCGTCCGATGATTTACAAGAGTTTACCCTCGAGGAAGTCGGGAAGCTACAAAAGGAACTAACGAAACTCTTGTCCCGAAAACCGAACTCCGACATGAAAAAGGAAGTTGCAAGTTTACCATTGGATAGATTCCTTAATTGTCCATCAAGCTTGGAAGTGGATAGGAGGTTTAGCAATGCGGTTTGCATCGATTCGGGGGATAGAACAGAGGAAGACATCGATCGAACCATTAGCGTTATCCTCGGCAGATGCAAAGACATATGTAATGAAGATGACAAGAGGAAAGCCATTGGTAAGAAATCGATTTCTTTCCTTTTGAAGAGGATGTTTGTTTGCTCGAGCAGATTTTCGCCCGCACCGAGCTTGAGAGATAAACTGCAAGAATCAAGGATGGAGAAGGTACAAACAATTAAGATGTAACATCCTTTTATGTTAAAAAAACTTAATTTATCTGTTTCAATATTGATTGGTTTCTTTTGCCATAGCTTTTGAGGGTAATGCTTCACAAGAAGATTTACAATCAGAACCCGAACCGAGCATCGTCGGCCAAGAAATACTTGGAGGACAAGAAAACACCCAAAACCCAGGATAGAAAGAGTGAAGATGGAGGTAAATGGGTGAAGACAGATTCTGAATGTAAGTTCCATGTTGGGATTTTCATAACAAAGTTAAATATTAGCCAAAACATATATACATATATATATATATATATATTCATCACTTGAAATTTCATATTGCAGATATTGTTCTAGAGATATAGATTGGACATTGGAAGAAAAGGGTGCATGATTTCAGACAAGAATCTCTGTTTTGTACTAGCTGTGCTGTGTGGTTCACCTTTTTTTTTTTGACATGGATTTTGTAACTGTGGAGGCAGTGCAAACCATGTTTTCTGAGATGTCTGCAATGGCGGATGTCTGTATTAGCACTGGCACAGCTAGGCTTCATTTTTTTTAAGTTCACCTTTTGTAAGATGAATTTAGGTGAATAGTGGAATGCTTTGATTGTACAAATAATTGTGCTTTGAGTTCCAATGAAATCAATCTTTAGAAATCAAAGTTCAAATAAAATCATGGAATTTCTGCATTAGTTCATCAAAATCATGGTTCAAACAAACAAAATTAACTACACAAAATGTAATACAATAAAAGCCAATTAAACTGAACTCAAGGAATGGTCATTTTATTCTCCTTAGATTCACATTCGAATAATTTTGTCTACAAATTCATTACCAAAAATACATAAAAACTGATTTTTTTTAACTAAGATGAAATTTCATTCAAAACAAATCAATAATAACAATCAAACGCCAAAGAGATCCCGGAATAGACGGACAAAACAGAATCGCAAAACAAATAAAAAAGAAAACAACCACCAACGAGGCCGAAACGATATCGGTAGAGAAACAACTGCATATCGCACGATAACCGTATCGTACCCTAGACTCACCCCATCTCTGCATTGGCCCCAGAAAAAAGACTCTGTAATTAAAGGAAGACAAGGTTTCATGTGAAGAACATTTTCTAAGTTATGGAACTGAACATTGATACAGCCATACATGGGACAGAATCAGACGGGGTAGAAATGACCTTAATCCTAAGAGTACCGACACAGCACTGACCTCACTCGTATTGTTCTTACATACTCTTTAATTGTCTTAAATTAATTAATAAAATATAATCTTGAATTAAACCCAGAAAGTCAAACATCCAAGGGTCGGAATTAAATCCTCTTCCATCATCATTGCCAGCTTTCACCGCACCTAATAAAAAAGGTTGTATTTTTACAACAGTTTATTTCCTCCTTTAGCTTTTACTACAAAGAACAAACCTTTCCTTTGCAAATCAGCAGATCCAACCCAAGTCTCCATCTTTTCTCAATTTTTGTTACCAAAGTCAGAGATTTTGACAATGTTGAAGCTTGGGAATTCTTTTTTCTTTCTGCCCCTTTTGTGCTTCTGCTTTATTTCAATCAGTGACGCTTCAGTTCATGAGTACAATGGTGTGAAATTCGTCAGTAAAGGCAATGCATTCGTCGTCCATGGAGGCAGCGAAGGCATTTACTCTTCTTTGGCTGACCCCAAGAATTTTTCCACCGTCGGTGACTCTTATATCCGGTAAGTTCTTCACTTTCCCCAAGTTTCTGCTGATTTTAGCTTCCAGATCTCTTGGTTTTGTGGATAGTTTCAGTGTTGTTTTGTTTGAATTGGGTTGGATTTGTGAACTGTTAGGATCTGGTACTGAAGTAGAACTGTGTTGCAAGACAAATTTGATGTTTATGTTTTTGGAATGGACCGAAAAGTAAAAGATTGAATCTTTAGATACCCAGAAAAGAAAGTAAAAGATTGAATGTTCATTCAAAATTGGGATTCTTGATGGATATGAACTCGCTATGTGTTGATTGCTTGTGTTTAGATGTTTCTCATTGTGTTTTCTTCTGAATGGCTGAAACCGTGGGTAATATTGAGCCAGTTTCGAGAAGGTTACATTTCGTAGACCGAAAGAATCGGCTAATGCTAGCACGAAGCGTATACAAGCCGTTCTTTTCGAGGTTGAAGATCGGGAAACGATTGGGGGTTCGGCTTATGGGGGCCAAAGAGCTGTTTGTTGCACGGCGGATCTTGCGAAACTCGGTGTTTGTTTGGAAGGTGAGGTTATTTATCGCCCTTCCACCATAACTCCGAACTGGCCCAAAGTTTTCGGTGTGTCTTTTAATGGAGATGAAGAGGTTGCGACATTACGATATAGGTCGATAAAGGTCACGAAAACCGGGATGTATAACTTGTACTTCATTCATTGTGATGTGAACCTTAAAGATTTGACTGTGGATGGGAAAACTGTATGGAAAAATCCTACCGGCTATCTACCCGGTAGAATGGCACCATTGATGAATTTCTATATGTTCATGTCACTTGCTTTCGTGATCCTCGGAATCTTTTGGTTCTCGCAGTATGCACGATTTTGGAGAGAGGTGCTTCCATTGCAAAACTGCATAACATTAGTGATAACGCTCGGCATGCTTGAGATGTCTCTATGGTATTTCAATTACGCTGAGTTCAATGAGAGTGGAATCAGGCCGGTTGGGATCACCATATGGGCGGTCACCTTCGGTACTATCAAACGTACAGTTTCACGCATTATTATTTTGATGGTTTCGATGGGTTATGGTGTTGTGAGGCCTACCCTTGGTGGGCTTACTTCGAAGGTAATCATGCTTGGAGCAACCTTCTTTTTGGCATCCGAAGTTCTTGAATTGGTGGAAAATGTCGGTGTGGTGAGTGATATTTCGGGAAAGGCGAGACTGTTTTTGGTTCTCCCCGTTGCAATCCTAGATGCCTTCTTCATCCTTTGGATATTTACTTCTCTATCTGCAACTTTAAATAAACTCCGGGTATGTTTGTAACTTTGTCAGTGATGTTTAAAAGTGAATTCTAAGGATATTTACTTCTCGAACAACACACGCTCATGCGTACATTTGATTATTGAATTTGATCTCTACGTAATGTCTCACGTTTGAATCATGTGAAATTCTATGATGCAAGTTTAACAATGGTATATTGGTGCAACAGGCTAGAAGGATGATGGTAAAGTTGGATATATACAGGAAGTTCACGAATGCATTGGCGGTAGCTGTTATCGTATCTGTGGGTTGGATATGTTACGAGGTAGTCAAGTCCATTATCTTCTATGTTTTCTTTCTGTTGCTTATTATCAAACTTAAGTCCGGCATGTGATTTACGAGAAAGTAGTATGCAGTCTTGCATGTTTGCAGTAGGAAGCGTGAGATGGAGTAATGAGAAATGTGCAACTTACAAGTTTTGTAACTCTGTGTTTTCAGCTTTACTTCAAGTCGAACGATGTTTATAACGAGCAGTGGCAGAACGCATGGATCATCCCGGCCTTTTGGCAAATCTTATCTTTCTCTATGCTATGTGTCATCTGTGTTCTTTGGGCGCCGTCTCAGAATTCGACGCGGTAAGATCCATATCTTGTTGAGCTCTAAGCTTTCTCTTTTGGAACTCGGAAAACTTATTTCAATGTCCATCCATCGTCCTATAAACTCACTCTTCTGTTGTTCTGATCTCTTAACAGGTACACTTACTCCAACGATGCGAACGAAGATTTTGACAAAGACAACACTAATTTGGCACTAGTAAAATCGTCACCCACGCCTTCGAAAGATTATAGAAGCGCAGCAGAGGCTAGACCGGTGCAGGGCGGTAACGGAGCATCCAATGGTGATTTAGAAGAAGAGAAGACAGAGTGAGAGAAGGAAATTACCCATCTTTGAATCTGTTAACTGTTTTTTGAGGCCCTTGTTATTTTTGTCACACGAAAATCCAACTTTTTTCCCATTGAAACTACAAGTTTTGTTCATCGGTTATTTAATTTAGTTAGTTCATCTGATTTGTTATTTGTTACCAGACAATATAGGATATGCCTTGTTTACTGTATTAATCTTTTCTGTAGTTTAATAACGGTTATTTAACAGACTCTTTTTATACTTACATCAAACTGGTAGTTTCTATTAGTGTAGGAGAAAATCCATTAAATGACATACTATTCTTTTGGTAGACTACCCATTTAGTGCCTAACCTTTACTTATATTTTTGTGTTTATACTCTTTTTTTTTTGTAAAATATACGTAATGTTACGTTTCGTTTTTACTTTAGTACTTCGCCGTTAAAAAAATAACGACAGACCGATTAGAAGAAAGAAAATTATATGTTGGACCAAATCATTAAAAAATCATGTGTGACAGACTGATCATGCCTAATCAACTTGTTAATTTATTTAATTACAGAGTACTAAAGTAAAATCAAATCATAAAGTTAGATACCATTATATATATATATAGGATAAAAAACAAAAATATGAGTAAAGATTGGATACTAAATAGGTAGTTTAGCTGTTAGATGTTGAATTTGAATGTCATTAAGTACACAAAGTAGTTCAGTTTTCAACTCCTTTCAGAAATTATGGTTCTTTCCCGAGGCAAATTTTGGGGAATATGGGAGTTTAAAACAATTTTTAGGGAAATAGGAAATGTGGAGGAAAATTTGAGAATTTATGGTAAAATTTACGGTAAACATAAAACTCACTTCCTGCAAAATGAGACCAAGATTAGTTTTTTTTTTTGCACCGATAGCTAGGGGTGTTCAAAAATAGTCGACCCGACTATCCGACTACCCGAACACAAATAACTAAGTAATTACCCAGAATTTTTTTACTCGGGTCGGATACCCGGCCCGTTAAAATATACATTTACCTTGGCCAAGACCGGGCCGCAAAATACCTATTATCGGGTACCCGGTGACCCGATGACCCGGTTAAATAATTTTTTTATTTTTTATATTTTAAATATAATTATTATTTCAATAAAATACGGGTACTCGAAAAATCTAATACCCGAAAACTCAGTACTTCGGGTACTCGAAAACTTGAGTACCCGATAATGAACACCATATCGATAGTTAAGTCATGCACCTTTTTCTATTTGAAAAAAAATAATTAAATATTTAACGTCGCCTTATGTAGAAAGCGATTTTTGTGTTTACTGTAAATTTTACCATAAATTCCTAAAATTTCTTTAACTTTTTCCATTTCTCTAAAATTTATTTCCAATTCCTATATTCCCCGAGGTATATAAAAAGGAGCTTTTATTGACATTTAGGGATTTCAAGATTTTTTAATTTAAAGATTGTATAAGAATTTTTAGAAAATTAAGGATTTGATTTTTATTAAAAAAGTCAAAAATTTAAAAACCTGTTATGAGCCACATTCTAATTGAATAACGGGTATTTTTTAATGTGTATTATGAAAAAAAATGAATAACGGATATATTTTAACGTGTATTATGAAAAAAACTCTAAAAACAATTACGTAATGAAACGTTGTGTACCTAATTTACCTTAAGAAACTGAAATCTGCATTTTCTTCCCATTATCCAATTGATACCATTATTATAACAACATAAGGCGCCGAGAAAGATCTGAATCGTATAAACATTCAACATTAGCCGCGGCCATAAACTATAAACCAGCCTTTTGACCATTTCCCTATACAGTTTAGTAATTAACAAGAGGAATGACAGCAAATTAATAAGCCAATCAAGTCATGTTACAATGGTTCATAGGCAGGCCAGTGAGTTTTAACCGCTAAGATCCATCCATCATCTGCTTGAAATTTCAGGCAAAATGAATGCAAATGGCCATCTGCATTCGTCAATTTGCGATCGACCAGTACTTGCAGGTTCCGACATCACATTTCGATTTAGCCAAAACTACGGTCAAATTCAACTCAAGGAACAATCGAGGATGCCTAAAAAATGCTTCTTCATATCATTCATAACAGTGAAATGCAAACACGCATACAAAATTCTAAATTACAGATACAACGATAAACCATATGAACAAATGGGAACAAACCAACATAATGCTTACAGTGCTGAAAGCATTCAGGCACCATTTTCCACCGCCGAGGAAGCAACAATATCGGGTCTTTCTTAATCGAATTGGAGAGCTCGGGGCAGCCCCAGGTCCAGCATGCACCATTTCTTTGCCCAAATACCCTGCAAAAAATTGAAAGAATGTTCTCCTAGTTTCTACCATGCAAAACTCGTCACATCTTCTTACCTCAGATCACTCTTTCCTTCACTGAGATCTCCTCCTCAAGTGCCGGTGGGATACAGGGTATCCCTCGAAGAAATCCAACACCTCAGTTTCCAAGTCTTCGACCGAATACTTGATGTAATTCTCCGGGTGCCTTCCACTCTCTATATGGCTCCTGAAACGCCCGAGAAAAGACCTATAAGCAGGGATCAACTTCTCGGATATAGAAATCCTTAGTTCCTCCCTCAGTTGAGTATCGGGTATCAACCATGTCGCTTGAGTCCTATGAACCTCCTCAAACATGGCATTGAAAGTCTTGAACCTTTCTCTTAATGCACTCTTCGACACCCCGGAAGAGAAACTCCCACTCACATGCAACCCTTCGTCTCTCAAACAATACAAAACACTCACCCAAGTAGCTCTCTGATAGCTCGTCGCCGCCTGCCTAAACTTCCCCGTCAACTTCCTCAAATAATCATCCCCGATCATTTCCCTCAACTCGGGTGAACCTTTAACCTTTTGAACAATATAATGAACATTATTCATGATAAACAAATGTGCCAAAGAAGCATCTCTATAATGCTTAGACTTCCCCTCTAAATTGAATTGCAAAACGACTATAATCCAAATCAAATGCAAAGCTAAAGGAGTTTTCCCTTCCAACTCGGCGAACTCCATATCCGGGGTCGATTGATCACCGGAATACCTCGAACCCGTCGATGGTTTCGACATTATAAGCTCAATTAATGTCTGCTTATAATCAGATATCAAACTGATGTAATTCATCACATACCTAGTCAAAGGATGGATAGTTCCACCAGGAACAGGCACCCTCGAGGGCTCTCTTAAAATCGCGCTTTCGAATTCGGACAGAATCCCTCGAGCAGCCTCGGCTAACCTGGATAAAATCTCGGCAGCCTGAACTCGAATGGATTCGGATGATTTCGAATCAAAAACCGCCTCGATATCAGGCAACAAATCTATCAAAGCATCATGTAAATCGAGTATCTTGAAAAGCTTTTCAGGGGATCTCCTGCTTATACTTATGGCTTCCGCGAAGTTAAACAACTGAATTGCTGGCCCTTTCACTGTTTCCATGAAACAAGCATCATCAATGTCGGTTCCGACGCACTCGAAGATTTGCTCACAGAGCTTCTTCTCGCTGGAAAACAAAATCCGAACGCAAACTTTGGCGGCTCGAATCCAACGCCGGATTTTACTCTCCAAAGCTTCCCATTCAAGCCTTTGGATGTCCCCGATACTGAGTTTCTCGATTCCGAGTTTCCGAAAACTCGAGTCGATGGCCGATTTCCTGACGCTGCCGTACACTTGAATGCACTCGCGTAAGTACCCAGACGAGATCATCCTCGTCGCAATCGCTTGCAGATCGGAAATCGCTTCGGCCGGCATCAGATCCACTTCTCGGATACTGCTCGTAGATCGGAAAGTGGAGCTATCCGAGGATTCACAGTGCTGAAGCTGAAGGAGATCGCCGTGACTGCTATCTTCGTTGTTTACGGCGTCGTCGTCTTCGAGTTCATGGTGAGAAGATGCTGAAAATGAAGACGACGAGGGATCGAAAAGCGAATCGGCTTCCAAAGCGGATGAGTGAGTCATGAGGATGTTGCGGAACTCGTCCTCAAGACGAGCCATGGCAATCTGGATCGTGGAGTTGACTTTTGACTGGTCATCAACGGCAACGGCAGTGGCGGTGATGTTGTTCGAGATCGATGCGTTGGATAAGGACCGTTGAATTTCATCGACGGCGTGTAGGTAAAGATCGGCTTCGTGACGATCCGTTTCGAAGATCATTTTCTCTCTTGCTTCCTCCGATGCGGTTGAATCCCACCGTAGGATTATTTTCTCCGCCGATTCGTAGCCGTTGTTATCCTTATTAGGATTCTCCGGCAACTCCATTATTAAATTCCACTGATTGAAACCACCCCCAAAAGAAAAACTGCAGAATTTAAAAAGAAAAGCAAAAAAATCCTTTTTTGAAATCTGGGTAAAGTTTAGATAAAGTAAAAGAATAAAACTTGGAACTTTATTATTTTTCTTCAGTAAGAGAAAAGGGGAAAGTTGGTGTCTTTGGCGGTGGCGTAGACGGCGGAGGTTGGGCGGAGAGAAAGGGAAAATAAGAGAGTTTAATAGTGAGTGATTTCTTGTCTTGTAAAGCTGCCGATGGGATTTTTGTCTGAACCTGAAATTTTGAAAGAGGAAAGAAGTGGGTCTACTTTGTGGAATTTCTTTTCATGGTTTTATTATTTTGTTGGACTCTCAATTTTGACTACTTTCTTATTGGGTAAAACTCAGGTTTTGGTCCTTCTATGATATCTAAATTTGAGATTTAATCCTTTCACATAACTTGATTGAGTTATAGTTCAATTGACACTGATGCTATCACACCCTAGAAGCTATGAGTTTAAGCATGTTTAATTGTATAATATTTTCCGATTTAATTAGTTAACAATTTGATAATTTATGAACAATTTATATTTTATTTAAGGGTAAATTACGTAAATCATCACTGAACTTTACTCTAAAGTTTATTTTGATCATTGAAATTTTACCAACAAACTATGGAACTTCTACAAGATACAAACGGTAAAAAATTTCATTGGCACTAGAGAAGCAACATACTAAGAAACGAGATTCATTTGACGATCGAGGAAAGAGATCGGCGAGAAAAAATTAAAAAAATTTGGTCGATTAATAAATTTTTAAGCACTTTCTGATAAAATAAAGTTGAATTCATATTTAAAAGTCTAGACGAAATGACTGGTAAAATTTGAATACGATGGTCGCTACCTACGACCGTTTGGTGTTGAAGAATGACCAAAGAGATGGTGTAATTATCAAGTACCGTGAAGAAGCTATTATTGAAAACGAACCAAAGAAATGGTATAATTTTATTGGATAAATAATTTAAAACAAAGCTATTTTAAATTTTTGGGTGGGTCGCTTTCCAAATTTAATGTACCCAATATGACATTAGTAAGCCTTCAATTTTAAGATTTGAATGGCCCAAGGCCCATCAACATTCCCTACGCTAGGCTTGTTCCCAAACATTTATTTTTAGTTTGAAAGAGTTTATTGCACTATAATCTCTAAACTGTGTATAAAATTTAAATTGGTCCTAAACTTTAAAACGTTTTAATTAAATTATCAAAGTGTATACATTATTTCAATCATGTTCTTCTAATAGTCTAACAATCTGTTTGAGCGTTAAATACCAATTTAGATATAACGCGAAACTTATTTAAAATGTGTATATTAAATTTTAAATATGCATATGTGTGCTACATTGATAGTTTGGATCTGATGCATAATCAGGCCATTAAAATTTAATAAGATTATTTTTATTTCAAACACTTTATATCAAAATGTCCATGTAGTTGGTGCATAGTGTTTAGAATTTGATCCATGGATTTTTTAAATATACTTTGCATCATATCTAAGCCGACATTTTAACGCCCAAAATGATGATTAGATTAACAGAATGACATGATTGAAATGATGTTAATAGTTTGAGGACATAGAATATTTTGAAGTTTATGGACCAATTTAAAATGTAAACCATAATGTTTGTGATCTATGGTGCAATTAACTCATTTTGAAACATAACTTTTCTTAATATTCTAATGTATATGTTATTTACTCTTAGCCTTTTTAAAAACGCACACATCGTACAAACTACGTTGTTTGAATCCGAGTCACCTAGAAATAACAACATCATCCTTTACCACTAAAACCACTCAATGGATTCATGTTGAAACATAACTTAAAATTACATATTTCACAAATATCATTACATTGCTTTCGGAAAAGACATTTTAAGACGTGATTATTTCGAAGTATGCGAGTTCGATAACTAGGATAATATTCGAAACAGATTAAAAATAATTTGAACAAGATTTACACGTAATGAAACTTAAATCGAAATAAAATTTAGATTGAGATCGATAATCGGAATAATATTCAAACTTAGAATAAAAAAACTATGAAAATTGTAAATTTGAATTTGGGCGAGTCTAACGTGCGACATGTCTAGAGTGCGACTAAAAGACGACAAGTTTTGAAATTTTTCCTCGAACTGAAAATGTTGTACTTTTTGATAACATTTTCGGTTGGTTGTTTGATTTTTTTTTGCAAGTATCGATACTTATTTTTTGTAAGTTTTGATATTTTGTCTCAAACTGAATATTTATAAAAAAAATTAAGTATCGATACTTACAAAAAAAACTAAAAAATAATCAAAAATATTATTAAAAGAATTAACATTTTTAATTTAAGTACAAATTTTAAATATTTTTATCTTTTAATCGCATCCTAAACTAACCTACATTGGTGTTGATCCTGGCTAGTTTTGGCCACATATAAAAGGACATAAATTAATGAATGAAGTCAACTGCCGAAATTAGGCCGACATGCACGTGCAAATGCATGCTTTGCACGTACAATCTTCGATTTATGAATCCTGCTCAGATATAATTAATTACTATGACAATCTAAAAAAATAGATGAATGTGGTTTTTTTTTTCCTCTTTAAATTATGTGTTGCACGAGTGGCTACCGCCGACAATTTGATTTTTTTCACTAATGCCAGCGTTTAATTATTGTTTAAGATTATAGATTCATTAATTAAAAATATTCATATTATATTATTTTGTATAAGTAAATTTTAAAATTTATTTTAAATATAATAATCGTTCTACTTAATAAAAAATTATTGTTCAAATTTTTGGAGTGTTCGATAGCCACGTAAAATTTTCTTGTTCAGAAACGAATTTTGTTTAAAACTTTATTTAAAGGACATCTATTCATTACCATTTAGTTGAGCATGAGTTACTATTATTTAGAGTAAATTTTAAATCTTATTGTTGTTAACTTTTTCTTCTTTTATTTTGATCATTGAAGATTAAAAATATTTAATTTAATCATTAAATTTTTTAATTTGTTCTTATTTTAGTAATTCTGCCATTAAATACTTAACCACATTATGACTTGACATATGTCTTTTAAAAATTATAAAACAGACCAAATTTTTTTTCGTATTTGTGTGTGAAAAAATCGATGGTTTCGAATTCTATTTGATTTCTCGACGATGGAACTTAAATCTCAACGGTAGAGACGTGGAGGAGGATATGAGGAAACGAGATGTATATCTTGATTCCATACTGGTCGAAAGTAGATATTGTAGATCAGAGTAGTTTTGAGTTTCGCAAATTTTGGCCTTTGGGTTGAACTTCACGAGTTTTAAAGTGATTTTGAAAATATCTAAACTAATAAGTGGTAGGAGATGATGAAGTGAGTTTGTTAGTGTTTTGAGTGGTTAGAGGAGACGTTGAAAGGTGATTTCAGTGTCGTATGGATAAAACTATAAAAATTTTATTTTAGGAAAGAAGATAAAATGACGTGGATGATATGTGGCTTCCATGTCAACAAAAAATATTATATGTCAACACACATGACTGTCATGTCATCCTTCTATTTATGATTTAACGCTTGAGTGACCAAAACAATGATAATTAGAACATGTGCAATAGGATAGACCGCACAAGGCCATTTAAATCTTTGACCCGCCTTTAGACTCACCAAATTAGGAACAAATCACAAGTTCAATGATTAAATTTTTAATTTTTAAACTTTAATAAACAAAAAAATGAGTGAGAAAAAAGTAGAGCGATAAAATATGTAATTTACTCTATTATTTAATGTGGTTGTACTATTTGCAACATGTTGGAACTACTTAATGTGGATTGTAATGTAAAGTTTAGGGTTTATTGTTGTATGCCAGAGAGGGTGACTTTAAATTATTAATATTGTTGTGTAATGAAATGTACAGCTGGATTGACGTATACGAGGTGGAGAAGAGAGATGAGTTTTAAGTATTATATAATGTTTTATAATCTGGCAATGAGTTGGAAACTTTGGAAATCTTCAAAGGGTGTTCTAAAATTTTTCTGTCCCAAGATTGAGTGCTTTTTAGGGCAAAACAGTTAGGGTTGAGCTTTTATGATATATACAGATGGGTTTTTATAAAAACTCGAATTGATATATCGTACTAAAGAATTTTAAAAAATTATTAACCGCCCGTGAACACCTTTAACGGAAAATTTAAAAAAATTATTTTGTTTACAAAGTGTATGTGCATTGTCAAAGGGTTAAGAATATGTATTATTACCTTATAATCATCTTTAGATTATTAAAAAAAATAGTGAAGCAAAGTCGTTTATGGTGATTTAGTTTGAACACCAAATTGTCATAAAGAAAAAAAAACGAGGTTATTTGTGGACAAAATGATCAGCTCCACGCAAGAACATAATGTTGTGGAATTTGTTATGGTCATGGAAAAGGAAAAGGCCTAGGCCCAATATGAAAGCAGATCTGAAACTCCAATATCTCTAATGGCCATATTGTTATTTAGGGATAGACATTAGATCGAGTCGAGTCAAAACATCTCGAATTAGTCTAGTTAACGAGTTCTATTTTATAGCTCAAACCTTATTTGAAATTTTTTTTCGAGTCGAGATTATGAAATTCAAGTTGAGTCGAGTTGTTCAAGTTTATGTTCAAATTTAATTGTAAACATTTATAATGTTATGATACCAATTAGTTCCTATTTAAACAACTTTTTATAACCATATTCAATACACATATATATTTCATATTTTTTCATATGTGATATATATATCATAGATAATTGAGAAAGTCGACTCGAACTTGAAAACCGATCTACTAATGATTAAAAATTTTGAGTTATTTGAGTTATTCGAACTTCCATTTTAAAACGCACTTTATTTGAAAATTTTGAGTCAATTTTTTTTTGCATCGGGTCGAGTCGAATAATTCATTTTTTTTCAAGTCAAGTCGATTTTTACACACCGCTAAATACTAGTTAGTTTAGTTGGTACTGTTGTTGTTACGACCCAACATATACGTGTCAGAAACATGTAGATATTAATTTCATTAAGAAAGAAAATGAGGAATACTAAAGTATAAAAATAATGATATTACACATTTTATTAGACATGTCTGTTAAAAGGATCGATGAAAGTTAACAAAACCGAGTCATATTTTACAACGTTCTTGCTTCCTACATTTATGGACATGAACATGTTTCTGCACTCAGCATAGTTCATTAATCTGATATTCAAGCATCATTGAATTGCATATGAAACACATGTTTCTGGAAAGTAAAAACATGGCAACAAGATCAAAAGAAAGTGTTAAGTTACATTTCAACATGTTCTTTACAATACTTGTTATCAAACCTAAATTTACTACAACAAAGGTCTATAAAATCATTGCAGAAGCCACTGCAACAACTCACTCTAACGTTTAGAATTACATGCAGAAATGTTCCCACGTTACAAAATCAAAACTTCTATCTACGTACATACGAGATGGCAAAGACGAAACTACCGGCCATCGTGAACGTCTTCAAGTCGATGTCTCCTCGTCTTGGAAAACTAGTTGATTTACTGACCTTCCTCTACCTGTAGCTCATCTATCATTTTAATGGCTGTTTTCAATTCTAAACGAGTCCCGGGACAAGTTTGAGTGCAAAGCAGGCCTATATGGAGGAGCCTCTCCATGTTGCCGAGTGATGAATTTCGGGCGTCAGTTATCCCCGGATCGAGAAATTCGTCCTGCCTCCGTTCCGAAAGTGCGGATTCCGCCCATTGGACTACGTCGGTTCCGCCTTCTTCGTGACTAAGATATTGAGAAGGGAATTTCCCTGTAAGGATCTCAAGAATTATGATTCCTAAACAATATACATCACTTTTAAGTGACACTTTCCCTTGTTGTGTAGCTTCCGGAGTCTTGTAAGCAAACAGGGCTTTCACCCCTTCGCCTTTTACCAACGGACGATATCCGTAGTCCGAGAGAATAGGATGGTTACCGGGACCGAGTAGAACATTGCTCGATTTGAGATTGCCATGAGGCACCTCAAGGGAAGAAAGCTCCATGTGTAGATAATCCAAGCCCCTGGCGATTCCTTGCACAATCTTTAGTCTGGCATGGAAATCAAGCTCAACATTGGATGAGTCACGGTCACCTATTTGACATAACAATTTTAAGCACATACTCGAGACACAAAGTTATGAACATCGAAAAATCGAGATACGAAGGCAAAAGATAGAATTCCATACCATGCAGAAGGTACAACAAGCTGCCACCGGGAACGTATTCGTAAACGAAAAGCTTTTCCTCCGTCCGGTAATGGTAAGCTAAAGGTGTCAAAACATTGGGGTGCCGTAGCTTGCCGAGCCTTCTAACTTCTCTATCAAAATCATCTTTCCCTAATGCACTCATATCTTTCATCTTTTTTACTACCACCCGAACTCCATTGGTTACCATGACCTTGTAACAAAGCCCGAGCCTTCCGTTTCCGAGCACTTCTGCGGCCCCTTTCATCAAATCCGCCAACTTGAACACACCCTTTTCGTCGTTTACCATGACGAGATCCACACCGGCGGCACTGCCCCTGGCCTTTGGATTATTAGACCCTCTGCAGCTTGAGCTTGAACTTGCATTACTTTTTCTGCTCGGTTCCCCTTCTTTCACCTTTGGTACCATGACCTGCACTTCAATCGGGTCATCGGAGCTTCCCTCTGTGGCTGCATGCGCCGGAACCTGCGCATTCGTATCCTTTTTCTTCTTCCTCATCCATCTAATTGCAGCTAAGATAAGAACTGCAATCAACATCACACCTAACAATATCATTGCAGCAATATACTTTTTGAAAGATTTTTTATTTGGTTTAATAACAGCCTCGTCTGGATCCGTCTTTAATTTTGTCGAATTTTCGACTGGATTGGCACATTCGACATCCAATTGCTTCCCGCATAGACCCGGATTCCCATCAAACGAGCTCGCATTGAATTTCGATAAACTCATAGGAACCTCCCCTGAGAGCTTGTTGTTCGATAAATCAATGTAGTCCAAAGTCGGACGATAGAAGGCCGGGATATGTCCGCTGAATTGATTGTTTTCGAGTCGTAATTCGACGAGATGAGGCAACTGGCCGAGCGAAAGCGGGATGCTTCCCGTGAACTGATTATCCGATAACCAAACTTTCTTCAGCCACACCATTTTGCTGAAATAAAGAGGCGGGATTTCACCCGAAAATCGATTCCCGGACAAGTACAAGGCCTTCAATTCAACCAAACGATTGAGTTCCGGAATGTCACCCTGGAAAGAATTGTTCACCACACTGAAAGAACGCAACCCCTTGAGCTCGGCCAACGCCTCGACCGTAATGTTCCCGGATAACCCCATTCCTTTAAGCCCCAAACCGATGACGACGCCATTGTAACAGAGCAATCCAGTCCATTGTGTTCGTTCAGTGCAAGGTGCAGAACCGGGGTCCCAAGAATTGAGAGCGCTGGCATTGGTGAAATGTTTCTTGAGCAGCAACAATGACTCGTATTCCGGTACCGAAAAAGCCGATGGCGGCAACAGGAGGAACAACAGAGAAGGCATACACAGGTGAAGAAAAGACATGGAAAACCAACGCTCGGCCTTTGGTTTGACTTCAACCGGGGAATGGGAAGCCTTGGGGCGGTTTTTGGCAATGTGTTTTTACTGGTTTTTGGAAGTGTGGAGCTAAGGTTGTGCTGAATTTTCGTATTGGGTTGTGTTAGCTTCATGGTGTGTCGGGTTGTTTCTTGTTTTTGTTCTTCTTTTGCGAGGGGATGGTAAAAGAAGAGGGAGAGAGCGAAAGAGGCAAAGTTTTGAACAAGTCAAGGTTTCAACAGTTATTGCCGTTGAACATGTCTGGATTGAAATGATTACATTATCAAACACTTTTGGTTGATATAAAATCTTAATGGATATTAAATCTTTGATTTCTAATAGGTTTGATTTAGGTTTTAGGGTAATATGATGAACGATTTAGGTTTTAGCCTATAAACTCTAAATTCTAATTTTTAAAGCCTAAATACTAACCACTATCCCTAAATTCTAAACCCCTAAACTCTACGCTCTAGATTAAATTCTTAAACCCTAAAAATAAGCGTTTATGAAAACTTTTAGTTTCTACCGTCAGTGTATGGAATAATTGCCCATAATCTTTTATAAAAATTAAGTATATCCATTATTAGGAGTAGAGATTCATTGGGACTCAAATGGGCTTAGGCCCTTGATATAAATATTTAATAATTGATAAGTTTTGAGTTAAAAAATATTTATGGTACTAATTATTTTAATTTAAACGACTTTCTATAGCCATATAAGATTTACATATATATATATATATATTCATATTTCACATGTGATATATAAGGTAGAGTTGAGGGACTCGACTCAAACTTAAAAACGATTCAATAATACTCAAAATTTTGAGTTATTCGAAGTTTTATTTTATAACTCAAACTTTATTTGAATTGATTTTCGAATCGGTTTTATGAAAATATGATTTGAGTCAAGTTGATTCGAATTTTTCACAACCAAAAATTCAATTTTTTTGTCGGGTTGAGTTTTACTCACTCTTAATTATCACATTTGTTGATTATCGGACTGATGGACAGTAGTATGAAGTGTGGTAAGTGGTCAGAGGTTGTGTCAGGATGGTACAGTGTCGAATTTTTTAATATGAAAGGTTAAGTTTACTGAATTATTTTGAATTAGGACCAAATTTTTAGAATGTATGAGTTTTAGGGACTAAAATTATTTTTATAACAAACCGTTCTTTTAATTTTAATGATATAATGACTTGTTTGTAACAAATTTTAATTGAGTGACTTGTTTGTTTTTAAACCTATAATTAAGTGGTTGAATTGTTACTTTTAACAATGGCATGCTTATTCCTAAACATATAATTAAATGGCCGAGTTGTTACTTTTAAAAAATAACATGCATATTCCTAAACATATAATTAAATTACTGAATTATTACTTTTTAAGAAAAATATATTTGTTCTTATGTTCTTAAACTTATAATTAGATGATATCTAATATTTCACCTATGTTGTTTTTACCCACTTAACCTTTAAAATTATCCTACATTATATGTTTAGATCCCTAAAATAAAATACATCGAAAAAAAGTTCAAGTTTAATCAAATAGATTTTTTTTCTTTTTTATCGGTTATTAAAATCTCTATACGAGTTCAAATCTCGATATTTATATTAGGAATATAATTACCTCTTTACTTAATCAAAAAATCTTTGTAGGGGCGAGGTTATTCATGGTGACAACAAAAGTAATAGATGTATGTGTCATGTGACACGTGAAAATATTAATCTCATAAAAAAGTAAAAACTTAGATTATAAAAATATGGCTTAAAAGTGTAAGAAATCCTTGAACTTTTGAAAAAAATCAATGAAGCCCTTGAACTTTTTTTGCACCCAATTTAAGCCTTGAACTAAGAAGTTGAATCAATTAAGCCCTTGAACCAAGAAATTGAATCAATTAAGCCCTTTGACCAATTTTGACCATTAAACGTGAACTGTTTTTTGATCCACTGTTGCAGTGCGCCGAGTCACAGTGTTTTCACTTGACGTTTTTCAAAATTTTTGATTTTATTTAAAAAATTCTTTAAATGTTCTAAAATTTCTAAAAAAGTTTATAAAATTTATAAAAAAAAATACTTTTTGATTATTTTTTTGTAAATGTAACATGATATAATCGTAGTGTATCATGTTCCAGTAATATCTGAGGAAAAATGTCAAGATTTAATGGTCAAAATTGGTCAAAGGGCTTAATTGATAAAATTTCTTGGTTCAAGGGCTTAATTGGGTGCAAAAAAAAGTTTAAGGGCTTAATTCATTTTTTTCAAAAGTTCAAGGGCTCCTTACACCCTTAAGCCTAAAAATATTAACATTACATATCGTATCAAATATGGATAATTTTATAGTAAATGCCATGTACCGCAATGTATCACTATTCATATGTACCACAATGTACCTTTAACTGTTTTAATTTGTTGTAATATCTCAATTTTTGGCTAGTGACCAAAATGAAAATTTTGAAAGTTTGGGGGGGGGTTAAAGTGTAAACTTTGGAAAAGTTTAGGGACCAAAGTGCAATTTTCAAAAGTTGTGTATTTAACCCCATAAATGAATAGTTCACCCCCAAGAGTGACATTTTCGTGTTACCCGAATTTTTCGTACGGGGTTTGTATTAATGGCTATAAAGCGATAAAGTTCAGAAATTTGGAAATCGTAGTTGGATCGAATTGGAATTTTAAAGACATGTCCAAAATTTATGGAAAGTTATAAAATACTATTTTATGAGTATTTTATTGTAGTTGGTTGGATTCCAACTAGACTCAGTTAGATTTTTACAAGAATGGCAAACTAGTAAATAAAGAATAGTTGGAGGGCAAGTTGGTCATTCAGCAAGGATGACAATTTTGAAATATTTGAAGTTACAAGGGTTATTTTGGAAGAATAAATTGATGATTTAAATCTTGTCCCTTGATTGATGATAAGATCAATCTCAACCGTTGGATAAAAGAGCAATTTGGTAATTTTCCTATTTAAATGAATTTAAAATTCATTTATATATTACAAGTGTAATTTAATGGTGAAAAGATGATCAAAATATTCATCTTTTGCAGCCCAAACACATGAGAGCTAGGGAAAGAAAGAGAACAATTTTCCAAGCTCGATTCAAGCCCCGAAACTCGGCTTTCAGGTAATCTCTTCAACTACAAAGTTGTTATACTCTTCAAGCTCTATCTTTTGATATCAATAATTCATGGAATCCATGATTGATTGATGAGAATTTACATGAGAAAGAAATTAGGGTTTATGAACAAAATTGGGGCTTTTGAGATTTTATGATTCCATGGTTGAATTAAAGTTGAAAACAAGCTAGTATAATGTTAAAATCATGTTTTTGAGTTAGGATTTAAACTCTACATAGTTTGATTATTATGAAGATTATTAGGGTTTATGGGTTTAAGTTTAATTTAGGGTTTGTGATGTTGGATTAACAATCTAGTAAGCTTGATTTGTTGTTTGGAAGCAAAACCCTAAGTTAAAATTATAGGGACCAATTCGGCAAGCTTCAAAGTTAAGGGACCGAATCTGAATTTCATGAAATTGGGGTGTATTTATGTAATTAATTATGTTGGAGATGTGAAATTGATGTTAGAATGCTAAACCGATGTTGAATTAAATTAGAGACCATTTTGACAATTTGTCAAAGTTAAGTGACCATTTGGCAAAGAAAGAAAATTAGAGGGAATTATTTTGAATAATTATTTGATGAAAGAGATGATGAATTGATGGTTTGAAGCAAGTGATGGGACTAAATTGACAAGCGAAAAAATAAGAAGAAGTTAGTATAAATTAGAAGTTTATTATGAAAAGCTATGTAGAAGATTGAAATCTGACAGTGACTTTGAAAATTCACCATAAATTCTATAAAAATGGTTAGATGGTGAATTTTATACTGTTATAAAGATGTGTTTGTCTAGTTTATTGTCCAAAAAACAGAAACTGATTTCGAGTTCTGAGTTAAAAGATATGAATTTTTAATCGAATGAATGTCAGAAAATTTACAGAGCCGTTTTGGGTTTGGACAGTCTGTGACGGGAGTTTGAAGAATTTTCATAATTTTTTTGATTTTATTAATTTATTTGGATTATACTGTTAGAATCGTTATCGAATCTAGTTTCTCCAGTATAAAGGAAATTAAGATTCAGTATGTATTCTGCTCGGTGTAAGTAAATCTTTGAAGGTAGCACAAGTTGCCAGAAAATAGAAATTGATACTTCATGTATCTAAATGTTTGATAACAAGCTTGGAAGAATCATTGGAAGTTCAAAATGATCATTAAGGACCCAAAATGAGTTTATGAACAGTACAAGGAAGAAAGGAAAAATATTTGGAAATTTTATATTCGAATAATTATATTAAGACAACATGTTTATGGTGATGTTAGATTTGAATCTAACAAATATTTTATCTTATTCATGTGATAAATGAAGTCAAGTCCGAATCAAAGAAGGTTCGAGGTTATATAAAGGAAAGGATCGAGTAGAATTTAGTGAGGCTTGCTAATAAATGGCTCAGGTGAGTGCATACATGTTTTTGCATGATATATTATTTTAATGATTTTAAATATTATGGTATAATTTTATGTTTACAAATGGTTTATACCATGAAAAGTTGATGAACATATTGGAGTATGAACTGCTCCACTATGAAGATATTTTACATGATGTGAAATGTATATGCGGTATTTGTTACTTGTCATATTGCAAGAATTGTTTTAAAGTTGCCTTGGAAGTATAATATTGAGAATGATAGTTACGATGCTTTATAGTGTCGAAATCCAACCTTTGAGTTGGCAGTTATGACGATACCTTATGGCGTCGACAACCTATGAGTTGGTAGTTACGATGCTTTATAGTGTCGAAATCCAACCTTTTGAGTTGACAGTTATGACGATACCCTATGGTGTCGAGATCCAACCTTTTGAGTTGGCAGTTAGGATGCTCATAAAGAAGAATAGTACTTTTATAGTACAGATATGACTTTATAAGATGAATATATGCTTTTAAAGTATAAAGTTTACAGTATGTTTTTATGCATAGACATTTCTGCATAACAAATTACATGTTTAAAAGGATATCATGCTTTTAATAGTATTATGCACTGTAAAGTATTTTATATATGTTCTCATCTTATGCCTTACTAAGTTCGTACTTAACGTGTGTTGATTTTGCACACGTAGGTAAATCAAGATGAAAGTGAGAAGAGCATTGCATCAATATTGGAAAGCTCAACAGGTAATTACAGTAATGACATCCTAATTAAGTTTTGATTTTTGTAGTGGCATGTATACTTGCTAAACCTACTTGAGTTGTGTTTGGTCTTTAAAGTTCGTTATGAGTTCATGATAATTGGCGTTTCAGGAAAGATTCAAGGTTAAGAATAACCTTAGACGATGAGTTGCCTGCTAAGATAGTTGATTTATGATTCAGAGCTCAGATAAATAAGTTATACCGATTTTAAATAAAGTTAAGCGTGCTTGGGCTGGGGAAATTTTAGGATGAGTGACCATGAAGAAGTTTTATGAAAGTTTTAAATTACCCCGATCTTTGAATAAAGAAGTCATAACATTTTCGACTCGTATCCGGTGTACAGATACAGGAAGGGGGTGTTACATTTATTGGTATTAGAGCTATAGGTTTAGCCGATTCTGGAGCTAAACAAAGTATGATAAAGGTCAAAAGTGTATACATGCCACTAGGATGTCAAAATTACTGATGATTTTACTTGTTTGAATGGATGCAATTGTTTACTTCATTATGATAATAATGTTAAAATTCTAATGTGTGAGGGTAAAAGAATCGTGTCAGGTGTTTAGACTTGTGGATTAATAAGAGAGAGTGCTGAGGTTGATAGTGTTCTACCCTCAGTTTAGCATGGTGCAGAGGCACCAGAGTAATATGATATGTATGTTCTGGATTAAGATTTTTTTTCCAGACATTAGATGAGATTATGGATCAACCTGCTTAGGCATAGATTGCAAAAGAATTGAGAGTTCTGGCACAATATATTTTTAGAAAAGATATTTATATGAAGTTAAGGATAAAGTATTCCTTAAAAGTTTCACATTGGAAGGAGGTGTTATGGTTTGGACAAAAAGGGAAGCCGAGTTTGAGATTTATTAGACTACATAAGATTATGAAAAGAGTTGGTCCGATGGCTTATTAGCTAGCCTTACCTCCGGAAATAGACAAGATTCATAGTATATTTTATATATCAATGCTCAAGAAGTATCGATCAGACCCTTTTTCATATCATTACTTCGAAGAGAATAGAGATTCAACCAGATTTGATTTATGAGGAATAATCAGTAAAGATATTGGCACATGGAGTCAAAGAATTACTAAATAAGATGATCTTGCTTGTTAAAGTTCTTTGAAAGAAATTATGAAGTCGAAAAAGTGACTTGGGAAAGAGAAAAATATATGAGAAAACAGTTTTCTCATTGTTTTTGAATCAGGTATGTGTTGAAAATTCGAGGACGAATTTTCTTAAGGGGTAGAATTGTAATATCCCAATTTTTGGCTAGTGACCAAAATGAGAATTTTGAAAGTTTGGGGGTTAAAGTGTAAACTTTGGAAAAGTTTAGGGACCAAACTGTAATTTTCAAAAGTTGTGTATTTAACCCCATAAATGAATAGTTCACCCCCAATAGTGACCTTTCCGTGTTACCCGGATTTTTTGTACGGAGTTTGTATTAATGGCTATAAAGCGATAAAGTTCAGAAATTTGGAAATCGTGGTTGGATCGAATTGGAATTTTAAAGACATGTCAAAAATTGATGGAAAAAAATATAAAATACTATTTTATGAGTATTTTATTGTAGTTGGTTGGATTCCAACTAGACTCAGTTAGATTTTTACAAGAATGGCAAACTAGTAAATAAAGAATAGTTGGAGGGCTAGTTGGTCATTTGGCAAGGATGGCAATTTTGAAATATTTGAAGTTACAAGGGTTATTTTTGGAAGAAGAAATTGATGATTTAAATCTTGTCCCTTGATTGATGATAAGATCAATCTCAACCGTTGGATAAAAGGGCACTTTGGTAATTTCCCTATATAAATGAATTTAAAATTCATTTATATATTACAAGTGTAATTTAATGGTGAAAAGATGTCCAGCCCAAAAACATGAGATCTGGGGAAAGAAAGAGAAAAATTTTCCAAGCTCGATTCAAGCCCCGAAACTCGGTTTTCAGGTAATCTCTTCAACTACAAAGTTGTTCTACTCTTCAAGCTCTATATTTTGATATCAATAATTCATGGAATCCATGCTTGATTGATGAGAATTTACATGAGAAAGAAATTAGGGTTTGTGAACAAAATTGGGGCTTTTGAGATTTTATGATTCCATGGTTGAATTCAAGTTGAAAACAAGCTAGTATGATGTTAAAATCATGTTTTTGAGTTAGGATTTAAACTCTACATATTTTGATTATTATAAAGATGATTAGGGTTTATGGGTTTAAGTTTAATTTAGGGTTTGTTATGTTGGATTAATAATCTAGTAAGCTTGATCTGTTGTTTGGAAGCAAAACCCTAAGTTAAAATTATAGATACCAATTTGGGAAGCTTCAAAGTTAAGGGACCGAATCTGAATTTCATGAAATTGGGGTGTATTTATGTAATTAATGATGTTGGAGATGTGAAATTGATGTTAGAATGCTAAACCGATGTTGAATTAAATTAGGGACCATTTTGACAATTTGTCAAAGTTAAGTGACCATTTGGCAAAGAAAGAAAATTAGAGGGAATTATTTTGAATAATTATTTGGTGAAGGAGATGATGAATTGATGGTTTGAAGCAAGTGATGAGACTAAATTGACAAGTGGAAAAATAAGAAGAAGTTAGTATAAATTAGAAGTTTATTATGGAAAGCTATGTAGAAGATTGAAATCTGACAATGACTTTGAAAATTCACCATAAATTCTATAAAAATAGTTAGATAGTGAATTTTATACCGTTGTAAATATGTGTTCGTCTAGTTTCGTGTCCAAAAAACGGAAACTGATTTCGAGTTCCGGGTTAAAAGATATGAATTTTTAATCGGATGAAGGCCAGAAAAATTACAGAGCAGTTTTGGGTTTGGACAGTCTGTGACGGGAGTTTGAAGAATTTTCATATTTTTTTTAGATTTTATTAATTTATTTGGCTTATACCGTTAGAATCGTTATCGAATCTAGTTTCTCCAGTATAAAGGAAATTAAGATCCGGTATGTATTCTGCCCGGTGTAAGTAAATCTTTGAAGGTAGCGCAAGTTGCCAGAAAATAGAAATTGATACTTTGTGTATCTAAATGTTTGATAACAAGCTCGGAAGAATTATTGGAAGTTCAGAATGATCATTAAGGACCCAAAATGAGTTTCTAAACAGTAAAAGGAAGAATGGAAAAATATTTAGAAATTTTATATTCGAATGATTATATTAAGACAGCATGTTTTTGTGATGTTAGATTTGAATCTAACAAATATTTTATCTTATTCATGTGATAAATGAAGTCAAGTCCGAATCAAAGAAGGTTCAAGGATCTATAAAGGAAAGGATCGAGTAGAATTTAGTGAGGCTTGCTAATAAATGGCTCAGGTGAGTGCATACATGTTTTTGCATGATATATTATTTTAACGATTTTAAAGATTATGGTATAATTTTATGTTTACAAATGATTTATACCATGAAAAATTGATGAACATATTGGAGTATGAATTGCTCCATTATGAAGATATTTTACATGTTGTAAAATGTATATGTGGTATTTGTTACTTGTCATATTGCAATAATTGTTTTAAAGTTGCCTTGGAAGTATAATATTGAGAACGACAGTTACGATCTTTATAGTGTCGAAATCCAACCTTTGAGTTGGCAGTTATTACGACACCTTATGGTGTCGAAATACAACCTATGGGTTGGCAGTTACGATGCTTTATAGTTTCGAAATCCAACCTTTTGAGTTGGCAGTTATGACGATACCCTATGGTGTCGAGATCCAACCTTTTGAGTTGGCAGTTACGATGCTCATAAAGAAGAATAGTACTTTTATAGTACAGATATGACTTTATAAGATGAATATATGTTTTTAAAGTATAAAGTTTACAGTATGTTTTTATGCATAGACATTTCTGCATAAAAGATTACATGTTTAAAAGGATATCATGCTTTTAATAGTATTATGCACTGTAAAGTATTTTATATATGTTCTCATCTTATGCCTCACTAAGTTCATACTTAGCGTGTGTTGATTTTGCACACGTAGGTAAATCAAGATGAAAGTGAGAAGAGCATTGCATCAATATTGGAAAGCTCAACAGGTAATCACAGTAATGACATCCTGATTAAGGTTTGATTTTTGTAGTGGCATGTATACTTGCTAAACCTACTTGAGTTGTGTTTGGTCTTTAAAGTTCGTTATGAGTTCATGATAATTAGCGTTTCTGGAAAGATTCAAGGTTAAGAATAACCTTAGACGATGAGTTGCCTGCTAAGATAGTTGATTTATTATTCGAAGCTCAGATAAATAAGTTATGCTGGTTTTAAATAAAGTTAAGCGTGCTTGGGCTGGAGAAATTTTAGGATGGGTGACCATGAAGAAGTTTTATGAAAGTTTTAAATTACCCTGATCTTTTAATAAAGAAGTCATAACATTTTCGACTCGTATCCGGTGTACGGATACAGGAAGGGGGTGTTACATTTGTTTTGAAATCCTAAGGACCGAAAGTGTTATTATCCCCTTTTAGAATAAAATCTTAAAAAATATTTTTATATTATTTTTTCATGTTTCCTTTTATTTTTTAATTCAAAAAATAATTAAACTTGTATTACTACAATAATTCCTACATTCACTTTAGTTTAAGGGTAAAATTCACAAATGGTCACTAAACTTTGATCAATTATTCAATTTAGGAATTAAACTTCCAATTGCTTTAATGTTACCATTAAACTTTTAGTTTTGTTTCAATTTGGCCACTAACCCGTTTAACAACTGTTAAAAGGGTGATGTGGTCGTTAAAATATTTTGTATAATAACACATTTAGTCCTCCACGTTTACACATTCAAACAATTTATTCCGAATTAGAAAGAAATAATAAATTTAATTTGATCATATTTTTAATTAGAAAGAAATAATAACTAATATGTAACTCACGTTTGGATAGATAAATACTTCAGTTTAAGGCATAAAGTCAAAAATAACCCATGACGTTTGATCTTTTTGTCACTTTAGCTCTTATTTTTTTGCAAACAGCCTTCTAACGTTTCATTTTCGTACAATTTTTACGCTTGTTGGATGAAAATCGTCAGTCAACAAACGTTGATCGTCTGTTGTTGACATGGCGTTGTTACATGGTAAGGAGAGATGACGTGGCCGTGCCATGTGTACAGTGATGTGCAATGGTGCCACGTAAGAAAAAAATATATTTTTAAATAAAAAACAACTAATAGAATGTTAATACGTGGCACTGTAACGACCCAGATTCTGGATCCAAGAATCGAGTTGACTCGAGGCGTGGGCTTCGTTGTTTGGGCTACGATTTTAGGCTTATAGGAGCCCTTGGGCTATCTTGTGTGTTGGGCTTGTGTGGTTGTTGGGTTGGGTTGAGAAGAGAACATGGATAAAATGGTAAAAGCTTAAATTTAAGAGTGAGAAGGGGGAAGCTTGCTTTTCTTTTGCATTGTGCAGGGATTGAGATCACCATGCCTTAATTCCATCTTCCTCCCATTTCAAACTCTTTCTCCCAAAAACCCCACTATTAAAGGTTGATTTTTGAGAGTTTGTGTTGAGAATCACGTTTAGCTTGTTGAGAGAAGTTTTATCAGCCTTAGAGGATCTATATTTCAAGGTAAGTCTTGGTTGGAGTGGTGGAACCAAAGGTTGGTTGAAGGTTTGAAGAGGAAGAACGAGATTGGACCTTTGAGGGCTTCTTCATCAGTTTTAGTCAGAGGTTAGTACACCGCTAACTCCTTTGAATTCATGCAACTGATAAAATTAGGCTTTGTGCATGATTTGATTGTTTATGGTTTGGTAAGCTTTGGTTGATCTTTAATGGCAAAGTAAAGATTTGATGTTGCTAAGGCTTAAAATTAGTAGAAACCCACTTAATACCTTCACAATAACTTGTAGGATCGATTTAGGACTTAACCATAGAGGTTAAGGGTGGGATTGGTGAAATCCCGAGCTCTAAGTTTTGAAATATGGGCTCGAGTACCGGTACGGGGTGGCTGCGTACCAGTACTCCTTTGTAAATTTAGAGAAGGGTCGTGAAGGGAGTACCAGTACGCCTCCCCGTGTATCGGTACCCCTTGCAAAATAAGGATTCCAATAGCGCTTTGGCGTACTGGTACGCAAGGGAGGCGTATCGGTACCCGCTGTTTTATTGCCTGGAAAGGCTTAGCGTACCAGTACGTGTATGTGGGAGTACCGGTATGGGGTGGATCGGTACAGGGCGATCCTAGTATCGATGATGAGTATCGGTATGGTACGTAGCGTATCGGTACGGCTTGGGGTTTAATTTTTTCGAACCTAATTGGAGTATCGGTACTCATGGGGGAGTACCGATACCTATAGTGGAGTACCGATACTCACCTTGGAGTATCGGTACTCGTTGGGCAATCTGCCCAATAATTTCGAGGTTGCGTTCGAGGATGCTATAATTCGAGGCAAAGGGCCTTAGGGGTCCGTCAAGGTGTAAAATGAACATTAAAATTGAGAAATGGAGATTTTTAACCCCGAATGAGAATAATTGGCTAATAACGTGATAAATATCGGGTAAATTGTGTGTTATGGAAACCCATAGAGATCCTAGGTGGATTGTTGATGCTGTGTGGTAATTTAGGCCCTTGATGTGTGTGGTAGGGGCGCCTATAAGGTTGAGTCTTATCGGATAATAAGATAAATTAATGAGAACGACTAATGTGTACCTTCATAACATACTAATAAATAGATAAGCTCAATAGGGCAGTTTAATAACTGATAAAAACTATAAGGCTATGGTAAAGGTGTTAGAGCTATGTGCGGTGAGACCCTTGTGTCGAGGTTTAGAGCTGTGTGGTTACTAGGGTCCTTGGTGTGTGCTGATGGGACACCTAGGTAGTCGAGTCATCCCTTGTTGGGATATGGATACCCTAAGTGTGTTGCAACACCTTGAAGATTCCCGAATGTTGGATCCTGATGCTTTGTGGACGCGGGATTTGCATGAAGCATGGTTGAGTGGCGGTGTATCCACTGAGCTTTGTTAGCTCAGCGTCCAGAATCGGTGTTTCCGTTGGCAGGTTAGTAGGTTTGGATTGTTCTTGGAGGAGCACCATCAAAGAAGGATTCCAGCTCCTCGTCTCATCATAGTACAGTATTTAGGTCCTTAGGCTATGTATTCGTAGGAGCCCATTGTATTTTGTAATTCGTATTTAGATTTTCAAACGATCGAGTCAAAGGTCTATAATGTAATTTTAAAAGGAGCTCCATTGTATATGTTTTCAAATATTTATTATGTTTTATTGGGTTGTAAGTAAATAGATTTTCATAATAGATTTGCGGATTGGGCTAAACTAGATCAAAATTTTATGGTAATGGGTTGGGCTTGAGGCCCAAATGTAACATCCGAGTCCAGGGTGTTAGAGGTACCTTCCTATTTGAAAATTTTTGAAGAAACTAAAATTTTGCTATTATAGGGACTCAAACTCAATTTGCTGGGTTGGAAAACTTTCTCCCAAACCATCAAGCCAAGTCCCTCAACTGGCATATGTCACTTTAATTCCCAGAAACTTACTCCTTTCACGCGTTAGGGTTCATCTGCACTGTCTTCACCATCTACCCGTCGTTTTATTTGACATGTCATTTTCTCTTCTTCTCTGTTTACTTTTTTTTCTTTCTTCAAATATTTGAATCGAAATTGCATTATTTTATAGTAGAACAATAAAAAACAACGATACCAGTTCAATCAATTGAAATACTAATCAAACTCAAACTTGTATACAATTTTGATGTGAAGTTATTGTTTTTGTTTCGAAGCTGCTGATAAAGAAAGAGGGAGAGGTGAATGGTAGATGAAATAGAGAAAAGGGAAGGGAGTACGCGGAGGAGGTGGGTGTTGTTACAAGTGTAATGTTTTGTGGGGGAAAGAAAATTTCATGAAAATGTGGAAAAGCTGTCGTCTTCGCTGCTACCGGAGCTGTCAATATTCAAAGCTTTGGTTCAGTGCTCGAAGGATGACATGGTGAGGAGCAGAGAGTTAACGATGAACAAAGTGAATTTTTGGGAAATCTTTAATTCCAGCATCTCTTTAAAACTATTTATGCGAAGACACATGCCAATTGAGGGATTTGGCTTGATGGTTTAGGGGAAAGCTTTCCAACCCGACAACTTGGGTTTAAGGTCCCCACAATAGCAAAATTTATTTTCTTCAAAAAAAGTTTAATTTTTAAAATAAAAGGTACCCTTTTATTTAAAAATATTTTTTTCTTACGTGGCACCAATGCTATATCACTGTACATGTGGCACTACCACATCATCTCTCCTTGCCATGTAACAACAGTATGTCAGCAACAGACGAAAATAAAATGTTAGAAAGTTGTTTTCACTAAAAAAATTATGAGCTAAAGTGATTAAAAAGTCATGTTAGGGTTATTATTGACTTTTTATGCCTATATTTAAAATTAAAAAATTCTTAAACAAGCTGATTTTAGATAAAAACCTATATCATGAATAAATATATTGATTAATTTATTTTTTCTTGAATATTTTAATTTTAATTTTGTAGGAATATATGTCGGGTTTCAATTATGTTCGTAGAGCTAGAAATCTCAATCGGCCTTAGATAGTCATAGAATAATCATCCTAAAAATAAATAAATAAATAAAACATTTTGCAAACAAATCAAATATGGACAAATATCATATACTTATGTCCTAAGTTTTGACTATATAATTTTTTGTTTAAAACATTTAAAATTACAATGATTGCCTATGTAATTTTTTGTTTAAAACATTTTATCATATGAAAAATCTTAAATCATTGTGCAAGTCAATATTCCAACTAACCACTCTAAACACGTTATTTAACAATAAAATAAATGTTTTTCTTCGTATAAAATTATAATAATAATATATTATTTTTTAGTATAATCATGGGTATTCAATTTCTTTTTAACAAACATCAATATGAAAGTAGCACGTTTCAGCTTTGTCTCAATTTTTTATTATACTAGTGTGATTACATGATACTATTTATTCATAATTTTTCTTAATTCTTTGATAATGCGCACACACATTGAACACATAAATACTCAAACTCAAATCTCTTAAGATAAATATCATTTTTTTTTCACTAAAATCATTTGTTAAATTTAAATATTTATGCAGTTACACAATATTATACATGTGCATTTTTAATAATTAGAGTAAGTCTAAAGTCCAAAACCTACCATGATCAGAAAAGTATATAAAATAAAGGGTAAACATCATCATTGCCACTAAATTTTTCCTGTTTTCTTGTTTTGGTCATTAAACTAATATTTTGTGCAAAATCATCACTATTTTTAAGTTTTTTATATTTTGGTCACTAATGTTACTTTTTCTGTTTTAGTCACCAATCTATTACTTCTTTCCTAATTTGGTAACTAATATTAGTGATTATTTTGCCAAAAATAGTAATTTTATGACCAAAATAGAAAAATAAAAGTAATTTAGTGACTAATGGTGATGTTTACCCTAAAATAAATAAATATGGTGAAGGAGTGGCTACTAGTTAGTGATGAGAATGCTTAGACAAGTCACCTCAATAAACTTTTGATTTTTTCTGTCCTTTTTTCTTCAATTAATTTGATGGGGGCCGAACTTTATTTTTTGGTCAAATTACATTTTACGACTCTTTCAAAAGGATAAAATCAAAGTCTCATTTGGGGATTTTATTTTAAACAAAATTAACATTACTCATAATAAAACATTGTATCAAGTGCTATAATTTGAACTTGATAAAAAAGTACTATAATTTTTTTTTAAAAATATATTAAGAACTCTTTAAGTGGTTTCAGTAAAAAAAATAATATTATTAAGCTTAAGAGATCTATATTCGAGAATCTATTTATAAGATATACATAAATTATCAAAAGATTATAAAATAACAGATATTAACATGAGACCACACCAAATACTAAAAAATTAACTTTAAAATGTTTAATAAATGTATTATCATTTTATTATACAGCCCATAAAAATCTACTAACAACCCACTAATAACATGGCAGACCAAGTTTAAGACAATGGTAAATGACACGCACATAACATTTATTTTTTAAAATTAAGGGCCAAATTTTAATAAATTATACAAAATTTCTTAAATCTTTAAATCATCATTTATTAGGTATTTCTCATAATTTTTCCTAATGTACTATAGTTTTGTTAAAGTTCATAGACTTCTTTCAATTTTTTCGTAAAATATTTACTTAACTATCCGAAAACATTCAAAAACCCTAATTTTAACATCTATAACTTATTTTCATTTTTTAAAAAACTTTACAAAATCCGATCCGATTATTAACACCGTATCCCACATAATTTTTCAAAAATAATCTTAAAACTTTGCTGAACAAAAATATTTCTTTATAAAATAATTTATCACCCACTAACACTTGATCATATTTTTGGACCCAATTAATTAATTTTCGTGCTTTATTGTTTATCACGTGTTGTTTATTAGTCAAATGTAATGTGTAGCTAATAATATGGTAGTATTTCATTTATATAATATTTAGAATAAAAAAATGAAACGGCTGGGACCCACGTGTCCGTCTCCATCTGTCAGCATATAGCTCCATCTAACCAACACCTCTTAAAATGGCGCCCGTTTCTACGGTCCTCCGTTGAATTGAATTACTAAACTACCCTTCATTATATATATTTTCAATTATAGAGATATAATCCAGTTAAACAACGTATGTGTTTTTAATTTATATATTTTTTAGATTTTTGGATGAGTAAAATGGATGGTTGAGATTAATAGCGAGTTATGTGAAGATTATAACTTGAAAAAAAGAGTCAATCTCAGTCATCTATTTCACTCATATAACGATTTAAAAATATAAAACTATGAGTTTTATATTCTGTATAGTATGTAAACGTACATGGATTTATCCAAAATTAAAATAGGACTAAAATATTATTTTATAATTATATAATATGTTAAAAAACAAGTAGTTAAATTCGTAAAATTTCTTTTTGGGTCTATTTTTTTTTTATATCTGATAATCATATTAGCGCTTAATTATATCTTTACTTTAATTAACTTAGACCATTAAACAGGGGACAAAACTCTTTTTAACACTGATTTTATTTATTTACAAGACACATACTTATGAGCTTAAGAAACATCAAATTCCACACCACTTGACTCAATAGATACAAATGATTTTAATATAATTAGTTGATTTACAAGATTATAATTTTTGTGCTATTGTCCTTTTAATTGATTAATTGGTTTCTTTGTAAAAATATTTCTAAATTATTAATAAGTAACATATTAAAAGTAAAACAATTCTTTTATATTCGTATTCATATTATTTATTTAGATCCCATTAAATATTGAAATATCTATTTTCAAATTATAAAAAATTTAAAACTAAAAATAGTATTTTCTTTGTATTTTTCATGTTTTAATAGGAAATTTGCCGACATGGTTTGTAAATATTTTGAAAAAAAAACGTGAGAACCAAAAATCTTATCCATAAAATTTAAGAAATTTTCAAACACTCAACTTTTTTTAATAAAATGTACGAGAAATTATATCATGAGTCATTTCCGCCACGTCATACAGAGGACCAACCAATAAAAATTACCCATCTCATTATTTTTCCATGTCATATTTTTACCAAGTGAATCTCATATATGACATGGCGGGAATGACTCATGATATAATTTCTCAAAAAATACAGTTAAATGCATGAAGGAAATTAATGAACAAATGAGAGATATCTATGTCCCAATTATTTAGTCCAATGATAATTTAAATCACTATAAATTTGTAATTAAATTAAAATAAATATATTACATTCTCATATCAGGATTCAAACTCATACTAGATGAGGCACCATAAACATCCTTAACCACTAAGCCAATTAGTGTATCTTACTATATTTTTTTTCTAAATATTGATAAATTGATGTAAGAGAGTAAAGAATCCTTACACTTTTGGAAAAAAATTAATTTATATTTATATTTTTTATACCTAATAAAGCCCTTAAACAACAAATTTTAATTAATTAAGTATTTTGACCAATTTTGACCATTAAATGTTAACTTTTTTATATATTAATGATACATGATACACTACATTTCTATTATGTTGCATTCACATATTTTTTCATAAAATATTTTTTTTTATAAATTTCATTAAATTTTTAGAACTTTTTTTAAAAATTAAATAAAATAAAAATATTTCAAGAATGTCAACGGAAAATACTATGACACAAAGCATTCCACCAAAAAATCTAAAAAACTGTCAAGATTTAATTGTTAAAATTAATTAAATAATTAAATTAATTAAATTTTTTGATTCAAAAATTCAGTTGAGTAAAAAAATTCAGAAACTTAATTATTTTTCTTCTCCAAAAAATTAAAAATTCCTTATACCCTTAAGCTCAATAAATTTAATTTTTAAAATTTAATATTTTGATGCTTTTTCATTATTCGATCATTCTGCACTGAGTTAAAGGGCAATCATGGAAAAAAGAGAGGTAGGCAAGTGCAAGGAAAGCCCTATCTCCATCCAACTTGACTATTTCTCCGTGTGATTCCATTATTTTCTCTTTCTTTAACCAATTTTATTCAATGGAAAAAAAACGTGCTTTAAATAAAATAAATAAATTACATGGTCAAGAAAGAAAACCGGGACAACTCACAGCTAATCAGGTTCAAAGAACGTGGTGTGAGAGACATTTGTGGAAACTTGCTTCCCCCTTTATATTCCTTCTTGTCCTGCACAGTTTTCCCTCGAAGTGGCAAAAAACATATATGAACACCCCGAATCTTTGATGTTTCTGTAGTTCTTTTCCATCTTTGAAAGACAAGTTTTTTTTTTTTGTTTCGTCCCAGTTTGTGTAAGAAGGAAGAAGAGATCAAAATGTCTAATTTAGGGCAGAAATGTTCCGAAAGAGCAAGCTTTGTCAATCTTCTTAGCCAATACTTGAAAGAAAAAAGGAATCGTGGGGATTTCAGCGTTGGAATCTCTTCAAAACCAGATTCTAAAGGTACCCTTTTTTCTTTTTTGATTTGTTCATAGGGTTTTCTAATAGTGAAATTGTTGGATTTTGTCTGGTTTGTCAAAGATTTTCCCCCTTTTTTCATGTGGGTGCTTTTAGGAAAGAAGATTTCTCAGATTTGGGAAGAAGGGTGGTTTCTATATGTTCATGGATTGGTTATGTTTGCAGGGCAACAAGCAAAAACAATGAACTTTTTGTCCCACGTGGCTAATTCTTCAGGGAGTTCAAGACCAAATCTTGTGGCATCAAATGTGAAATCTGCAGATTTCTTCCCTGGCAGCTTTGGTTCATCCTGTTCCAAGGAAGACAACATTAACAAGACAGATCTCAGGTGTGTTTGTGTTTTGTTTTGTTTTTCATTAATATCAGAACGTAGGCCTTGGTTTCATGACAAATAATAGGTTTAAAGAACTTTGAGATATCAAGTTTAAGACTTACCATATGTGGATTCTGTCCAGATTTATTCTGATTAGTTTGTCTATTCGAGTTCGAGTAGTGTTTTTAAAAGTTAACGACCAGTTCGGATGTATTTCGATTGTAATTGTTGGCTCGAAACTTCGAACATCATGTATGGACCAAGAATGTTTGGTTTTGTTGATGTAGGAAACCAGTAGCAGTGGAACCAAAGAATGCTCAGCTGACCATATTTTTCAATGGCCATGTGGTTGTGTATAATGATTTTCCAGCAGATAAGGTGAATGAAATCATGGCCTTGGCTAACCAAGGTAGCTCAACTGCATCTACCGGTGTTAATGTTGCCGAATCTGCCATGGAAAAACTGAGTTCTAATGCCGATAAAACCGATACCAACAATACTGATATCCCCGACTTGAACGTCGCCTCCGGAACTGCAAACACTCTGGATCAAGACCCTTCTGTTGAGCGATGTCAGTACGGTGGTTCGGATCTGCGAATCGCGAGAAGGAACTCACTTCACAAGTTCTTTGAAAAGAGAAAAGACAGGTACAAAATTGTTCTTCATATTCGACCTTTTTGCTGCTTACTTCATTGTTGAATGAATATCTCACTATCTATGGCTTCGTTCTTTCAGGGCAGCTGCAAGAGCACCATACCAATTGAACAACAATCGAGTCCCGCTTTTTCCGCCTAAACCCGAGGAACGTGAATCGTCGAAAGAAACTCCGAGAAACATCGATCTCAACTTATAATAGTTTATATAGATGACTTCATTGTGTTGTAACTTCAGCTATACCTTTCAGTGATTAGAGACACAAGGATGTTTAACTATTGTTGTTAGGCATTTTTATACTTATATCAGTATGTTTCTTTTCTGTACAATTCCCCCCCCCCCTTTCATATAAGTTTAATCCTTCATGGTTAAAACTATAAAAGCTTATTTCTTTCATCTTCTTAATGAAAACATTGTTAGTTTTGGCAAATAGAGGTGTTCATGGATTGAATCTGAATGACTCGGATTTTGAATGTTGAAGTTTAAGCCGGAGCTTAACTTGTAATTAAATGGAGTTTTCGGGTTCAATGTTTTATTATGGTAACTTTGGGTGAGTTTACGGTATAACAACATAATTTAAGGTTAAAAACGGCACAATCAAAATGTTTCAAAAACATATAACATTTTCGGTTGGTACGGGTAAAAACTTTTGGCTGCAACTGAAATATTAAAAACTGTGAAACTTAAAATGTTAAATAATAATAAATTTAGGGTAAATTACATTAATGATCACCGAACTTTTTGTCGTTTGTATTTTGGTTACTCAAATTAAAAAAACGTTTATTTTGGTCACACAATTGTTAAGTCCGTAACCACATTTGAGTTAACATGTCCACCTACCATTTTTCTTGAAGAACTAAATATCATTGATTGCGAAGGTTGAAAATTGAGCCAAAAACCTTTGACAAGATCCCTAACTAATGGTTACTGAACTAAATTGACTAATATATTACATGGTTGAGAATAAAATAAATTCTAGGCTAAACTTGAGTTGAAATTAATTATATTTATTTCATGAAAATAGATTAATTTTAACATAGAATATAAATTTTTATAATAATATATTTATTAAATAATCTATAAAATTAATTAAAATACATTATTTTAAACAAAAATATTTATTATTTTAACCTAAAAATATATTAATTATAACATAAATTTAAAATATATTTATAAAAGTATAATATTAATTAAAATATATTATTTTTATAAAAATTATTTATAATTTATGTTATAAAATTAAAAGACTAACGAAGAAGAGTAAAAAGAACAAATATAATTATATTAATAGAACATAAATTATAAAACGTTATAAAAATGTATTTATAGTATAAATTATGATATAATATTAGTATTTTTTTATAAAACTAATATATTTTAATTAATTTTATAAGTTTTGAACATTTTTTAGAAAGAAAAGGTAAACTATTTTTATCACTCAACTTTGCTCAGTTTTTTTTTGCCATTAAACTTTAAAAACTTTGAATTTTATTACTAAATTTTTAAATTTTATTCGGTTTGATCATTCAATTATTAAGTCTTTAGCACAATTTTTTTTATCAAACCCATATTTTCGGGCTTCATTTGATTCTCGTGTATTGGAGTATTTTCTTCTAAAATCGAACAGTTGAGAGGTCGAGAAAGAGGAGAAAAGAAACATATCTCGATTTTAAGATGATCAGACAACACATATTAGACCAAGATAAGATCAAAACTTTAATTTGAGTCTTGTCAATTTTAAAAAAGTTTTAAGGAAAGGTCAATTGAAAAGAAAAAAAAAGTGAGAGAGAGGAATGTTTTGATACTAGTTACGTCACAAAACGGTGGTCTATGGTCGAACAATGATAGAGAAGATTCTGACCATGAGAAAGAAGGATGTTAAAATTTTAGAAAAAAGTCAGAAATAAAAGCTCCAAAATGTAACAATTTGGTCTTGACATTAAACAGGTAATGGTTGAGTGACCAAAACAAATAAAATTCAAAAGTGTAGTGGTGAAATTGAAAACTTTAAAGTTGAGTGGCATAAAGATTTATTAGTACGTGGCATTGCTTCATTTGTTGTTGACAGAATAAGAAATACATATAGCAGTAACGTTATCTTTTTTCCCTCAAGAATAATCCCGCTATAAATATTTTTTTGGAGCCACTCGTTTTCTCCTCCTCTCTTTACGGGTCTCTTCTCTTTTCCAGTTTTTTTTTTTCTTTTTTTTTTCTTTTTTCCATTTTTTTCTTTTCTCACTTTCTCGAGGCCTCGCGTTCTTTGAACCCTAGCTGGAGAAAAAAAAGGGAACACCTCGATTAATTATCCCCAAGTCAATCGCCTAGAAAAAGAAAGAAAAATGCAGCACCAGAGGATGAATCAACAGCAACAAGCCTTGATGCAACAAGCTCTTCTTCAACAACAGTCTCTTTATCATCCTGGAATCTTAGCTCCTCCTCAGGTTTTTCCACTATTTTTGTTTTTGTTTCTCTTATGCCTTCAATTTTTTTTGTCAGTTTCTATTTTCATCGGTTATTGACGTATATTTTTTTCATCCGTTCTTAGGATTTTTTGTTGTTTTTTTATTTTTTAAATCGTAATTTGATCTTCGAGCTCGTGTTTGCTCGCTTTTTTGTGATTGATTCGTAGAGCTTGATTAGTTTGATAATTTTATGTGGTGACGGATTTTCTTTGTGTTTTGCTATGTGGTAGATTTTGTTTCTATTTTTGTTGATTTGTAGGGTTTTGTGAGAAATGGGCCATGGTGGCCGAAGAAGATGAACGCCCGTAGAACAATGAACAAAAAAATATGAAAAACTAGAGTATAACGATAGAAAAAAAAATTTCAACAGAGAACTTATTTTTTTTAATCAAATGTGTATGAGATAAATCTTTAAATAGAGTGATACATAATTTCAATATAGTTAAAATATAAATAATATTTATCCCTAATTTAAATAAGACTTATAGTAAATTTAAACTACTGACTTAGAAATAAACTCTAATTACACATTAAATTAAACTCTAACACTTTTTGTCAACTTACACTCCTCCTCTAACACTTCAGCACCAGCTTAGATCTTGGATATGATGCCCTACTCATATTTCTTTGTTGTTTTTTAGGGAAAAAAATCTCTCATTTTTTGGGACCCATTGAGTTGAACATCTAAGACATACTCATGCTATTCTTTGAACGGCCATTGTTGAAAATTTGCAAACGATGTTGCTGGTTTCTGCATCCTTCTTGAGATGTCTACCAACTTTACTGTTGTTATTGGTTTTTGCACCCTCCTTAGATGTTTTCCAGCTTTCCTCTGTCAGTGATATCTTTTTCAAGTTTTTGCATCTTCTGAGATGTCTTCTAGTTTTTTCTATCATTCACGGGCTAAGTAGCTGCTTTCATTCAACAATGATCACAGGAATCTGCACTCCCCTCAAGCTGGTAGTTGCACAAACTAGAATTCTAGCTTGTATCTTTGATGTAGAATCCCTTAAAAAATATTATCTAGTTTTTAAGGCTAAACTAGAACCTCTTCTCCTATCTTTTATAATTGATGGCTGAGATAGAACCAGATAGTTTTTAAGGCTAAACTATAACCTTTCCCTATTTTTACAATGGATGGCTAAGATAGAATCAAATAGTTTTTAAGGCTAAACTATAACCTTTTCATATTTCTTTTTGATTGGCTAAGATAGAACCATTAAATAGAAAACAAAATAATAAAATTAAACGAGTAGAAATTTCACCATAGATGTAAGATTCCAACGAGAGAGAAGCCAAGGAACGAGTGTGGCCTAATGATAGCAGCGGAAAAGAAAAACGACGTGCATCTGAAAAATCAGATCGTCGATCTGTTTCAGGTTAGAGATGACAGCAGTGGTGACGATATCAAGATCGTTGTTGGCTCATGATACCATGTGAGAAAGGGGCCATGGTGGCCGAAGAAGATGAAATCCGGTGAACAATGAACAATAAAATATGAAAAGCTAGAGTTTAACGATAGAAAAAAAATATTTTTAACAAAGAACAATGTGCTTCTCTGTATTTTCTCTTATTCTTCTTAATCAAATGTGTATGAGATAAGCCTTTAAATAGGCTGATACAGAGTTTCAGTATAACTAAAATTATATTTTTATCTATAATTTAAATAATATTTATCCCTAATTTAAATAAGACTTCTAGTAAATCTAAACTACTGACTTAGAAATAAACTCTAATTACACATTAAATTAAACTCTAACACTTCTTGTCAACTTACACTCCCCCTCAAGCTCTAACACTTCTTGGATAACTTATAGGTTTTAATGCGATTTTTTCCTGCTTTATTGGTTGGAAAGTTGATTTGACAATGTCTGTTTCTTTCACGTGCTTTTGGTGCAAACTGAAGCTCATTATTTTGGTTAAATTTGATGAGAATTTGTTTTGTTTCTTAGTATTTTACTTTTTCATCGCGTGAAATTTCAGTGTTGTTATTTCTCTTATATAAAGTTGCAGCCTTTGTGCTGAAGATTTTGTTTGGTGTTTTATTTTTCATTTGCTTGTGTTTCTCACCACTTTGGTTTTATTTGGTTTACTGCTAATTTAAATCTAATTTGTCTATGTTTATATTTGCGTCTGTGCCCCCCCCCCCTCGCGTTCCAAGTTGTGGAGCAAAAAAAAAACATGGTTTGTGAATTTCATTGTGTGCGTCTTTAGGTTGATAATTTATGGTACCCCGATATAAAAGCATGAGCAAATTTAAAAAGTAAATGGCACTTCAATGTGTTTTCCTTTCATCAAAGTTACATTTCTAGCAAACCTCTCTGTTTGAATTTTATAGAACGACATGGTCTTGTTTTTCAAATTGGAAGTGGGAGTTAAAGGGAATTTTGAGTTGTATTTATACTGGAGTTTACTCTGACCTGCAGACTACAGTTATGCTGGAAATATGTTGTATTTAGATTAGGTGGAAAATCTTTGGCCTTCTTGCCACTGAAAAAAAGGTGAAAAAAAGAGATCGCGGTAAAAACAAGAAAATGTATTGTCTATCTTGTCTTTAAGTTGAAAATATCAGTGAGGTTGGAGAAGTGATGTTCTCATTTCTGATGGTTGTCTTTTAGGTTGACTGTTGGATACCTCATGGAACTCTTATTCATTTCTGGATTTGAATGATTTAAAATTGGGTTGAACGGGAAGGGATTTTTTCTGTACACCATTTCTTCTTTTCCTCTCTCCTTTTTTTTTAATCTTGCAGATAGAGCCAATTCCAAGTGGAAATCTGCCTCCTGGTTTTGATCCAAGTACTTGCCGCAGTGTGTGAGTGTTTGCCTAAATTTTCTTTTTAGTTGTTTTTGTATATTTCTTTTTGCTTGTTTTATATTTTTGTGTCTGTTATTTCCCTTATTTCTTTAGCAACTGTACAAGTTGCTTCTATGCTTATGATCATATTCATTGGAGACACTTTTCCTTCATGAATCTGGTGATAAAAAATGTTTCTACTGCCCTTAGTGCAAAATTTTAAGTTAATGTCTCCTTTGATTGATAGTTAAATGTTTTTTTGGGATTTGATTGATACTTGTATGTTCTTGCATCTATTGAACAACTCAGAAGGCTACTTGTAGCCTTTTATTTTACTTATTTAATTTTTGAGAAACTGCAGGTATGTGGGAAACATACATACGCAGGTGACTGAATCACTACTTCAAGAGGTTTTTGCAAGTACTGGTCCTGTTGAAGGTTGCAAGCTTGTCAGAAAGGACAAGGTATTATTTTCAATATTGCGACTTTTTTATTTATCTGAATCTGTGAGGATGATCTAAATGATTATCTTTTGTTGTTTAGTTTTTTGTCTCTGTTTCCTTTATCCTTTTTATTTACTGTATTATTGATCTTTCTTCTGTTCTGTACTCTACTTGAGCAGTCATCATATGGATTCGTCCACTACTTCGATCGTAGATCAGCTGCTCTTGCTATATTGTCTCTAAATGGAAGGCACTTGTAAGTATTAACTTTTGGTGTCTCCCTCTTACTTTATTTTGAGTGTGCATTCCCATCATATCATGTAATCTGCAGGTTTGGACAGCCTATCAAGGTCAATTGGGCATATGCTAGTGGTCAGAGAGAAGATACATCAGGTTTGCTCCCGTACTGGTTTGCGGAAGTTTGGTATAAAATATTGATGATGTTCTATCAGTTAATATATTTTTTATAATTATACTGTTTGATAGTATCATTATCTGTGCAGGACACTTTAACATTTTTGTTGGGGATCTCAGTCCTGAAGTTACTGATGCAATTCTGTTTGCATGCTTTTCTGTCTATCCCAGTTGTTCGTAAGTGTCTTCTCTTTTTTATCTTGATTTCAGTAAATGCTTTTGTTGACAATGTTGTAACTTTTTAAAGCTAAATCCTAAACTATTAGAATTTCAAGTTTATTAGTTAATAAACTGTGATTAGTGTTATTGTGTTAAAATGATACAACATTGAGTTGATGGTGTCAAATTGAATAACAAATATGTATGTCTTTACTGATTTAAGGGATGCAAGGGTTATGTGGGATCAGAAAACTGGGCGTTCAAGAGGATTTGGGTTTGTTTCATTCTGCAACCAGCAGGTACCATTCCTTGGTTAAGTTTGTGGTGGCCCTTTGTGTTTCTTCTATTTTAATGTTGTTTCATCTACCGATATTTAACCCCCTTCCCTGTCCAGGAAGCACAAAGTGCAATTAATGACTTAAGTGGTAAGATTGATGTTTTTTTTTACTCGTATACTTTCTTATCTTCATTAGTCGGTAGTTTTTAGCTCATCAAATAAAGCGGTGATTTATAGCTGTAATAAATTTTAGCACATCAAATAAAGCTGCAATTTATAGCTGTATCAATATTTCTTTCATATTCTTCATGTGTTGGAGTAATCTTAATAGGTTTCTAAAATAGTAAACTAAAAACAAAAATACCTTTTCTATTAATTAATATTATGCTATTCTTTTCTGTAAAACCACCATGTGTAGAGCATTTATTCACTCAATTGCCGTGGCTGAGCTGGAATCATTGTACTTAGCACTGATATTTTAGATGAACTATCACTTGCATGAATTGTTATTATCGACGTTGCAGTCAATTCCAATTGTGCTTTTAATTTATACTTCTAGGAAAGTGGCTTGGCAGTCGGCAGATTCGTTGCAACTGGGCAACCAAGGGTGCTACTAGCAGTGATGACAAGCAGAGCTCAGATGCCAAATGTGTGGTGGAATTAACAAGTGGCTCATCCGGTGCGTTTTTTGCTGCAATTCTTTATCTTTTGTTCAAAATATCGAACATTTAAAATAATTATTACATTGTTCAATGCAAACCTCATAACTATTAGTACTTCATCATTTTATTTAACCTTTTAACTATTACCTTGGTATGCAGTGGATGGTAAAGAGACAACCAATACCGAGGCTCCTGAGAATAATCCTCAATATACTACTGTTTTCGTGGGCAATCTTGCTCCAGAGGCAAGTGAACATCTCCAACAACTCTTCTATATATTAAACATTCAAGTTATACTGGAATGGGTGCTACAAAGCATTATGCGTTTACTTTCATAGGACACGTGAAATGGGTTTGAACGACCTAGAGTATAAAGAATAATTGTTCTTTTTCCTATCAGTTCAAGCTTTTCAACCATTTTTGGTGTGAATTTGAACCATGTAGGGTGAAAAGTTTAGTACTTTGACCCTGAGAACTCGCATCTTATGATAAAGTTCGAGTCACTTTGTACCGTAAAGGTGCATCTTATGTTCTCCAATAAAACCGATTATTTTTTATTCCTGCAGGTCACCCAACTTGAACTCCATCGTCACTTCCATGCTCTCGGTGCTGGGGTGATTGAGGAGGTTCGGGTTCAGCGCGAAAAAGGCTTTGGTTTTGTGAGATACAGTACTCATGCCGAGACAGCTTTGGCTATTCAGATGGGGAACAGTCAGTCATTCCTATTTGGCAAGCAAATAAAGGTTGAATGTTCATTGGTTATGTCTTGCGATTGCGGTTTCAATCGTCATTTTTTTAATTCCTTGAAATTGACATTTTCATTTGTTTGTGCAGTGCTCTTGGGGCAGCAAGCCTACACCGCCAGGGACAAGCTCTAATCCACTTCCCCCACCTGAAGCGCCTTTACCCGGCCTTTCAGCAGCGGACCTTTTAGCTTATGAGCGGCAACTTGCCATGAACAAAATGGGTATTCATGCCCTAATGCACCCTCAGGGGCAGCTTCCTCTCAAGCCGGGAGCAATGGGAGTGGGTGCCGCTGGAGGAAGCCAGGCTATATACGATGGTGGATTCCAGAACGTTGCTACCGCCCTGCAGCTAATGTACTATCAGTAAACATATAAAGAGATAAGTGGTCGTGTGGTAATATCTTTATCTCTGCATTTTGCAGGTTTTAATTTGAGTTTGAAATATGAAGCTTTTTAATGTATTCCCTCTTTCTTAGTGCAGAGGCTGTACCCTGCTTTCATCTTTATATAGGGATGTATCAGCATATTTTCTTCTTTCTCTTGATCCCTCTGCTTTTACATTTTCTTTTACTTAAATGTATGGTCACCCTCCATGTTTATGGTTAATTTTGATGATATATATCTCACTATTAGAGGGAGGTGGAGACATTAATCTTACATTAGAAAGGAAAGAGAAAATCTTAGAATATAAAAGCGGTGGCTTGTATATTCTAACAGACTGTTATATTACATTGACTGACATAGTTCCTTCTACATCATCCAACTTTCAACAATCTTGAAATTTTTACATGTAAACATCTTTGCTAAATCCTAAATTTATTTGTTCACTAGAAGTGATGTTATAAAAGCTTCCATCAAAAGGAGATTAGTCACGTTCAAGTTAAACATTAAAGCATCGACACAATCTGCTGCTCATGTTTGGTCCGAACATGGCTCCTAGTAATTTCCTTAAGACTAGAACAACACGAGAGCGCCATGGTGAGTTCAAGCTCATCTTTAAGCATTTCAAGTACTCGTTTCACTTTGTGTTCCTCTTTTGCTGCAAGTCCGAACATGACTGGCCTTCCTACCCGAAACACACCATTAGCATACAAAATTCTCTTATAGCTTGGTAATGGTGACTGCAAACTGTCATAATTAGTAGATGAAATTATAGATGAGAGTTTAAGAGCTTACTAGGACAGCCTGAGCACCGAGGGCCATTGCCCTGAAAATATTGGTTCCTCGTCGTATTCCTCCATCAATAAACACTGGAACTTTTCCTCTAACAGCATGAACTACCTGTGACCTCATTGGGGACAAAATTCAACAGAATGACAATTCTTCCTCACATAGAAGTTTCAGTAATCTCTTGAATATAAGCCTGCACACAACTTAATGTGCTTTCGGAGATAAGAATGTAAAATCGATCGATGATCTATTTTCTTAACTGGCTTGGAACATAAAAAATTCTATCGCTGCAACCACCAACAACAATAGTAAGTGAAGGGGGAGCACCTCCTCCAGGACATCAATGGTAGCAAGAGAATAATCTAGCTACCGACCTCCATGGTTGGAGACGATAATCCCAACAACACCTACTTCCATGAATTTTATTGCTGTGAATAGTAAGATGTATCAGAGATATGGAACAAGCTATTCAATTAGCAGACAAGCCAAAAGAAATGGTATGTTCCACTAGAAAGTGTTTCTTAATGTGCTTTCCACCATCGTCTTTCTCAACATTTTATTTTCCTAGAAAAGTTGAATATAGGACGATATCGACCGAAATCAGTACGCAAGCAAGCGTTTCTTTTGAAAGCCTTCCAGTGGAGAGATTATTCTCGCTACAGTCTATCCTATATGATAAAGAGAAAATGAGATGACGACTATTATCAAGTTGTGCCTCGACCTTACCCTCTTCACGAGTGAGCATCCCTTTGATCAGAACTGGCAAGTTTGTAGTAGATTTCAACCATGCTATGTCTTGCATAATTACCGGAATGCAATAGTTAAAGAAACCAGACCTCGAGAACCATGGTACTCGTGTTAGCCCCCCGTCTTCCCCACCAACATAAACATTAAGCAAGAACAAACTGTCCATGTACATATATGGGGCCTGTTCTAAAGTGTTTAAGATAACAAATAAAAACTTGGTATCGAAGAAACAAATAAGATTCGACTTGGATTAATTACTTATTGTTACCTCCCAATGGAGAGCCCCATTGATAAGAGCTTCCAAACCTGAACCTCCATCCTGCCAATGGAAAACAATGTTGGATTGGGACAGTAGTACAGACAAGTTTAGCTCTTCAGCCGAGGTACAGTGATTCTTCAAAGATTTCCCGAACAGTAATTAATTTTTTGAGTGAAATTCATAAGACATAGCTTTTTGTGTACACATATGTAAAACCAGAACAGTTTAACTTACAGAATCAATTTAGGTGATGGATTGGATGGGGACAATTTTACTTACAGAATCAAATTCAGTTGATAATAGAACATCCAGGTTCTTCAGCGGAGGTACGACGAGTCTGCAGATGCGAATGTTTGTCACGACTAATAGAATGGGATGCATAAGACATACATAACTTTTCATGTATGATGTAAAACACAACAATATTCATATCAATGATATAAAGCAGATGAAAAATGAAAATGCAGATATTTCACGTGTTCTTAACATCTGCCTCCCTTCGGCCAACTCTTGGATAATCGACAGTAAGGACGATAGCCTTGTATCCGCTCTTTTAAGCTCTCTGCACCAGCCTAGCCGATATATCCCGTCTATTATACACCTATTACGAGCAAACCGAATTCGTGTTCGTTTCCTATCAGTGGTATTGCTGAGGACTAAAAAGAAAATACAGCTGCTAAATAATAATAAAGTCCACATGCTGGTATTGAAAGAGCTCAGGTAAGGCCAAATATACATATAGTTGGAAGAAGCGAATAGTAGATCCGGTGGACAAAACCTGGAAAGTAGACACAAGAATCTCAACACCTAGATTCGGTAAGGAAGTCATTTTAGGCCAAAACAATCGAGCAAAGTTCGTATACATAAATATTATTAGTACCATTATCGTGTTACATGCGGCTGCTGCTCTGGCTGTTGCAATCTCTCCTGGAATGAAAACAGAAAGGTAGTCTATAAAAGTTCCGAAACAAGTTAAAATCAGAAGTCTTTGAAGAGGACTAGTTTACACCTGCAGGGCTAGCCAGCTTATGCATAGAAGTTCGGGCAATCATAATTGGCATTGAGATATTGTAACCCAACACTGTAGTCGATAAATCGATGCTCGTCACATCTCGAAGAATTCGAGTCCGAATACTGAAGTCACATGTCATAATCAGTAAAACGAATCGAAAGCAAGTTTGCTATAGATCATTAATCAGTTTCAAGGCATTACATGATTCTGCTAAAAGCTTCCTCATTCTCTTTTAAGGTGTATTGGTCCTCTGCTCCTCCGGCGTAGAAATCGTAGTACATTTTCAGAAGCGCTTGCCGTGCTAATTCTCTGAATTCATTAACTTCAACCGGTTCATCTGCCATTATCCTGGATTCGTAGAACAACAATATTATGTTTGACCAATACTTACAAGCATGAGAATTACTGACAGATGAATTGAAGCTCAAGAAAGATAATTAAAAAGGAAAATTACCTATTGGATTTGTTTTCCCTTTGAGGTATTATCTGAAGTTAGAGTAGAGCAATGATTTGTATGAACCAGGAAACTCAATACTTATTTTGTCTGTATTCTTATCCATCAACTATAGCTAAAGCCATACTATTACTCGTCAAGATGCAGAATATATTATACAGTTAGCCAGAAACGAATGTCGGGATAGATCAAATTACTCAATTTTAGAAATATAAGGATTTATTAAGTATTTAAACTTAAAATTAAGGGATAAAACCTAGTTTATCTAATATTTAAATTTATAAGAACTTAAATTATTATTAGACCAAAAAATTGAAGGGCCAAATTAAAATTTTAAAAAATTTATTTAAAAATATTAAAAAAAAAATTTAATATGAATTTCTAAAAAATTGAGGGCCAGGTTAAAATTTCAACTGAACCAGAATGTATTGGGCTATGACTCTTGTTTTGATCTAGGATTAGTGTGCATGAATCGTGATCATGAAATTAAATCACAGTACATCAATTTTCTCTTATGTTGCTTGGAGTTTCGTATAAGCATTCAATACCTATATGTGTTCAACAAGGACATATTCTAAAAATATTTTATGCACCGATGGGTGAAAAAATTATTTTTTAAGGTTTAAGATTTTAATGCTTGTGGTTAGATTTTAAAGTTTAAAAATATATTTTATGGTTTAAATTTAGAATTCAGGGTTTAAAGTTCAAGGTCCTTAAAAGAGTATATAGCAGCTTTAAAAGTCTGTTTGTGAAAAAAATCACTGAAATTGTATCAAATAATTATTTTATATATTTAGAGAATAAAAGGATCATCTTTATATAAATATGAAAGGGTATTTTCATACTTAATAATAAAATAAATATTTAAATTATATTTTCTTTGTGATGGGTGTTTAAAGTTTTTTAGACAAAATAAGCATTTAATGTTTCATCCCGTTATTATTTTAAAGTCAATTCGTTTACGTCCGTTAAAAAAAATTCATCCCCACTTGAAATATGACATGTGACATATTTCTTAATTTTTAAAAAAATCATAAAATCTTTAATTTTATCAAAAAAACCTCCTAAAACCTTTAATTTTAATTTTTTAAATAAAAATTAAAGGATATTAAGAAACAAGCGCCGTATCAAGAAATGGGTGACGAGCGGACATTGGTGGATTGACCTTAAAGTGATAATAGAACGTGATATTACACACTTACTTTGATACACATGCTGTGTAAAATTAATTCTAAATTCATAAATTTGTAATCTTGTGTATTTACACTATAAAAATCTAAATTCTAAATTCGTAACCCTAACCCTAAAAAACTAAACCTAAACCTTAAACCATATACACTAAATTCTAAACACTAACCTTAAATTCTAAATCCTACAACTTAAACCCTAAACCTTAAACTCTAAACTAAAACCCTAACTCCTAAAACTAAAAGGTACGTGTAAACTAAAGTTTACACGGCTTGTATATCAAAGTTTTTCCCAAAAAAAAACCTCAAGCACTTGAAAAGAGCTATAGTTTAGGCAATAGCATTCAACAGGCACAGCTACTCCTGTTCACATACCATAATTCCAGGAAAAAATTGAAATAAAATGTCTTTCTAAAAACAATTTAGATTTATTCATTAGGCCATCTTTCTTGCTTGAATTGCCTCCGGCATCTCCTTTCCTCTGCTACATGCAACTCCCTAGAATCATGCAAGAATTTGCAATTTTCTCCATAATAGCATCGTCCTCAAGAATGATATCGGCAAAGCTGTTGTGAAAGGAAGCCTCGTCTCTGTGTTGGATTGCAATGATTCATGCTTCTTAGCTGCTGTCCATGGTAATTTGTATCCATGGCTTTCTCATTTTGACGGTTCCAGTATCTATCCACAGGAAAGTTTGGTCGGTTGTTTTCGTAAAATTTATCAACCTTTTGAAGCTGAACCTCCTGAATGCCAATCTTGCTTGAATTACGAGGAATTTGATTGTGATAACTATTCCTTGCATGAACATGTTGGCATTCTGATTGAATACTTCCATTCCTGACATTAGGACAAAAACCTGACTGCGGTTGAAGTTTAGGTAAGAAACCTGATTGCGGAGTCGTAATTGATAGTTTCTCCATATCAGAAGTTAAACTCGACTGTTGATGTTGGGGCGCTACTCTGCCTGAATTAGTAGATGAACCTGGCTGTTGAGGTTGAACTTCCATTGGTGTTGAACTTAATTGGGACTTGGACTGGTTTTTACTCTTTTCTTCTCTTTTTAAGATCCTAAAGTCCAAACATGATAAGCGTAACTAGAATGAGATTCCAAGATTAGCCTCTCTTTTTCGGGATTTCGTACTTCCCAGAGAAGAATACTTAGCAATTAGCATCACCATTTAACTTATTTTGAAACTTTTTTTTACTGATTTGATCTGAGAATTTTCCTCTAGCGATCCCCTCGAATGTTTTTCCATCAAAATCTTTTGCCTCTCCCCTTCATCTTCCCATCTCTGATGAATATTATCGATAAGCTAGCATTATATTCAAGAATCAATGAATAAGGACTTCTATCTGAAATGGCTCAAACCTGTCTTAAAAAGTCTTCAGTCGGTAAAGGTTTTGACCCTTGATTAGGAGGGGGTGAAGTGGAGAAAGCGGCTTCTCTCCTTTACTCCAGAGGACTTCTATCTGATCACATGAGCCACAAACATTATGTTAAAGGACTACATTAGTTTTGAATGCATAAGGACGGGTTATATAAATGGATCTACGATCTTTCTAACTCAAGTTAGTGCCTCAAAATTTTATTTAAGCCATGATCGGATGTAGCCTGACTAGGAAATACTATACAGACTTTTAATATCTTGTTCTCCTTTTCTAATCTAAACATGTTTATTCTACAATATAAACAGTCTGACTCACGGTAAATGTATGCTGCTGCTTGGCAGCGCCATAGCTTTCCTTGACAATGCGTCCTGCAACAATTCTCGTACCGCATGGAGGACCACAAGCACTTCGCGATGCTAAGTTAAACCTGAAGCAAAAAAATAAGATGTGGTAACAAGAGATAAAACTTAGTACAAGTATATACAAATCTACAAAACCATGAATTATTGTAGAAAATGGAGATTACTCTAAATGTTCCTTTATGCGTTGAATAAGAACATCCTTTTTCCCACTCAATCTAAGTCCATTTTTCCTCAGATAAACCTTACACTCATTTACTTTAAGCTTCTCTAGCCTCCCATCTGACGAGAAATGTAACAAGGAACTTAGATTTCCAAAATAAAACAACCAGAAATCTACATAATTTCAGTGAAAATGATCAAAAGTACCAACCTTCTATAAAATTTTGAACATTCTCGTAAATTTGATCATCAACGCGTGAAAAACCAATCACCAAATCTGGGTCTTTCTCATTACCCAAATCAGAATCCTTAGCACAACTGCAAATGTAAATAAAAACAAAATAAAAATAAAAACTTCAGCAGTACCCAACATGTTAAAACTAATACAATTGGGGATATGGGAATTATCTGACCTTGATTTTTTCTTTATAGAGGATTTCTGAAATCTGGTGCTGGTGTCCTCTTCGTCGGTGTAACTTGGGTCTGTACCCGAATGGTAATCTGGGTCGGACCCATAGTTACTACTGCAATCTTCTTCTTCAAATCTTTCATTGTAATCTTCAGAAGTTTTTGGGTCAGAGTCGGAAATTGGCATTGTAATCTTTGGTTTCTTGTTTCAATTGCGAGGTATGAAGGTTTATATGGAGAGAATTTGAAATTCAAAGGTTACTTTACCGTTGGGTGTTTAATGGAGCCAAAGATTATATTCGCTATTTACGATGCCCAATAACCTCTTCCCTTAATTTTAATTGGATAAATTACTCTATTAGTTGCTATTTACGATGCACTGGCTGACGGTAAAATAAAAAATTTCTACAAGCATCTTAATTTTAAGGTTTAGAAATTTAATTTAGGGTTAAAAGTTTAGGGATTTAGGTTTATGAGTTTAGAATTGAAGTGTTGTGGCTAGCATTCAAGGTTTAGAGTTATAATTTAGAGTTTATAGGTTAAAACATAAAGAGAAAAACTTCAATACAGAGGCTGTGTAAAGTTTACATAAGCCTTTTAGATTTATGGTTTAGAGTTTATAGGTTTGGGTTGTAGGGTTTAAAAGTTAAGTTTAGTGTTTGAAATTTAGGGTTTAGGATTTAGAGTTTGAGGTTTAGTTTTTTAGGGTTTAAGTTTAATTTTGATTTATAGTATAAATAAACAGGCTTGTGTAAGCCTGTGTATTAAATTTAAACTCAAACATAAATCTCTAACTATATTACCCTAAACCTAAATTCTAATGTATAACTCCTAAATTCTAACCAATAACCATAAATTATAAAATCATAAATCAAAACTCCTAAACCCAAACAAATCTTTAAACCTTAAACTAAGACCGAAACAAAAAGATTTAACCACCAGTACATGAAATATGTTTGTTTAATGTTTTTATACCTATTTAAATAAAAATTTAAATTTTGATTTAGTGAATGGATCTAAAGTTGTCAAATATGCTTAAATAAGGAAATATCATAGGACAAGAGTTCAAATCTTTAAACCTCGCATCTCGAACATATATCGTAAGATGAACATGGGAATGTTATTTTCAAATTTACTCAATTATTATTTGAAAAAAGGAAAATCATTAGGTTAAATGCATCACATGTCCCTAAACTATAATCTTTATTTTAAATTGGTTTCTAATTTTTTTAATGTTCTAATTTTACCCCCAAATTATGACTCGTATTTTAAATTGGCTCCTAAATTTTTGAACGTTCCATTTTTATCTCCAAACTATGACCCACATTCTAGATTAATTCTCGAACATTTCAATAACATCTCCAAACCACGCCCACTGTTAATAAAATCATTAAAAAATATTAACTATCATGTAAATATTGGCATGTATTATGTAATGACATGATGTGACATAAACACTAATTAATGTTGCATGTATCGATAATTTGGTATGAAATTAGAACATTCAAAATTTTAGAGACTAATTTAAAATGAGTCATAGTCTGAAGATGAAACTAGAATGCTCAAAAGTTTGTAAACCAATATAGAAGAGCCATAGTTTGGGATGGAATTGGAATGTTCAAAAGTTTAGGGACCAATTTAGAATGAGAATTGTAGTTTGGGGATGTTTGATGCAATTTACCCAATAACTAGCTTGTTTTTGTTCATAAATATCAAAGCAATGAGATAAATATCACAGCAATGAGAGGAGCTGGCTATCATGTTTGGTTCTAACATGGCTCCTGGTAATGTCCTTCACACTAGAACATCCAGCAAGGGCCATGGTGAGTTCAAGCTCGTCCTTAAGCATTTCGAGGACTCGTCGGACTCCGTATTCTCCCTTTGCGGCAAGTCCATACATAACCGGCCTTCCGACCTACGAAGTATGTAACAAGCAAAATCCCAAATTATGGCGATTGCAGGTAGTTGAATTTTTGACACAAGTCATCAATGGAGGTTTAAAAGCTTACTAGGACAGCTTGTGCACCTAGAGCCAATGCCTTGAAAATATCAGTTCCTCGCCGCACTCCACCGTCGAGGAAAACCGGAACTTTTCCACCAACAGCATGAACCACCTGCAACCTCATGGTGCATACAAAATATGAACTGAATTGTTAGCCTGGTATGCAGGGCGAGGCATGCATCAGCATTCCACTTATCCATTAGCAACAATAACGGTATGCAAAGAGAGCACCTCTTCAAGAGCAGAAATTGTGGCAGGGCAATAATCAAGCTGTCGAGCTCCGTGATTGGAGATGATAATCCCGGCAGCACCTACTTCCAGAGCTTTTATGGCTGTGAATATAGGACACAAATAGCTGAGTAATATCATGTCAACGACTATAACGGGGAACTCGAACTTAGAAAGGTAGTGCCTCGACTTTACCGTCTTCACGAGTGAGTATCCCTTTTATCAGAATTGGCAATTTTGTGATGGATTTCAACCATTCGATGTCCTGTAGAAATGACAATGAATTAGTTAAAGTGTTAAAACAGTACTAAAGTGTGGCTGAAACATACCTGAGAATGGAACTTCTGCAATAAATATCCTAGAAAAACATATTACAAGACAACATGAATGATTTATAGATGTTTACCTCCCAACTGAACGAAGGATCACGGGTTGAATTCGCCAGAGAATCTAAATTTGAACCTCCAACCTGCAAACAATATTACATGTTATGTATATTTCATTATCAAAAACATGAGCAGTTTCTTATACGGGTACGGGGGCATGGAAGATGCAGGATTGGGACTAATCTACTCACATTGGAAAACTTAGTTGTTAAAAGACCCTCCACATTCTTCAGTTCAGGTATAATGATCCTGTATAGGTTCATCAGAAGTAATGTTTCACATTAGAAGCATAATTCATAGCTTTTAGCACACCAGTTGTCAATCCCCATACATTAAAACAAATTAATCTGAACATTTAAAAGGAAATCGGAAACTTAATGAAAGAGAGGATGCTGATGTCACTTGTTCTTAATGTCCGCCTCCCTTCGACCATGTCTCGGAGAATCACCGGTTAGAACAATGGCCTTATATCCATTACTTTCAGCTCTTTGCACCAGCTTAGCTGTTATATCCCGTCTCTTATACACCTATTGAGACGAAAACCAAACTAGAATCCAGTTCCCATTACACCATGATATTAAAAGAGCTAAGGCAAGGCGGAATACGTATAATTGGAAGAACCGAACGGCATCACAGCAGGCAGCGACTTCCTCCAAAGTGCATGTGGACGAGAGAGATAAAACCTGGAACGGGAATCAACAGTGAAAGAAAACATCAAATCTCTTGAGGAACCTAACAATACATATAGATGTCGTACTCGTACCATAATCGTGTTGCACGCAAATGCTGCTCTGGCAGCCGCAATCTCTCCTGGAATCAAAACAAACAACTAATGACTAAAAGTTGAAACAGAGTTAAAAGAAATTCATTGTAGAATATCTAGGCCTGCAGGGTTTGCCAGCTTATGCCTAGAAGTCGGAGCAATCATGACCGGCATCGAGATATTGTAACCCAATACCGTAGTTGATAAATCAATGCTGCTCACGTCTAGAAGAACTCTAGGCTGAATGCTAAGAAGTAACAGATAAATACATAGTTACAATGATGGAACCTATTTGCTCGGTATCAGATTTCTTAATCGATTTAAGACATTACGTGATTCGATGAAATGCTTCCTCGTTCTCTCTTAAGGTGTACTGATCTTCAGCCCCTCCATTGAAGAAATCATAATACATTTTCGGAAGGGCTTGCCTCGCTAACTCTCGAAATTCATGGACATTAACAGGTTCTGCTGCCATTATCCTAGAAACATAAACAATTCTGATCTAGCAATTCCAGTAATAAACCAGAGCATAAGCAGAAGGGGAAACAAATCATAGAAGTGCAAGCAAATCTCCTATTACAGCTGAACATATGGGTTTTAAGTTCAGACCAAAATAATGAAAGCAAGCAAGGTGATATTGGGAAAGAACATACCTGAAAAGCTTGTCAAGAATTCGTAGAGAATGTTCCTGAGCAATAGTTTCTGAATCTTATTAGTTTCAGGGGTTATTGTTGCTTACCAAGTGCAATGAAAACAAAAGATTGTTTACAGGAGGAACTGAACTGATGAAGATGAATTGGTACCGACTACTTGCCTTATTTGACTTTGCTACCTCTGCTACCTTGTAAAGGGTGATCTTCCGGTTTATCTGAAATATGGTCTAGTTGGCTGAATCTTACATGTTCTGCAGGTCTTGTCCTCTTGTCTTAACTCATAATTTCACCCCCCCCCCCTTTTTTTTACTTGGTAAACAGTGATAATTCCACTAATACGGGATTATTTAATTAATTAAATACATATAAAAATTGTTATTTTTTAAATTAAAGTTAATTGCATCACAATCTTCAAACTACAATCTTTATTTTAAATTGGCTTAATAGGCATATAGGTGCTCAAACTATGCCATTTTTCTAGTTAGGTGCCCAAACTATTTTTTGGGCCAAATAGGTCCATAATGTTTCATTCCGTGACCCATTTAAAGTTTTCTGTTAATTTTCACCGTTAAAAGACACGTGTCATCTCCTAAAAATTTCAAAATTATATTAAAAATAAATAAAATTAATAAAACAAAATAAAAAATAAAAATATATCCTGAATTTTCAAATATTCCCAAAATAGTCCCTAAATCCCTAAACCCTCAAATTTGACCACTGACGACATGTGTGTCATCATCTAATTAGACTATTAATTTTGATTTATTTAATTCACCATGGTTGCAAACCTTCATTCTATCTATTTTTTTAATTTACCATGTGATTGGAGGAAAATATTAAATTAAATAAATTAAAATTAAGAGAAAAAAACGTCTAATTAGATGATGACATGTGTCATCATTGTATTGGAGCCTTAAATTTTTTAATCAAATTAAAATCAAGACCAAATTAATTTAGGTTTTAGGTAAATAATTTGGGGACCAAATGTGTTTTTTACAAATTTAGAAAACTTAGAGATTTCACGAAACTTAGTTAGTTTTTTATTTATTTTTAATATAATTTGAAATTTTTAAAAGTTTGGTGGTCTAATTAATGAGTTGCCTAAAATGGTCAAAGAAAACCTTAAATGAAATAATGAGAATGAAATGTAAGGTACCAATTTGAGCCAAAAAATTATTGTTTTTCAAATCAGAGTTAATTGCATCACCATCTTCAAACTACAATCTTTATTTTGAATTGGTCCCTAAACTTTTCAATATTTTATGTTAATCCTCAAGCTATTTTCCCATTCTAAATCAATCCCCGAACTTTTGAACATTTCAATTTCACCCAACATTTGATCCTAATTTTAAATTAGTCCTTCAACTTTTGAACATTTTAATTTCTTCTCTAAATTATCATTTATACTATATCATATTACCACATAATACACATTGGTGTTTACATGACAATTAACAATTTTTATAATTGTTTTATTAACACGAGACATGATTAACACATCCTAATAATTTAAAGATGAAATCAAAACATTTAAAAAGTTCGGAGACCAAATTAAGCATGATGGATATAGTTTGCAAATGAAATTGGAATGAAAATATTCAAAAGTAATGTTTGAGAATGCAGTTAAATATTCAAAATTATTGCAAAATCTTTTTTGATGCAAACTCCTTAAATTATTACAAAAATCATTTTACCAAATACACTTCCCATTATAGTACATGGTCAACTAATTTGATATTAAGTTAATCTTCAACATAAACCTAGCTCATGTTGGTGGTGCACCATCGATTTTAAGAGTAAATAGACACTAGGAAGTCCACCAAAGGAAAAATGACAATAATGTGCTTCTACTAAGGTTAATTACCACAAAAGGCTTTTTAAGTGGTTTACTATTTGTTGTTCTACTCTGGTTTTGATATAGAAAGAAGGAATAGGGTTGTCTTGGAACATATGCTCATAAGGTAGGGTCTCTCCTTCATAGTTCCACATTGCAAATTTGTCCCTATACTCTGCCGCATTGTGTGATGAAACAAAAAAACCAGAATTTTAACTCCAATGTTTGTTCTCTGGGTGTGGACAACAAGCTGCCCACACCAACACAGAGAAACCCGAGAAACTCGACGATGAGTTGTTAAAACGACGAAGCACGGCTGAAATCACCACAGCTTTGTTTTCACCCAAAAGAGGAGGAAGACAACTCCTAACACGATGGCAACTGGAGCCCACTTCCGAATTAAAGCCTACAGGCAAATTGAGGAGACACAAAGAAATGTCAAACTTCAGTACTGCTATCAACCATAATCTTGAAAATGAATCAAGAATGGTTTAAAAAAATAATCCAGCCACAAATACACGCAAAATCGACTTCAGCTCTTGCTAAAGAAATTTTCCCATGGTATTTATGACAAATTAGATGATAAAGTTAATCAAAGTATCTTTATCCCATGGTATTTATGGCAACTTCGGTAAAACTATATGACACAAATCATATCACATTTATATGCTGAATCCATTTTCTTAATGTTTTTTTTTTTGTGCGTGTGTGGGGAGGGAGCGATCAAACTTCAGAATAATTTTAACAGAGAAAAATTGATGACTAGCCAGGCTCGTCTTCATGCCTATAAACAAAGACTAGAACTCAAACTATTTGATGCATTAACTGCACAATACAGACACCGATTTTCCTTTTTTCTCTTATCATGAGATGCCAGTCCATGCTCAAGGAGCTATTCTGACACTGAACATGTATTATATCATATCAATCACCTATGTTTTCTACCAAGAAAATGACTTAGCAGCACACATTCAGTATCGTCAACAAAATGTCAAAAACCAAAAGCCAAACGCCTCAACCTAACACAAGGGGAGAGACAGAGATAAATGGCCCAAATAATGAATATTCATCCTTCACTAATCAAAGGGGACTAACCTGTCGATTTAAGTCTCTTGCCTTATCAGCATATATGCGAGATTCCGATGTCAAACGACTGGACATTTGACTGACCTCTGTATTGCAGAAAGAAAGTGAAATGTGCACTTGGTTAGACAAGCAATACAATTTAGCAGTCAATCAAAAGGAGAGAGATTAAAGCAACAGTAAAAAGAAATCACAATTAGATGACTTCAATTTGAGGGCAATACTTAGAACTAAGCGGTAACAAGGTGAAACCATAAATGACTTTGCCTTGTACTGCATGCCCAATTAAAGAATAGAATAAAAATCTAGAAGTCAAGTTCTTTTAAATTTTAATTGGCATAATGTAAATTGATAGAAAACTCCACAAACACTCAAATGAGAAAAAGAAATACAGCTGAAGCAATCTTTTGCATGATTAATGCAAATCAAATTTATGGAACAGCTAAACCTGACTATTAAAGGAACAAAAGTTACAAACCTACACCCAAGAAACATAGCATTTTCTTTTAAATACAAACATCTAATTATCAGGTACTAAAATCATCCAGTTATCGACCATGTTCCAGCTTGGATTACGAATAGAGGATCATATATAAAAGTTAAAGTGGGGAATAATCAAATATAGCAACAGACTCTCTCACCTAAAAGATTTCTCTGACACCTTTAACCAAGACAATACAAACTGAGGCATTAAAATTGTAAAAGCAAAGTTTTCCCAGCTCATGGTGCATTGATTCAATCAAGGTTCAATTAATCTTCAATTTATACGTTATAAAAATGTCTTAAAAGTAATTTGAAAGGGAAAATATCTTACGGTCCAACTTTTCACCAACACCAAGAACTTCTTGTACATTGCGAGTCATGATTTGCTGAACTTCATATAGTTCATCATTCAACTTTGTAATATTCCGTTGAGTACGGGTGTCCTGGTACATTTTTTTTGTCTTCTGTATGATTGTATCTTAAAGACAAAGAAAAAAAAAGTCAAGCATGGAAACAGAGAGAGCACAACACAAAAAAGGTGGAAAAATACTAATTGCATAAGAAAAGCAGAAAGAGCCAAACAATAAAGAAAAGGAACCTACCAAATTTAATAAATGCATAAGGCCTGGCAGCTGTTTCAATATGAGCTCCATTAACACGTTCAAATTCATTCTTGAGGTCTTCCAGATAATGAAAGGCAAGTTTCTTAGGATAAGAACGGCCACACATTGTCAAGTAACAAACACGTCCCTCAACGATATAGCTATGAACTTAGGTCAAGGTAACTACGATGTACCTGCCACTAATACTGAAAAAAACATGCAACAAAAACTTATTTCTTTCCCTCAAGAGAAACTATAAAGTATAAAACTATTTCATAATTGAAGAAACATGGCATCCAAGAAAATAGAAACCAGGGCAAGGATACTGGAAAACATAAGGTCCGGTCTCAACAGACATCCTTGAAGCCTCAATATGGCCTTTGGAGAGATTCTTAAACAAAGCCTTGACTTGCTGCTTGTACATTTCAGCATCTACCAGATCTCGACCATCATCTAATCCCTCCGCCAGAGGAAGACCGTCAGTAACACGAGCAATCATTGTCATTTTCACCATCTTTACTCCCCTTTTTCTCAGCTTTCAAAAAATCCCTTCAAAATAATATCAAAGCAAAATTAACACCCTGGTGAATCACAGAAAAGAAAGCTCATTTTAAGAAAAAAATTAACAACCCAAATTCCAATTATCCTTTAATCGAATTTTTCATTCTCAATCTTTAAGGTACAGCACTACAACTAGTCACCACAATGATGAAAATACAACATTTCCAGTTCCACAATTATCATTTAAAACCATTAAAATTAACTAATTAAAAAAACATAACTCGATTCATATATTACTTGATTATATAATTCCGATATTCACTAAACCCTGATCATGGACCCAAAGTAAGATCGACCCAACTCTTCTTTTCCAATCGAAAGGTCATTGTCATAACCAAAACAATCCATCCAGTCAATGTCAACGGGATCGAACAAAGAAAAATATATTTTTCAGGGATTCCAACAAAACCCAGAAATTCAGTAGAGGAAAAAAATCTCATAGAAGAATTTCCACACAATTGAAATGAAAAGGAGCTATATTTTTTTGGAATCAATCATATGCACATTTGAAAATTGATAAACAAAAGCTATTAGTTTTTATATTAATACCTGATTAAAGCATGTGGGTTTTCGTATTTCTGCTTGATTTCAACGATCTGATGAAGGGAAATGACCGGTGGTCCGACCAGTCTTAGAAGAGATGAAATTAAAAGGAAAGAGAGCTTTAAAAATAGGATTTTTAAAAAAGAAAATAGGAAATTAAATATGGCCTTTTAAGCGTGTCGGTCTTAGTAGGGATTGTACCTTTGAGATTGTCATGCGAATTTTCAAAGGTACAACGCGCGTATATTTAGAGTTTTCTTTTTGTTTTCGTTTTCTTATTAATTTAATATTTTAACTAATAATAATACTTTATTGATTTATTTTAATTAAATAAGATATTTTTGTTGATTTTGAGTGGATTTTGTGAAAATACAATTTGAGGGGAAAAAAGAAAAAAATAAAACGTTTTGGTTTTGATCTTGTCACGAAAGATAATCGGTGACAGTCGACAATTGACCAACAGTGGCGATCGAAATGTTCAATGACACAAGAAGAACAATCATATAATTTATTTATGTATTTTTAAAAGAACAAGATTTGATTCATTCACAAGTTATGAACTCACTATAGGACGTGACTCTTCTGTATTCACCTACACCGATCCATGAAGTAACTTTTACAAAAAGTTCGAGTGAAAGACGACAAAATTCAAAAGTGTCAGTGATTACAAAAGCTATTAATGACCTATTTTATCTATTTGTGAATAGTGAGCTACGTAACTTCGATAATACCATGAAGGACGAAATTGAACACTAGCGAGAAACACATTTGAGAATTATCAAAACTTCCAAAAGACCATAAAATTATCAAGATCAAGCGAATTTTCAAGAAAAATAAGAATATTGCAAGTGAAAAAGTGGATAATAATAACGTTTATAATATTTATAAGTAGCTCGTAAGCTCCGGCCATACTTTCGAAGTTCGATGTTGGGTTGCGAATTTAGACGGACAGTATGAGGGGTTTGTTAGTGTCATAGCTGTTGATGTTCAAGTGATGACTAGAAAAAAGTATAGATGATTGTGCTAAATGTTGCAACATCGTTTAGGCTCCTCGTTTCGTTAAAGAGGGTATTTAATTACCTAAAAAATAAGAATTCTCGAAACAAGTAAAATATTTACACAAACCTTCTTAAAGTTAAAGATTTACGAAGAACGTGCGAAAAACTCGCATGATAAAAAAATTCAAATTAAAGGGGATTGTTCGATATAGTAATAGAGGTGTTCTAGAAATATTTTTGATTCATATATTTGTGTTAAATTAATGTTATCTAGGATACATAAATACCTAGATATATGAATGTATTTGAGCAAGCTTAATAGTCACGTGCAACCTCTCTATAAAGTGTTGTATGCGATGAAGCATTGCAAGAGACATTGAAGTGTTTGAAGCAAACAATTGATCCTAAATTATTTTTAATTCTTAAATTATTTTCGGTTAAAATAAGTACTCAAATTATTATTTTTGACCACTTTGAATACCTAAAACTAATTGTTGGTCAAGAAAAGTACATAAATTATATTTTTTGATCAAAACAAGTACTTAAATCTTTGTGATGGTTAATGTCTCATTGCTCAAAATAAATTTGTAAACTTAAATAAACAATCAGACGTAAAGTGATCCAAAATAATAATTTAAGTATTTATTTTGAAAAAAATAGCTTAAACACTAAAAACAAAAAAAAAAGATTAAAGGCTGATTTTTTTTATTTAAGCCATATATAACTCTCTTCCATCTATTTAAGTAAAAAAAAAATCTATCCTCCCGATTTTTAGGGCTACAATTTATTAATTGCTTTGAAAGCTAAGAACTAAGGTTGTGAATTTTTATATTAGTTGAAGATTATTTATTGACTAGCTTTATTTAATAAATATTTATATTAAATAAAAATCCATAGGGAATAAAAATTATCAAATAATAGACATTTTCGATAAAATTATAATTTATTTCTAAATAGGTGTTTAAAATATTTTTAGTTTTTTTTGTTCATGGAGTATCATGCTGTTCTTAATAAATATAAAATGCATATTATAATTAATGAAGATTTATAGGCTGATTTTGAAAATTACTTCATGATAAGCTGTCAACCTTGAGCAAGCAATGCGTAATTCTTTTATGAAATCACAATAAATTTCAAATTAAAAAATAAACAAAGGACGGGAAAAGAAAAACAATTATTCAATGCATCAAATCAGTTATTGAGAAATCAAGTGATGCCCCAAACATGGTCAGATTCAGTTGGGGATGTTGTAATTTTCCGGAGTTGGTGGCGCTGTCCGTGACAGAGACATGAACTTGGGACGGCGAACCCGTCCGAGCCAGAGGAGAAGGCCCAGGGTGGCAAACAGGGCAACGATGCCGAGCAACGAGAGCCAGCTATAGAACGTGCCCTTGTAGGCTTTATTGGCTTGACTCAACAAATGATCCGGAGTCACGAGCAACATCGAGTATAGGTACGTTAGCGTCGTAAATGTAATGGCGATAACCATCGCGACTGTCATAAGCCATGTCGAGACCTTGTTCTTCAATGGGAGTCCGCTGATGCCTAACATGACGATAATTATCGACGCGAAAAAAGAGATGGTCGCGACGACCACGAGAAAGAAGTATTGTTTAGGGTACACATAGGCTAAAACAGAAGTCCCCGGTTCACAAATTTCGTCTTGTAACAACCTACAAATGGGTTCCTTGTCTTTATGGTAATGTTGTTGCCAAACACCGCCCGGCGGGCTGAAAGCGACTTGGAAAGAAATGGTTGCGGTTAAAGTGGCGACGAGCATCAAGGAACCCTGCATTTCCTCTATCCAATTACCTTGGTGTTTCAAGTACTTGTTGCAGGCTTGATGTAACCGGACGAACCATGATGATTTCATTGCGTTTGTTTTGTTTTTCGTCCCGCCGACATTCTTGAGTAGCCGTTGCGTTCGAGATCCATCGATTCCGTTACTCGGGTCTTCAATTCTGTCTCTGTTAGCTACTGCTTTCATCAAAATGTTTTCTATTTCAAGGCTTTTGAAATCTCTTGGAGAATGCTCTAACAAGTTCAACACAGTGAACCCCATTCGGTTCACAGCGTTTATCTCGGTTCTTATTCTGGGTACCGAGACGATATCTCACAATCTGCATGCATGCAAAAGGAACTTAAACAAACTTATCATAATCATAACCACAAATTCATAGTCCATAAACACTACCGATTAGGGGTGAGCAAAACTCGACTCAACACAAAAAATTCAACTTGATTTAACTCGGATCGTAATTCCCTAAAGTGAAAAATTCAAATAATGTTTGAGTTGTAAAATAAGACTCGAATAACTCAAAATCTTTAGTAATAGTGGACCTGTTTTCAAGTTCGAGCCCTCAAGTTTGTCTGATATATGTATATCGCATATGAAAAAAATATGAAGAGATATATATGTATATTGTATATGGTTATAGAAATCTATTTAACTTGGAACAAATTAGTACTATAACATTATAAATATTTACAATTAATTTTGAACAAAAACTCGAACAACTTGACTCGACTTTACTTGACTTGAATTCATAAACTTGACTCTATTAAAGAAATCGAATAAAATTTGAGTTATAAAATAAGACTGTCAACTCGACTAACTCAAATTTTTTGACTCTACTCGATCGAATACTCAATACCCCTACTACTTGTCACATAGTTACCTTTTGCATTAAGATTTATTGAAATAGGGCAGTGCAATTAGTCTAGTAAAATGATTAGACATGTTCAAGGTTCGAGCTATAAGCCCATCCTAAATTTGAGAGGGTTAGGACAGAAATATTAAGCTCGAAACCATGCCATTTATAAATGGTTACCTCCAAATGCTTGAGAAATGTGGCAAGATGCACGATGGAGTTACCAGCATCATCCTGGACGTTAACAAATGCTGCATTCCATTCACTTGAAGTCTCGATCAACAACATCAGAGCTTCCAATTGATTGAATCTGACGCACAAGTGCAAACATGTATCTCCACGGCACAATTTTTCTTCAACCGACTCGGGACAATACCTGATCAACACATTCAAAACATCAACTCTCCCCTTCATGGCCGCCAAATGCAGTGGTGTTCTCCCATCCTGGTCTCGTACAGAGCAACAGCTTCGGTTTACGTCTAGTAATCGTTCGACGAGTTCCGCATGGCCCTCGATGGCGGCCAGGTGAATAGGCAGACGGTGAAAAACGTCGAATTCGCCAGAAAACTTGGGTCGTCGAGAGAGGATAGATGCGGCAAAATGAAGGTGACCACGCATGATGGCAATGTGGAGCGGAGTTTTATGGAAACAAGTGAGTGAAACCCTATCAAGAATGAGCACGTCTTCTTGGAGCAGAGCATCAATGGCGGCTACATTCCCACTTAATGCTGCTTCGTAGACACTTGTTTCCATGTCTTGCATTCTTACTGGATTTGGGATGACTTTTACTCTGCTTATAATAATGTGTATATACATAATATAATAATATAAACTTGGCGACTGTAGTATATACCATCTTCTCCAATGCACGGAATGCTCTTTTGGGTCCACATTTCGTGAACTTTGTTGACTTGTTCGATTCCTTAACCATCGTTCAAGCATTCTCTACCGAAAGTACTACGTTAACTTTATGTTGTATTTTATTATGATTTATATTCAATATACCCACGGCGAAAACTTTTAGTTTATATAAGCGCATTAGTTTTAAGGTTTAAGGACTCATTTTAGGGTGTAAGAGTTTAGAATTTAAGGGTAATTATTAGAATTTAGGATTTAGGGTTAAGATTTAGGGTTTAGGTTTTAGAATAATATGTTGAGGATTTAAGTTTTAACCTATAAACTATAAATTCTATTCACAAATACTAAATTTTATACCGCTAAACCTAAACCCTACACCCTAAAACTATGACCCTTGTTGAAACTTTTAGTTTCCACTGCCAATATATCAAATAATTATCCATTTATTGTATATTGGTCTCGATGAATTTTTTTATAATTCTTAGGAGATTTAGATTCGAACTTGTCTGCAAAAAAGTATTTATATTTTATTAAAAGATTAAAAAAGTGAATAAATAATACCATAAATTTACATAGATGCTCTTTTTTTAAAAATAATGTCATAATATAAAAACTAGTATAAACATAAATATAGAATTATAAATTAATTATTATTTTTTATAATTATTGATATTCGACTCATTAACTGAATAATCTTAATTGAATTTTAAAGAAGCCCTGTAACACCTTAAACCTAGATATCACATTTGGGCACTAAGCCCAAACCGCTACCATAAAATTTCTCAACTTAATTTAACCTAAATAAAATATTTTCTAAAATTATTTAAATACAACATTTGAAAATATAGGTAAATGATTAAATCGTTATAAAGGAACTTTAATTTAATTAAAAACATTTGAACATTTGACTTAATTAATATAATTCCAAAATAAGAGTTACAGACTCGGCCACGTCTTATGAATACACAATTCACTAAATACAAGTATCATATTCTAACAATCATCACTTGTTGAAATTCCAAACCGAATGTGTTCCTTGAGCTCCCGATCAATCTACCAACCTACACATAAAAATAACAATTTCGAGCTCTGAGCTTACAAAATTTAGTGGTACACTTCTACTCTACTATACGTTATACTAATCATAAATATAAACATGTAAGCTAGTACGAACAATAAAAAAGATATAATTCAAGAAACCTTTTCGACAAGAGATGAGATTTGAACAGCTGAACACGCCCAACCTTGGTGCAGCGAGCAAGAAACCTCTCGAGTGAGGATTCGAGACTAAAATTATCGTCTATAGGCATTCGATTTTGACCATCTCAAACAAAATAGAAACTATTTGTGTATTAATTAAAAGAGTTAATTACAACACACGTCCCCAAACTATGAAACTCATTTTAAATTAGTCCCTAAACTTTAAAGTATTCCAATTTCATCCTCAAACTATAACCTTTATTCTAAATTGGTCCCCAAACTTTTGAGCATTCCAATTTCATCCTTAAACTTTGACTCTCATTCTAAGTTGGTCCTCAAACTTTTTGAACGTTCTAATTTTATCCCCAAATTATCAATATATGCTAACCATATCTTTTGTTAATAAAACATTTCAAAAATTGTTAATTGTCATGAAACACTTATGTGTATTATGTAATAATATGATACGATATAAACGATAATTTGAGGATGAAATTAGAACATTGAGGATCACAATTAACATAATTTGAGGATGTTGTTTGAACATTTAAAGTTTAGGATTTGACAAGAGGCAGTAGTTTGGAAATGAATTAGAGCGTTTAAAAGTTTGGGACCAATTTATGAATAACTACAATAGTTTTTGGGAGTTGACAAACTATGAGGCATTTGAAGTGGTTTTTTTATATTCGACCATGTTAGCATTAATTTAAATATGATAATATTCCCAAATTCATCGCAACCTCCCTCCAGGGCCTCATCTCTTGAAAAACTTGCTTGTAGGAAGCAAGATTTCGGACACCAATGTCCAATAGAGTCACTAAGTAGTGCGTCAAAGAAGCAGGAAACAATAAAATGCTCGATCAATAGACTCATTAAAGGAGCTCTTCAGACCAGCTAAAAATAAAAGCCATTGGTTTGATCACAGCATAGAAAAAACCTCTTTCTGGGGTCATCACCTAAGTCACCGCTGAGAGCCCAAAGTGCAACTACCTCTGAGCCCACACCTCTCTTTCTCCTCTTCACATCTCTAATATTATTGAGCCCACAAACATACCATCCATCCGGGAAATTACAAATGTCAGCATCACTTTAAGCTGCTAAATGAATCAAACAATCATGAATCAGCCATAATTCAACAACAATTTAACGCAGCCTGAGTACCATATTTGGACTCTGGCTCTCCGTTTCAAATAAAACTAGTGGCCATAATAGAGGTGCAAATGACTGCTGGTAAAAGAATCAAGGGGTTAAACAAATAAAAGAAAGCGGCGGCATCTCCAGCACGCTTGAATTCAACTCAAAAGAGTGATCTCTACACCTTGATCTGACATTGGTCCATCAGATTCCTCTTCTAAAAGATTCGGCCTGGTGATCACCACCAACCTTCCACAGGGCTCAAACCCCATCTTTCACCTCCTCTTGCTTTTTCGCTATAACCATGATCTAAGAAACAACCTCGTGCTCCGATGGTGGGATGGCAGTAATCGGTAATACCCGGTTCGCTTCGTCGGATGGACTTAGCAACTCAGAGAATTTGAGAACTCCCCATCGATCTTTCCTCTACTTTTGCATGTATCGACATGCGTACGAATCATCAAGTTAGAACTGATCACCTCTAGACATGGAGAAGCTATGTCAATGAGGTTGAACATCATCATCGTGATCAAACTGGACATCGATTCTAGAATGACTAGTTATTAGTTTCAGTATGAAACTAATTGCTCAGATGTAACAAAAGATCCATAATCCTATCAGTTTTCCTTCCATTAACTCCAACAGGCGGCATAAAAATGGGGTAAAAATGAATTCAATTTTTTGTTCTTTGCAATTCATTTATACTTAAATAAAATGCGACGTTTAACGTTTGTTCAGCATTTCAAAATTATTAATACAATTTACATTCAACTGCCACATGTAAAAGAAAGAAAAAACATTCTATCTGTTCAACAAAAATTTAGTAAACCAAGGTCGGTGGCGAAAACAAATGAAAAAATAGAGAATGGTAGAATCAAATTTGTATCTTATCAAGTCCAATGCTCGAACAGTAAAAAACGTTATTTTTTGAAGTTTTTAAAAAAATGCATATTAGCTTTTTTTATCTCATCAAAATTTCTTGACTTGATCAAAACATTTTTAACCATTTTTGTTTCAAATTAAATAGGGAAATATTTTTTCTTTTCATTTAATATTGAGTATTTTAAAACAAAATTTAAAACTATTGTTTCTAAAACGGTTATAATAAACACATATAATTTAGCTAAGTCGTGACTTGAACAACGCCATTTTTTCGTCTAAAAGAAAAAATAAATAGGAAAGAAAATAAGATGACATCTGAAGCAAAATAATTCTTCAACATCTGAGCACGAAAAATGATACGATTAAATGACCATGTTCAATTTATGATTAAACCAAGCCAGTTTTATCTACAACAGCGCATGATAAATTTTATCTTAAACGGTGAAACCCAGAATTAAAACTACAAAATGTAATAAGAAACGTCAATTGTTAAAATTTTTAAAAAAATATTGGTAATCAATTGGGAAAACATTAATTTGGGTGCCAAAAGGCCATCTGTTTCAATTTAGTGGTGATACTAAAAATCAAAATTTAAAGTAAACATTTCGGTTTAAATGATGAAATAGAAACTTGTTAACAGAGATTCATTGGTGGACAATTTTCCGAAAAACAATTATAAAATGGTTATATTTTTTAGGAAGTAAAGATCCTCAACAAAATTTCCTAACAAATAGCCAACAAGAGAAATAAGATGATTTTATTTTTTTTTTTGTCAACGACAAATTATCCTGTTTAAATTTACAGATGTTTACGAAAAAAAATAGTCATTATTTGCAGATTAAATTTCAAAGGGGTCTTGGTTCGAATAGATGTAATGTTTCACCCAGGTTTATTTTTTTGCTTACGGGTTTGCTTTATTTCAAGGAATAAATTAGACTATTTATGACCTCAAACCTGCAAACGGAGAAGCAATTTTGAAGTCAAACTATTTTGAATGATTAATTGTGTTCATACATTAAGAAATTTTTGGAGGAGCTAGTTAAGAGATCAATTTTATATTGATGGAGTCAACAACTATATTGCAATCCAACCAAGTATTTTTATAAAGACAAAAATCTAACTTGAAAAATACGGGCAGCGAGCACCAAGAGCTAATAAATCCCATCCTTCCCTTGGTCTCAAATTGAAGTCAAAGGTTATGTGCAAAAATAAAAAATAAGAGTTGTCAACTATTGTCTCCCGCAGATTTTTAATTGTCCCAAAACAAGAAATGCATGCTTATATAGAACAGATTTATAAAAAATTTGTTATTGATTTAAGCCAATAACAGATGTTATTTCAAATATATATTCTTTCCCAATCAAAGTCACCATTTTTTTTTTATAATGAGTTGTGTAAGTGCGGTGACCTTCATTAGAAATTTCCTTTTGGTGTTTTTAGACAACATTCTAATAGACCATTTAAAAATTAAATAAAGCCCCATTTTAGATTAAATTTCTAGATCCGTCATTGTCCATAGACACGTATAAACTCATGATTCATGCGACTTGAGTTTGTTTTCATAAACAATTCATGAACTAGCATATCAAATAACTCAATATTTTAATGCTTTACACCCCCTGATTAAATTAGGATCGTATTTTTTTATAGAATAATGATTTTTTTTAATCATTGATTTAAGATCTAAATGTGTACTGATTTTATTGACCTTTGAAGATATCCTTGTAACAAATCTTTACAACCTCTTTGTCTTTGGTAAAAAAATATATTAAAACTATTTCATCAAATCACAATTAACTCACTAATTGATTGAGTGACTAAAAATGTTCATTTTTTTTTTATTTTTTATGGACTGAATTTCGACATTTGTCTTGAAAATACAATATCTATCTATTTAATAAAAAAATAAGTAAAGTCATTTTTAAAATTAACGACTTTATAAGTAATTAATCCAAAATTTAAAAGATTGAAATTTTAATTTAATAATAATTTAAACTAAAAAAGTTCTATTAAAAACTAACAATGATTAAAACTACCATTAAAAACCGGAAGCATAAACCCTTCTTATCCGAGTTATGTCTTCAACAGCTTCGCGCTCACGTCCTCAAACTATGACATCTATTTTAAATTAGTCCCTAAAATTTAAAGTATTATAATTTCATCATCAAACTATGATCTTCATTCTAAATTGGTCCTCTAACTTTTGAGCATTCCAGTTTCATCCTTAAACTTTGTCTCTCATTCTAAATTGATCCTCAAACTTTTAACCATGGATGAAAAAGGATCCTATCGATGAAGATGTTTGTAAGTTTGAATGTGACGATAACTGGTACCTTGAATCATCATCCAGTAAGAATGAACTGCTGACAGCATTGTTGGAATCCTCAGTCATCATAACTCTCATACTCGCAATTACCTGCAGTGAGAACATTTTCGGGTTAAATTTTGATATGGAAGCAGCAGCTAGCGAATGATAATGTTTGACGTATTGATGTTTGTAATAGAAAAGAGGAAAGGATAGTTCTCTCTATTTTCCATGTCCCAACTCGACGATGCAATCAAAATCATATATGGTAAAGCAAGGCTCATAACGGAGCCACCAGGAATTTATATGATAGGAAAATGATAGCATCCTTTTAAATAATAACCCAGAAATGTCGGTAATGAAGATCGGAAAAGGAAATCAACTGTCAAACCATATTGTATCAGCGTCAGGTTAATGCGAAGAGTTGAAGGTAACAAGGGAAAAAAAACACTAGCAGTTTTAACTTACATCTGAAGATACACTGTGTGTACCATATTTGTCATCCCAATACATTGTACTTATCCTGTACAGCTGCTGTATGCTAAGCACCTGATATTTGACAAAAGCAAAAGGATAATCAGAAATGAAGGGAGAAAAGGAGATTTTAGAATGTGCAAAAAAGGTGTACACGCAACTTACCGGGCAAAGATCGTTGGTTATTTCTTTCAAGGTCTTTTTGGGCTTCTGGTGTATGACCTATTTTGAAAGAAAATGAAAAATGAAGGTTAATAAGAGAGATTAGAAAAAATGTAAATGTAAACACCACAGTAGCAGTGTAGCATTAAATACGAACCAGGAAGCCAACAGCTTGTCTAATATGCTTCAGCTCATCCCAGGATGAGCCTGCAAACTGAAATGTAAAACCGATATTCAACATTTATTCTATTAGAAAATCAGCAAAAAGGAGATTATGATGGTTCATAAGAGTACAGCATTTCTACCTCCTCAGTCGCATCATGACACCATTGTTCCAGCTCAGCTAGCCCAGCTTTAACATACTCCCCATTGCTGAATGAACAACATTCACGCCGCAAAAGAAGGCTGCAAAAAAAAATTAAACGTCAATAAAAATAGTTTGATATATGATGTCAGAGCAGTCAAGAACAAAAAAGTAGAACCTCAAAGTTTTTGTAAATTTTTAGTGCATTTACCTGTTGAACAGTTGAACATTGATGAATGAACATGTCTGAGTAAACACTTTGCAAATTAAGAATGAAGGAACCTGCAGATCAAGAGAGCAAAGAGAATTATTTTGCCATAATAGAAAGCAATTTACTTGTGGTTAAGGCATCTTGGAGTCTCACTCACATGACTGGCCCTCATTGTCTTCAAGTAATTGTTTAAAGTTTTCACAATGCTTTGCCAGTGAGCAATAAGAGCTTGCTGGGCCACAGCATTAGCTTGAGAACGCCCCTTCACTAAGCTACCCCGGGAAGTTCTGGGTGCCTGCATCGAAACATATGTGAATAGGGAGCAAAATTACATTTAGAAACGTGGGAAGAGAGAGAGAATACTAAGAAACAGACCATTAACATGACTACAATCAACACAGCAGAGTTGGGTCAAAACCCATTATTTGAACTGTTGGATGTCATGTTTACCTTAAAAAAAAACAAACTTCAAACATATCTACAATTTGTTATAATTCTAAATAAATATGCTAATTAGAAGAGATATAAAATGTGCCGTGACAAATAAATCAAAGGGATGAGCAAGACAAGTAGTTTTAGATAACAAGAAAAAATCCACAATAAGAAATAGATCAATATGGACAAAAAGAGTAACTCGGGCTTCATTACATATACAAAAGCTCAGGCCTCAATTTTTGAAAATGTGAAACGAAGCAAACTCAAGTATTCTCTCTGATTGTTGTAACTGCTAAAAAAGGTTGCACAGAATAGCTCTATAGTACCTGAATACATGATGTAAGCACCGGAGATATCTCTTTTTTCAAATTGTCCCTTATCATTCCATATATCTTCTCAAGGAAGGCTGTCAGTTGCTGTTTGAAAAGCAAAGCCGGATATTTTGCTTCAACTTGTCGTAGGTCATCAAGACCACCAAGCAGACGACCATTAAGAAATGAGAAACCAGCAGTTTGTGGAGAACCTCGAAGTCCCTAAGAGGTTAAAGTCGAGGAAAAAACATCATCAAACCACAGGTTGAGGTATGTGTAGATACTTAAAATTTAAAGTAACTATGATCCCTACTTGAGACATCCTTCCAAATAGAGAAGCTGATGTAGATCTTCGCCTTTGTGGTGTTAGGCTTGCTGCACCACTTGCTTTGAGTGTCCGTTGCAGCAGCAATAGTAAAGTGGATGAATTTGATAACCAATAGGATAACAAGTCATTATTATCCGGTACCTAGAATTAGGCAATATTTTAAACATGAGTATTTATATAGTAATAATAGAAACACAAGAAATTTTCCACTTTATAAATTATCCCATTGAAAATTTTCCATGTGACCAGTCCGAATCAAATTGATCAGCCAAAAAATAATAGTCTATTTATTAATCACCTCTATTGCAGCTCCTATGATTTGAATTATTCGATCAAAAATACTTGTTCTATCAACTTCAAATGATCTCCAATGGAGCAGGCATTTATATATTAGGCAAGCAGCAACCGGCTTGCCCCCAGAGAATCCTAAATCTTGAGAAATACACTTTATTAGAAGCTCCTGATTCTCCTGCAATAATCCAAAGAAAGCTGTTAAATGTAGTTCATCAAAACATTCCAAAAGTAAATCTAAACCTTTGAATAAAGATCATTTTCCATGTTAATAAGTAAGCACCTATATAGTGGCCAAAAGAAAAGAAGTATGCATCTTTCTCATAATGTTCAAAAAGCTGACCTGTTGCTTTTCATTAAGAGATTTTAGGGGCTTCTCCTCGGTCTCTGTAAACTGTGGATTTGGTAAAGATTTCTTTATTACTTCATTCACAACATTAACATTCTCAGGAGTCCTCTGAAATTTCATAAAAACCACACAGCATAAATCTTCATAGCATACAAAGTATTTAAACTAAAAAAATTTTAATGTAAGCAGTACCTGAAAAATTGTCGTCTTGGGTCTTGCTGCCAAAGCTCTACCAGTTGGCGACATGGAGAGTGCTTGTTGACGGAGTACCTGGTTCTCTGATTCCAAATTAGAGAGCTTCTCTTCTAGTCTGAACCATGGGAAGAATAAAAATTTGCAAAAGGATTAAGCTGTGCATCATATCCAAGTTTATTCATGCATATAAACCATTATACATGGAAACCGTCAGTGTGAGAGCTAGCAGCAAAAGATTTAGTCAACCTAATCAACAATGTAACACAAGCACATATTACAATTAACTCCAAAAATAGTTGATAACTATGGTAAAAGGACCACCATGAGAACAAACGTCATGGCTGCAAATTACTCAAATATATACTAGCAAGAAAAGAGCAGGTGACGCCATAAACAAGCAATGTAATCATAACTAATCCTACTGAAACAGTAGTGGTCAACCAAGGATTTCATTTTCAATATCATGGTATCAGTGACAAACCTCTGCACCGAATCTTGAAGCTGATTTGCTTTCTTCCCAGCATCTTCAAGCTTCTTAGTCAGGTCCACGTTTTTGGCCTGCTCAATGGAATGAGCTTGCTTTGCCTCCAAAGCTGTTTGCTTTTCAGCCAGTAGCAAAGCCTGCACGAATTAGAAAATTTTCTTTAGAGCCAAGAGATGAATATTTGAAACCAAAGGCCAGGAAGCCTCCCTTAATCGCCAAAGATTTAAGCACCAATATTTTCAAACAAGCATCGGGACAAGGATAAACCCCTTCAAACTTAACAAATTCATTCCTCTTGTCTAGACAAAATTTGTGCTTACGCAGATCAAGGCAAACAGAAATTGTTTAAGGAAAGAATAAGTAAAAGAGCAACAATTTACATTGTAGTTAAATAATTTGAGCAGTACAAAACTATGCAAACTCAATATGAGTAGAAAATCTGATGCGACGTAAGAAAATGCTGCTCTCAAATACTTCGTGCTATATGATCCTCAAATACTTGCATGGTCCATTTTTTTATTCAGAGTACAAAATTGAAAATTAAAATCATCTTTCAGCCTCTGCAGAGTCAAACAACCACATTCTACTTATGGAAAAATATATGCCACTTCTGACAAGAATGTATACATACCTTCAACTTCTCAACTTCAGATGTCAAGGAATTAATCCTTTCTGTATCTTGAACAATAACAGGGGTTTCTTTGATGACCGGAGGTGCTTCTTCAATTGCTTTTCGTGCTGCCTCTCTTTCCTTGATAGCCATAGATTTAGCTTCTTCCACTTGCAATTGCATTTCATGCAGCACATCTTGCAATTTTGCAATTTCTTGGGATTTTGCTTCTTCAAGATCAGTCTGCATTTAAGTTCAAATAAGAATAACACAGACCTAGTAGAATATTACAAGTACTCATCTACAACATTAATATGTCCAAGATTTACTATTAGACTTGAAAAGATTAAATGCTTTGCCAAGTAAAAATATAACTATGCTACCCTTAATCGCTTTTCAAGTTGTAAACGCCACGTAAGTTCCTCCACCCGCTTCTCTAGCTTGTCCTTTGCTGCTTTCAGAGCTCCTGTTTCTCTTGCAGCCTAAAGAAATTAAAGAAATTGGGTTCAGCTAGAATAGGCAACCAAATGTGCGTTGACATTTTGACATGTTATATAACGTTGTTAAGCAGCAAAAGACACACCATTTTAAGCTGTCTGAGCTCTCTTCTAGCAACTCTGCACCTCCAGCCACACTGTGAAACTAATACAGCCTTTTGAATACTCTTATAATACGAATAAGCTTGGTAGCAACGCCAGTGAGCCTGCGGACACCAGAAGATAAGAACCAACAGATCATAGATAGCATTTATCAAAACTAAAAAGTTATCCTTTTAAGCATCAAAATGTCAATAGTAGAACTTCGCAAATGATGAGTGCAGTATCCTTCAATGTTTTTAATAAATATGTCAAGTTACTTTTACCTGTATGATAATGGAAGCTTTAGTTTGCTTCCTGAACCTAAACTCATTGCGGGCAATCATTGATCTTAATCCTGTCTGCAATATAATTGCACATTTCCTCATTGTCAAAAAGGATTTCCTGTCAATGTGTCGACGCAAATTCTTCTGAATATTCAAAGCCCCAGCTTCTCTCCTCAGCTCATCATATATTTTGCGTGCCGTATTACCTACAAAATGTGGGAGGAGATTAAATCAGAACTCCGAGCCAGATCCAAAAATAAAAAGCAATGAGCCAAATAACTGAGAGGGAAATGATATGCTTTCCAAAAGCAAAAAAAGGAAGTTGAGGTAGCTATAGTCATATCACAATTTTGAAACTTGGATCTGCTTTTTCTCATTCATTAACAATTTTCGGCACTCAATGCATCAAGATGCTAAACTTTGTCGTACTCACAAAACCAAAGAAAATTACAATGAAAACTGCCAACAGTTCTAAACGTCCATCTTAGTCAGAATAATATTGTCACTGCTTTTTCCTCTAAGATTCTCAAACACAGCTTACACACATCTAGGCACTGAAAAATTCAGTACCATAGAGACATGGACATCTCTAACAAGATTAAAATGAGGCAACAAGAAAATAGGTAAAGGAGACCTTAATAGAGTTTAGAAAAACACCTCGCAAATAAGACTGCAGACTAATAGCAGCCCCACGCAATAAGATGAACTCCTTGCGAGCAATATATGTACGAATCTGTCGTTGGATTGTCCTGGCTGCATTTCCAAGCACCTCTGCTCTCCTAGCATCCAACTCTGCCATCTGCCCTGCTCTCAGGAAAATCTTTGTCTTTCCTATCTGCAAATACACATTACCCGAAAGAAAACAAAAGAGACTGTTATATATCAAACCTCTTAGAAATGGTATTACTTGAAAGTAGGCAAAGAAACTGGAAAAGATGTCTACAAGCCATGTTAGGCAAAAAGCATCTGATACTAGCAAGAGCTTTCAAAACTTGCAGCCATCCTTTTTATTTCAAAGGGTGAAAACAGCAGCGTATCACATTTCCTTTCCAATGAAAAAACATCAGTGACACGATTTTTCTTCCATTTACATTCTTTTTCTCTAATATAATTGGAGAGTGTAGTTGGGTAGGTCATTTTCTGAAGCTAAATCTTTGACCTAAAAGAAAATGACTAAACCTCCAAGAATTAATAATTATTTCCATCATTTTGAACAATTAAATAGAAGGGATTCAGGAGAATTCAACTGCTTATTTAGTAAATCTACAGAGTATCCAAGCTTCAGTTGCTCATGATTGAAGTTAGATAGAAAGGTGACTTTCTCCCTAGGTTAATAACATTTACTAAGAATAAGCAAGCAATTTGAGGATCCTCTCAAGAGGAACTGTAGTTAAATATGGTAACTCCAAGAATAGCCATCACCAATCAAAATATTCTGGCAATATTCTTCGCCAGAAGATTTATTAAATAACAATGAATGGAGAAGAAAAAGAAAATGATAACGGGAGATACCTGGTACCCTTTCAGTCCTTTCTTATCAAGTATCATTTGACATGCAACCTTATCATCGTAACTGAAGAGAAGAGATTAAACCGATGAAACTCTATTAGTTAGTAACAGTTCAATTCAAAGAACAATAATACAAATCTTCTAAAATCTGTATATTCAAGAAACACCTGGAACTGCTGCCGAAACTTACTTTCCTTCCAAAACATCCGGAGCAAGTAGACCAAAACGATTAAGGAAATCATAAAATGTACGTTTGGTAGGATATCCAGCACAGCTGATCCTAATTGCTTCAAGAACACCCTAGAAGTGAAACAGATGCAGATTTTAGTCAAGCTCAGGTATGGTTTTATATAATGAACCACACAATTCCAGACAGGTAACACTCGGATTAAAAAACAGCATGAATAAATACTCACACCACAGCGTAATTGTTGAATGACATTGAAATTCTCAAAAATGGCAGGTTTGAGGACATTATTTGGCTTCACACATCTAATGTAGTGAGGTTCTGTAGCACTCAAGGTCTCCATCAGAGATTGAAGTTGTAGCTGCAATTAGACAAATTGTTGACAATTTCTCAGGATCAGAGCATAAATGATATACCAACAAAGTTATCGTGCATGGCAATTAATAAGTCTTTCAAATTCATTAAAGATTAGTGAACAGCTAAAACAACATAATGCAAAATCTGATACGGAGGGCAGAAGCACTAAGCATATAGACCATGACCCAACTGAAGCAATAGAACGAAAGACTAAAAGCAAAATTGACTGCTACACACTGGAAATTGTAAGTGCTTGTCATGTCTTAGCCAACTTGGTGTCATGATTTAAACATGATAAAAGCCAAAAGATAGTAAATCACACAATTCATATTTTCAATCGGTTTCCATACACCAGTGTTACAAATTTGCCATTTTTGAAGCTCTGAAAAATGGTCATAGTAAAAGTGCAGTATAAATAGCACTTAATAAAAAATACATGATCAACCCATGTCATAGCAATATATGCAAGAAGTCTCTCTACCATTCTATATGCTACAAGCAAACTAGCAGGCAAGGACAAAGGAACCTCGGCATAAGAAAGTTAAACCAATGATCCGGCAGCTGGTACATGGAAGCCTACAATCACATATGCTATGCGACTGAACAAGAGAGATTGACTAGGATACATTACCTTGAAGCGTGATCCAATGGAAGAAAATTTTGATGACTTAGATGTTTCTTCTGGAAGTGGAGGAAAAAGGCTTCTCACAAAGGAGCACGCTGATGCAATCAACAGAGCTTGATGTTCAGCCACAACATAATCTTTGTTTTTGTCCAGAAACTGGTTTGCTTGATAAGTTACCTAGAGAAAGGAGAAAGACATAAAAACTGTGAACCATCTACAGCCAATAAGGATAAGGTTTATATAATAGAAAGAAAAAAAGTATACCTCCCCTGCATAGTGTGAGATAGTAAAATCAGTACGGGAAAGCTTCGGTTTAATGAAGCGCTTATTATTTTTGAAAGTCTGGTACAACTTCTGCGCAAAAGTTTCATGGGTAGACTTGGGGAACATGCTGCATTAATGAAAATTAACTCAAGTATGGCCATATGATAAAATATGGACCATGAAAAAGTGTCTAGAAGTAAATGAATTAATCAAGCATAAACTTCTATAATCATTTTGAACTAACAAGTAACCAAAGCAGCATACCAGGCTTCATCTAAAAGAGAAATTATTCCTCCAGGCTTCTGTAACATAATGGATTAAACAGAATGACATAACAGAATAAGGGGAAATTTCAATATGACAGAACAAGAAGAGAGATGCAAGTCTATTAGCTGGAACAAACGGACCTTTTCAATTAGGTCCAAGACATCTTGGTTATCAACGAACTCGATGTAGCTCCAATTTATTTCTTCTTTTGTATATTCGTCTTGCTCCATTTTGAACACATGCTGCAAACATATATACAATAGACAATAATCAGTCTTACTATATCACGAAAATCATGGTCAAACCTATTGATGAAGAATCTAACCTGATTGAAATGTTGCTGTAGCTTTTCATTCGTGAAGTTGATACAAAACTGTTCAAAGCTGTTTGGAGATCACAAGTCAAGCTTGTATTTGCTTAAAATTATTACTACAAAAGTATCATTCCAATTGAAAATGTTGAGGAATTACCTGTTACACTTGAAACTTTCAAAACCATAAATATCAAGAACTCCAATTATTGACTTTGAGTTTGGATCCTGTCCAATTGAAACGTTAATTTTATCCACAAGCCTGGAAACAAGAATGTAAACAGAACAATTAATATTTAACATATACAAAAGAAGAAGAATATTTTAGCTCTAATCACTATGCAGGAAAAGAGAAAATGACACAGGTTTAATTAGTTGTTTACCAGTCAAATAACCGCGAATATATTGTTTTGGCCAAAGCATCCCTGCTGGCAACTGCATTCTCAGGGTCAAGACTTCTTGTGATAACTTCTTCTGGGGTTACCATGACACGTTTGATGAGGGCATCTTCCAAGCTCTGGGCATCACACCTATTAAATGACTTGGATTCATGAGTAAGTCTGTTTAACAATACATCACACTGAGAATATGGAATGTTTAAGATAGATACCTAAGAAGTTCAGCGGTCATATTAAGGTGGAATCTAGACTTCTCATCCTTGATGACAGAGGAATCTATTTCCTTTCCCTTGGCAAAGTTTATGTTCCCAAGGTGAAGAATTGCAGCTACAACTCTAAAAATTGCCTCCTGAAATTTAAGGCATATCATCTATATTAATAAAACATCACAAAAACGGAAATGGCCCAAATTATAAAATGTAATGAAGTAAAACCTGTTCTTGGCCATTGATTCCAACGATATCCATAGCCCTTCTGGTTGCAAGATACTCATGAGAGTCATTTACACCATCCAACTCATAGCAACTAGATTGATTTAAATAATGGAAAGTTTTCGGGGTGCCCAGCTTATATCTTTCAATATCCTGCAAAGTCTCGAAAAATAAAACATTCAACAAATACAGAGTTCCACGTTGCTTGGACTCGATTACGAGTATCAGGTGTTGGTACGTTTCTAGTTATTGACTCACAACTTCCTTTAACTTAAGATAACTTGGCATAAAAGGGTCTGAGAGGAGGATAAGGGTATGGGAAATTTGTGGCATATAAAGTTTTAGCAATGTCAAACACAGATCCCAAATCTTATCAAGGTGATTTTGTGTCAACGGCTATCCTTCCCAGTCAGAAAAAACAAAGCAGGGAATCACTAGAAATATTAAAATTGCTTGATGAAAAGAACATAAAGAACATGAAATCAAAACATACCTCGGGTGGTGCAGCACAGAGAAGATAAAAGCAGTGGTAATTCCTCTCAGGATCAGAAATTTGACAAACACGAGATCGTTCAAGTAAATAGGTTCTGATAGCTGCCCCAGATATACTTCCATTCTTGTCAAATTGGATTTCAACAAATTTACCAAAACGACTGCATTGAAAAACCTCAATTAAAATAAAGGAAACAAGGCCAATAAGAAAATTAAATATGCATAATCAGCTGTAATCAAAACCAACAAATATTTTAAACATTACTCTAGCAACACTATACATTCATAAGTTATCATATTGGTATAATACTACAACAAGTACACACCTTGAATTGTTGTTCCTAACCGTTTTGGCATTGCCAAATGCTTCGAGAACTGGATTGGACTGCAATAATCGAAAGCACAGCGAGGAATAAGACGGACAAGAACCCTGATCAATTCTGTTGTCAAGAAAGAAAACGTATAGCTTACCTCCAGAACTTGCTGTTCAACAGTGCGTCCTTCTACTCCAGATCGCCCACCCAAAAATGCAAGATATCTCATGAGCATTTTTGTGGTCTCAGTTTTACCGGCACCACTTTCTCCACTAACCAGAATAGCATTGCTTTTTCCTTCATTAATCATTGCCCTATTTTTTTATGCAACTGCACATAGTAAGATTTCAAACCCAAAAAAAAGGAAACAGAAAAAGGTTACCATGGCATGAAAGATATTGACATCTAATCACCTGTACGCAGCATCACCAACTGCAAAAACATGGGGACTTAGTTCTCCAAAAGTAGCTCCTTTATATTGTTCCATCATATGAGTGTCATAAAGATGAGGTAATCTTTGAAATGGATTAACTGCGATCAGGATATTGCCGGTGTACGTCTAAGACAGTAAATACATTAACATGGTAAGAATATTCTTAAAGTTCTTCCTTTAGTATCTAAGTACCTTAAGCTTGTTGAGATATGTTTGTGTGTATAGGTATATATATACATATATGTACACATATGCATATATGCATGCAAACACAAGTATTGACTCACATAGATTTCGTTAAGTTCATATCTTGTAGCCAAGTTTTGCAGAACTCCAGGTTCATGCAAGTAGGAAAGCTTTGTCATGTCATCTACTCCGCCAGGTGGAGCTTCAGTATCCTTGGGAAAAGCTTTTGATATATTTGTGACAACCTGCTCAAAGCAATCCAGCCGAGTATGTTTACATATTAACACAATAACCATCAAGTTTAGCTAACAGAAAAAAAAAAACATACAGACTTAATTTCCACAGTTATGACCCAACATAATCAGGAAATAAGCATATTTGTGCCCGTGTTAATTCTCCTTTTTTTCCTTTTTTACGTTTAACCACAAGGGAAGACATAAAACATCTTGTTTACCCCAGATCTGCAGTTGACAGGTGAGCACTCAATTATAGTTAACAAACCTTAGCCATTAAAAATGGGAATAAGCCAAATTGTTAAATACATGGTTTGTTACTACTCTAGGCTGATGAGGATTGAAGTCCAGGCTCAATATGCACTTTGACCACCTTTATCGGTCACAATGGTCATTTATCATTAGGAGTTCAAAGGGGAAAATGTTCAGACTTGGACTTTAAACACTCCACTATTTTATAATCCTTCAGCATTTCAGGCAAACTCTGACAAAAAAAAATTCTTTACTGCACAAACTACAATATATTCATATACTTCTAGATCCAGTATCATCTACAATAACCATAAGTCATCATTTTTTCCTTTATTCTCCTAAAGTATGTGCGCTAGTAGCTTCGAAGCTAAAAATAAGCTCTCCGTTGCTCAAATTTCAACTCACAATTACTTACCATGTCAAAGACAAATCAACTCCATTAATAATAATAAATAAATTAAAAATATATATATATATAAGGGAGCACTTACAGCTTTTCCATTTGTGGTTTTAACATGAAGCTCCTTGCTATTGATACGAATAACTTCTCCATCAATCCATGCTAAACCAGGATCCTCAACCCATACATGAGAACCTATAATAATGTTATCTGAGCCGGCCTGAAAACAAAAATGCAGGACACAGCTAAGTAAACATCAAATACAAAAGCATTAAACTATTTGTTTAAGAACCAATTGTAAATTTTCAAAAAGAGGAATTAGATGCAGAAACTTGAACAACATGGAAGCATGGGATATATATCAAATGCATAATCTCTAAGTTCCAATGATTAAGAAGAAGGGAAAATCTAAGGAAAGCTAAGGATAGTTGGAAGTCATTAGAACCTAAAGTTACAAAGGTTAAGAAGAAAGCAAAATCTTAATTGAGATAGGGATATTAAACGATGATAATAATTCATTAGTAAGCAACATTCTTTCAGAAATATCATATATTCAACCAGAAGCCAACTGGTATAGAAGTAAAAAGGAGCAAATACCAAATCAATAATGGAGAAATTATAACTGTTCAAAATAAATTATTCAACTTCTTACAACTACTTGCAACTCGTAAGCAGCAGACAAGCTCTTCGAAATATTAGGTGCCTTACTAACATGAAAACTAAAATGAAAAACTAAGGTCATAGGAACAGCAATGTTGCCTCTACGCTCTGACAGAAAGGTAACCCGTCTATGACTACAATAGACTGAAACAACTTTAGCATGAATTGAAAATGCAACCATCCAAACTAAAAATTGATATATATATATATATATATATATATATATATAAGGCAGCTAATTCAAGCTGATCCCTCATTCATTGGCCTCTTTAAACCAATTCTACTACAAAAGCAATCGAAGTAAACACTCGATTAACTTGACAACACTACAAATAAATCATTACGTACTAAATAAAATTAAAAGTTCCAAAATAAATTTCAGGTATATTCATCCCACAAAATTGCATCCCACTTCCCTTCAAAATTTGGAATTATCAAATAGACAAATTATCCACTTCCTCAATTAGAATTGCATGAAAAGCCAAGTCAAGCAAGGAAAAAAGGTCAAATTTCAAGTTTTACATATGGCACATGCCATAATCTTATATACTCAATAACATACAAGCAAAAGACTAAATTTTACTAAAAGAACAACAGAAAAATATTGAAGTGAGCCGGTCCTTACCATTTAAAACAGCAAAGCAAAACTCCTGATCTTTCAACTCATCCAAGTACGAAACTCTCTTAGAAAACCAACAACCCTAAATAAACTTTCAAACTTCTGAACAAACCCCAGAAATCTTCTGTTTTTTTTTTCTTCTTCTTCTAAAATTTCAAAAGAAAAAAGATTGAATTTTTTTGAGTTTAAAGTCTCTTCTTTCTCTCTCCCCCTCCTCTGAATCAAAGTTTTTTGGCGTTTATGTGGTCAGCTGGGGATAGCAAGGGTGGGTCCTACGGACCAAACCCCCTTCTTCTCTCTCTTCTATGCACCGTGGCTTCAGGGTCTGTGTCCTTTTCCTCTCTTTTCTTTTCTTTCCACCCAAACAGTATTCAAAAATGAAATCAGGACGATCAGTATTTAATACAAGAATTTTGTTAATTGCCTTCCTACTAGATTTTGCCCGTCCATTTTGCCTTTTATATCTTAATTGTCATTCCCCTACACGAAACCTTCACCAAAATCATCATTATTACTATTATTTTACGAATTAATAAAATGTCAAAATTATTATTCACATCATAAGAATAAGAAAATATTAAAAAATGTTTTTATTAATTTAACTCAATTTTATGGGTTAAAACTGAATCCATTGATGTAAAAATAATTGAATAGTGTGTGTCCATGAATTGATAAAATGATGTAAAAATTAAATTATATCTTAAAAGCAGGTGGACCAATCCAATTCTTCTCTTTTCCGCTATAATCATAATTAATTTACTAATAAATATTGCTGATCAAACCATAAAATTTATTTATATTTGACAATCATGGAGAATATATTTCAATAGTTATGAAGTACAAATTGAACGTAATTTAAATTTAATATGAGAAAATATTTCATAATTAATTTACTCAAGGAGCTTGTGATTATTTGTTGAAACATATTCAAATCGAGGATCTGAAAATGATCTGATTATTTGATGTCTGCAGTCAATCTACTCGTGCGTGAAGCTTTAGGTTTCGACTTATTTTACACTGTTCTAATGCAAAGCTTTTACCGAAAAAGATCCTACAACTGGATGAATGTTGCCAGCCATCTGCAGGCATTAATCCTGACCTTTTCTGCCCTTATTTACTATATGATCCAAAAGTTATCGAGATGTTACTTTTTTCCCCCATAAATTTAGGCTTTACCTGAAAAGGATCAGTTAACGTGGCAAATCAGCAAATAAATATAATTAAATTGAATGAATGTATAAATATCGATAGTTAAATTTATTATATTTTTTATTATGGCTAAATTGTTTGAATGTATAAATTTTAAGGATTAAATGTGTTATTATATAAATTTTGTTAATTGACACATCATCTTTTAACGGCTCGGTGACTAATTTGAAGTTGAAAATTTAACTATCAAATTGAATAATTTACTAAAGTGTTTAATGCTCACTTTGACGCTGTTGAAAATTTAACTATCAAATTAAATAATTTACTAAAGTTTAGTATGAACTTTACCCGTATTTTTAATTAATCAATGATGTTGGGTCTAGACTAAATTAAATTAAATAGGATTGAAACTCTAAACAAAGTCAACTATCTCATAACTATTATTTTTAATTCACAAATCTTTAACGATTTATTTATCGTCACGTAATAAATTTTGTATTATTTAAATTAATCGATTAATAAATTAAATAATAATTATTATTACATCAAAATATATACAGCAATAACATGACTCACAATTCAACGTACATATTTTTTTAATAGTCTAAAGGTGATTATAAGTTAATCTTTGTCCATACATATTTTTAATTCTTTGACAATGTACATACACATTTTAGACAAAACGATTTAAACCCGTGTCTCCTAGAATAAACATCATCCGTTTTTTCACTGGACACCTGTTGAGTTCGATTCAACGTACATATCTCAAACAAACGTACTTGTATTTTTTTGTAATTGAGAAAGTGATATATGGACCTACTGAGAAGCATCTTTATTTTGTAGGGATGACAAATAGCAAACACATACAAAATCATACCCGATAAAAGAGTACAGATTGTAGTCCAAATTTAGTTGTACAAAAACAACTGCTGGAATTTAAGATCCCTATCATTTGGTAAGTACCGAGTTGAAATAATCCAATAAACATGTTATTATAGTAGGAAAAATTATATCATAGATCTAACTTACGACATCAGTCATGATTTTAACCAATAAAATTTACTAAATTTACTATTTTTTTCATGTCACCAATTAAATTATATAATAACTTTATAAAAAGTTGTTTCTCAAATGATATGTAAATTAAAAATAATGAAGATTAATTGGTTGAAAAAATGATAAGAGAAAAAATGATGAAGTGAGCGATTTTCATTGGTTCAGATCATAGCTGATATGGTAAATTAAGTTCGTGATATAATTTTTCTTATAGGATTATGTTAAATTTAGGCACAGATACGGAATTAAAATAAGATCAAATAACATAAAAAATTAAGAAAAAAATTTTAATTTGAATAATATTTAAATAAGAGAATTTAAATTTAAATTGAACCAAATATTTGGGCCCTAGGCCTGGCCACTTTCAATTCAGTCTCGTCGCGATTTGTTTATTTATATATATATATATATATATAATTCGTTTATACAGTGTAAGAATTTTTAACTTTTTGACAATGTATATACAACTTGTAAACAATGTGACTTGAACATGTATCTCTTATGATGAACATCATCCGTTTTTTCACTAGGACATTGGGTTCAAAAGAATAGCATAAATATTAAGCTAGAATTACAAAATAATAAATTTGTGGGTAAATGACAAAAGATTAAATATTTTAAGAGATAAAAAATAATTTTTTTTCATTATCTTAATTTAAAGCTTTTTACTTTTGGGTGGTCATGCATGGCCACTAGTACGTACAAAGTTTTGCCCTTATTCGAGGTAAAGTTTCATCCGATTGTGTATTATTCAAAGTTATTGTTAGAATAATTATTGATTTTGATAGTAAAATCTGCATTATTCTTCACAAAATTAAAAATTTGTTTTAGTTATTTATTCTTCTTTGCTATAATTTTCATGTTTGGTTGTTCGGTTTCGATACAAAGCTATGGTTTTTATTAAATGCTCATTTTTATTGTCTTGAAACGGCTCTAAGTTACCTCCAACAATTATGAAGGACTACAAATTGATTAAAGGGCATAAAGAGACTTCTAAGTTGTTGAAAAACAACAAGAAAATTTATATCAACATTCAAGGAAAACGAAATTTTGTATTTAAGCTTTAAAGTGCGTTTTTCTGTTGCAAGAACGCTTGTGAGCTATCTTTGTTATATTTGCTTAAGCGTTCATTTGGGTGTGAGCTAAATTATGCAAACATATTTGCTTAAATTTGTATTTTTTCTTTGAGAATATTCTTAAGATTTTGGGTATAAATTTTAAAGGAGTTTGTAAGGTTACACATTATCCTTAAAGGTAAACAAATACTAAAGTAGTGTAGTAAACTTGATTTAGAAGTCGAATTATTCTAAATTATTGTGCAAGAATTCTTATCTTTCCATTGCTTCCCCACAAAAAATTTATAAAGCCAGTCGCTCATTCTTTGTGTATTTTTTCAATTTATGTTGTTTTGAATTTATATTGGTTTGAGTTTTTTATTGAAATGTCTGGTATAATTACAAGATAGTATATATTCATTAATCATAGTACTTTAATAAGGCACATACCATGCAGAGATACCATTTGAACCCGAGTTAGCTATGTATAACAGTATTTCTTTTTTTTACCGAAATCATTTGATTTGTTTGATTTTTTAATTGTATTAATATTGATCTACACCGGTATAAATTAGTTTTTTTTCTCTCAAACATAACATTGAATGTGTAGTTGGGAAATCGATGTAATGCTTATTTACACTGACGTAACTTTGTTTTTTCTCTAAAAGAATTATTTATATCATTCGAACTAGTATTAAACTAAAACTTTTATAAGGAACCGAAAACAAAGTTTTATTCCATGCCCAAACAAATAAATGAGATTAAATAATATAATTAAGTTCATACATAAATAATTATATTAATTATATGTTAAATAAGGTCAATGGATTATTTTATGAATCTTCAGGTAAATATTTTTAATTTAATATTAGAAATTTAATTTGTTAGAAAGAAAACATGTTATTACTTTTGTTGTACAACTAAAAGAATTTAACTCATTGGCCTATTAATTCGGATTAAGTAGTGATAGTTCTGAACATGCGCGATAGGAGTGACCGCACAGGACCCCCGAGAGAGAGGGGCCCCAAAAATAGAGAACTTATGTTAAATAGTTGTAAAAAAATTTTAAATTTGTATATATAATTGTGTGTATATAAATAACAATTACCTAAAATTTTAAACATGCAAAAAGAATGACACCTTTTAAGTGAAAATATTTAATTTTTAGATGTTTATAAATCAATTTTTTGTTACTCAAGATAATAATATAATAATATTTTTTCTATTAAGATAATTTTATGGATGAAAAAATTTATATCTCTTACCGATTATAAATTAAGGGCCACATTTTAAAAATTGCACAGGGCCCCCAAAATCTTTGAACCGCCCCTGGGATCAAGTACCACAAAAGTTCATTATGATGATGACTCTCCCAAACTAATTTGCTCCACTCAGCATATTAGGACTCAAATCTCCGACATTGCTTAAGGATTATGGTTGTTGGTCTGGTCAAATTTACTTTAGGTAATCTTATATTCACCCACACACGTATGCATTTGTTCAAATAAACCAAACAATATAAATTAACATTACTGTCAAATTTTCTTTGAAAGTTTTATCATGTTTTATATACGGGAATTGAGTGGAAAATGGTGGTTTAGAAAAAAAATTTAGAAAATATGGTGTGTTGGAAAAAATTTAGGAATCTATGAAAAAATTTAGGAATCTATGACATTTTCTACAGTGCCAGGAAAAACGCCTCCTGCAAGATGCATTTTTGGTCTAAAGATTATTAAAAAAATAGAGAACGTGTTCGGCCGCGTTTTTTGACTAAAAAATATTAAAAAAATAGAGAACGCCTCAACCGACACTGCAGAAAATGACATTGATTTTAAAATATCCTTTAATATACTCTATATACTAAATATTCATCTCTAAACACCCCATTTATCCAAAGAAACCTTTTATATACTGTTAATGCATCAAATATGAAATATGATGACGTTTTTCGGATTTTATCTTAACCCGACATACAAAACCATAACAGTTTGTTCCAACGTTGTTGTATTGGAGAAGAAGAAGACAATCAAAAAGACTTTTTTATTTCACAAAAAATAAAAAAGGAAATTATAATATTTTTAATAATCTCTAACAATCTCATTATTTCAACACCAAAAATATCAACTATGAAAATTTGAACACATCACACATTGCTTGGGCCTGGATCAAGGCCGAGATTAGACCTTCTTTTGACGGAGTTAATCTTCTCAAGCTTCCAGCCAGCCTTGACTCTTGCAATGAGATTATCGGCTTGGGTATTCACATCTGGGCCTGCTGCCGGTGATTCTCCGCCATCTAAGTTACCAGTTTTATTCCCACCCGACGAACTTCCTTCGTGGCCTAATGGGTCATCCGAATCCGATGACCTGCTTCGTGACCCATTAATGCTTTTCAATCTGACGAAATCACCGAGTACTTCATACTTCCACACCGGCATGTTAAATGGTGGGGGACGCGGCGGCTGAGGAATTGAACTAAACGGCGATTCGTAGCCACTGTCGACACACTCTTCCACGTTTTTGAATGGGTCATCCAAATCTGATGAACCGCATCGGGAGCCGTTAATGCTTTTTAATCTGACGAAATCACCGAGTACTTCGTACTTCCACACCGGCATGTTAAATGGTGGGGGAGGCGGCGGCTGAGGGATTGAATTGAACCATGATTCGTTGCCGCTGTCGGTGCACACTTCCACATTTTTTCGTGAGTCACTTGATGGGTCATCCAAATCCGTTGACCCATTTCGGGAGCCGTTAATGTTTTTCGATCTGACAAAATCATTGTGTACTTCGAACTTCCTCGTCGGCATGTTAAATGGTGGGGGAGGAGGCGACGAAGGGATTGAACTGAATGACGATTCGTTGCCACTGTCGGTGCACTCTTCCACGTCTTTGACGTTTCTTACATTGATTGGCAACGGAGGTTTATTGATCGTTACAGGTGGTTTATTGGGTTCTCTTTTCGATGCACTCTCTTCCAGTGACGACGCTGGCGGTGGTGGTGGAGGCGGAGGGACTGAATGGTGTTTTTTGCCTTTATTTTTCGTGGAAGTAAAGCTGTTGTAAAATGACGGAAGTGGTGGTGGAGGCGGCGGAGAGACTGAATGGTGCTTTTTTCCTTTATTTTTCTTGGAAGTAATGCTGTTGTAAAATGACGGAGGTGGTGGTGGCGTTGACGGACATAAAGGAAGCGTCGCAAGGTTAAAGAATTCATCAAGGTTTTCCACGCTTCTTTGCCTTTGCTTCTTCTTTTTTCTTCTTAACAATTTTAAGAATTTTTTAGTCACTCCGCCTTTCTTTTTCTCTCTCTTGTTACTTTTCCTTTCTGGTTCAACTATTGGTTGTGGTGGTGGAGACGGTGGAGGTAGTGTAGCTGACGACGGTGGTGATGAGAGAGAATGATTGTTTTTTAACTCACTGTACACAGCTTCCACACGTTCACTTCTCTCCCGAGGTGGAACGTATTCATAATCCCACTTAGGCTTCATTCCAGCAACCTGAGGAGGCTGCAACGGAGGTAACTCAGGTGCTGGTGGAGACGAGGGTTCAATTGTTGTTGGTACAGATGGCGGAATTGACACTTGATACAGAGGAGGAGATGGAGGTGGTGGTGATGAAAGATAATACTTGTTTTTTAACTCGTTGTCACGTTCACTTCTGTCCCTAGGGGGAACATTTTGATCATGAGCCAATTTGGGCTTCATTCTAACAACTTGAGGAGGCTGTGACGGAGGTAACTCAGGTGCTGGTGGAGCCGAGGGTTCTATTGATGTTGCTACAGGTGGCGGAATTGGCGTGCGATACGAAAAAGGAGGCGGAGGTGGTGCAACTGGGGGCGATGGTGATGGAAGAGAATGCTTGTTTTTTAACTCATTGTACACAACTTCCTCACGTTCACTTCTCTCGCTAAGTGGAACATATTCATAAGTCCTCTTAGCCTTCCTTCTATCCATCTGACGAGGCCGTGACAGAGGTAACTCGGATGCTGGTGGAGCCGAGGGTTCTATTGATGTTGCTACAAGTGGCGGAACTGAAGCTTGATACGGAGGAAACGACGGTGGTGATGGAAGGGAATACTTGCTTTTTAACTTATTGTTCACAATTTCCTCACGGTCACTTCTATCTCTAGGTAAAACTTCTTCATAATCCCACTTAGACTTCCTTCTAACAATTTGAGGAGACTGCGACGGAGATAATTCAGGTATTGGTGGAGCCGAGGGTTCTATTACTGTTGCTACATGTGGCGGAAGTGGAGCTTGATATGGAGGCGGAGACGGAGAAGGATTCATAGTGCGAACCGTATCAACAGCTATATCCTTTGAATTACTAAAGTAAACTTGTTCTTCATCATAAAATCTCCACCGATCATGAACTGCCGTCGGATATGAACTGCTGCTTCTCATCCTCCGCAACGCGACATACGCCGTCGGATCTGCCGACCACGTTCTATCATAATACCTTTGACCCGAATTTGATGGGTTCGATCTTCGGACACGATCATCGTCATCACCAATATCGTGTTCCGGCGTCGAAGAAAACTCGTAATCTCCGTTAGCCCTTGGGGTCTCATCGCTGCAGTTGCTTTTGTTCAAAAAACCACAGATTACAGCGAAAAGAACGATGACTAAATTGAGGGAATCCCATGTTTTTTTCACAAAGTGGTGTTTGAATATATTGGAAGTGAAAGACAGAAATGAAGGGATGACGATGAAGAAGAAAGCAAAAGCAATGGCTAATAATAAGATTAGGAGAACACCGGTGTTGAAGAAGAAGCGGCGGCAGCGCTCACGGCAGTTGTCTGCTGACGACGTTCTATCATAATACCTTTGACCCAAACTTGACGGGTTCGAGCTTCGGACACTTGGGGTCTCATTGTCGCCGTTGCTTTTGTTCAAAAAACCACAGATTACGGCGAAAAGCACGATGACTAGGTTGAGGGAATCCCATGATTTTTTCACAGCTTGGGGGTTGAATATCTTGGAAGTGAAAGACAGAAATGAAGGGACGACGATGAAGAAGAAAGCAAAAGCAATGGCTAATAATATGATCATGAGAACACCTGTGTTGAAGAAGAGGCGGCGGCAGCGCTCACGGTAGTTGTCGGTGGTTTGGAGCCAAAATGGGGTCACGTCTTCATCGGAATCCTCCATGTTGAGAGGATTAAGGAAAGTTTTTTTTAAGCTTTTGCTTGTGTGATTTGCTTTTCTTGCTTGCTTATATAAGATATGAAGACTTGAAGTAGTTGACAAGAAATGCTAATTTTATATAAGATAAATGGTTGGGTGATTTTTAATTATTGAGAGGAAAAAATAAATATTTTTTGCTTATATAAGTTAATTATGAAATAGTTGACTAGAAAAGCTAATTTTATTTTTTTTTATATTTATGTTGAAAATTTAATTCTTATTTTATTATGCAATAATAGTTGGGTTTTTTAAATGAAAATATTTTTATATACAAGTTTGTGTAAATTTTACACAAGTCTTTTAATTTTATAGTTTGGATATTTAGTTTAGGGGTTTAGTGTGTAGGGTGTAGAATTTAAGGTTTATTGTTCGAATTTGGAGTTTAGGTTTTAGGGTGTTAGTGCTAGAGATTCGTGTTTTAAATTTTATAACTTAAATATAAAAGGTCGTGTATCAAAATATAACCTTTTTTAATCACTGATATTCTACTTATTAGTTAATTAATATGGATCGAATTTTGTATAAAAAATTTATCAATTATTTTTAATTATATAAACAAATAATATAAATTTTTTAAACTAATATGTGTTTTAGATTTTATAACTTCAATATAAAAGATTGTGTATCAAAAGATAACACTCTTAACTTAATTATTTTATTCACAACGTCAGAATTTAAATTTTTTACCTTATTTAAGTGGTTTAGACCTTGGTTAGGTTATTTTTAATTATTAAGAGAAAAGAATTATTAAACTTTTCCTATTTATATAATATATATATTTGAGATTTGTAATATTTCTCTTAATAGTATTATCTAACGTGTATATAGAGAGATCACCTTCACATGTATCCTGTCCCCGTGTCCCGTCCTTGTAATAATGACAGCCTAAATCAAATAATAAAGTGTGTCCCTCACCAGCAACTGCTATTAATAAAAAAAAATTAAGGCATGTTTTGCATTGTTTTTTTAATTAATTTTTGTTTTTAAAATTTAATTTAAGACTAAAAGTAATAAAAAATAGATAATTTTTAAGGCTAAAATTGTATTTCAGTTTAGTTTAAAAATTATTTTTTAAAAGCTGAACTTTTTAATTTTTTTAAATTACTTTTAAGTAAAATTATGCATATATTATCGTTTATATTACCAATTATTTTATATTTTCAAAAAGACGTCTAAAATAAATATTTTATCTACTTAAAAGTATTTTTTGACATCAATACCAATGACTCTATTTTAAACCAAACAATCCAAAAATACTTTTCAAATTCACTTTTCAAACTTACTTTATCACCATATTTTCAAAAGCAATGTCAAACTGACTCTAAGCCTTAATTAGACACACTAATTACCTTTTCATCTGCTTCTTTCTTTTATTATTAATTTAATTTTTTAATGTGATTACATAGTAATAAATGTTATTTAATTTTGGCTTAAATGAAAAATAAGTGCCCAAAGTGTGTATTTTTTAAATTTTAGGTGCCTAAAGCAAATTTTTTTAAAAATAGGGGTCAAAGTTTAAAAGTTATAATTTTAGGTACCCCAAATATGGCATGTGTCAAGCATTGATTGCTTAAACAATATTAACACCCATTAACGGCCATGCACTTAAAATTACAACTTTTGAAACTTTGGGCACATATTTTTACCAAAAAATACTTTAGGCACCTAAATTTAAAAAAAAACATACTTTGGGCACATATTTTTCATTAAAACCTTTAATTTTAGTCTTTTAAAAATTAACATATTATACTAATTACCTTGTTCGAATCCGAATCACTTAGGATAATAAACTTATAGCTTTTCGAGGTTGGATAGTTGGTCGATAAAAGTTTTTTTATGGATTTTATTTTATTTGTTTATCCATTATTTTTAGCTTAAAATTTTAAATTATTGCATTTAATTGGTAAATAGGGCATGATATAAAAATTTAAGATTCTAAGTTGCAGTAGATCAAATACTAAATAAATCATGTCAATTAGATTTTAAATAAGAGTTATATTTTAATACATAAATTGCGTAAAAAATTACACTATCCTTCAAATTTAAGCTATAAAATTTAAAATTTAAATCTTTAGCCCTAACACTCAAATACTTAAACATTAAACTTTAAACCCTAAAATCTAAATTATAACCATAAACATTAAATTCTATACCCTACAACCTAAACCCCAAACCACAACCTAAATCTCTAAACTCTAAAATTGAAAGGCTTGTGTAAACTAAAATTTACACAAATTTGTGTATCAAATTATTTTATTTAAAATAATACAATATTATACTTAATTAATTAACGATTTTAATTTTTATTCAAAAATAATGATTTTATTTTTCTTGAATGATTAATGTAAACCTTAGCTAATAATAACGACAATCAAATTAGCAAAAGAATCAAGGGCAAAATTTATCATTTTTGTTATTATTATTTTATCATTCTTGACCAAAATCACCTAAAATATACTTATTGTCCGAACGCATTTTTATTTATTATTCTTCTTAGTTAAGATTAAGATACGTAAAGTCAGAATTATCGGTCAAAAGCAGCGGTTCCCGCGTATGACAAGTAATCATATTAAAATTAGTAATTATATTTTTTATCAAATATTAGTTGGTCGAGCGGGATAGAATAATAGATTTAAATAAGAACAAAAGTTTAGTTATTGATATTATAAATAAAATAATAAATTAAAAAAATCGTAAAAATATTTTACTATATCTGATATATATTATTCGGTTAAAATATTAAAATTTCAATCTATTCTCGAACAAGACCTAAATTAATTTAGATTGATTTTTCTTTTAACACGTACGTAATTTCTCGTAATTTACGTTGTACTTGTTTTGCAATTTGGTTTGAATTTCTTTGCAAATTGTTGCCAATCTAGATGAATGTTGTTGAGGACTGAACTGGCAAAGTTCAGAAGTTCTAGCAATATTTGACTCAGTTCTAAAAATCAATTTTTTTACTCGATTTAATATTTTATTAAATAAAGTTTGAATATTAAATAGGACTTAATAACCAGAACACACATGTAACTTCAATTATCTTTTTAAAACAAATTTTAACTCTTTATAATTTAGTCTCTCAATTTTTGTACTTTATTCAATTTAGTCATCTAACTGTAACTATGTACAAAATATTTTTTTTCAATTCTTTGACTTATTTTTACTCTTATCAATATTTTTCCCTCAAAATCTCTTATTTAAAAAAATAATATTATAAATATAATATAGAGAAAAAAATTTGTGATTATAAGGTAGTATTTGTTCATACATAATACATATTCTTAATCCTTTGACAATGCACATTGCACACACACCTTGTAGACAAAGCGATTTAAACTCGTGTCTCCTATGATGAACATATCATCTTTTTCGTTGAGACAATTTGTTAGGTTTTGATTTAGGGTTTTAAGGTTAGACATTTAGATTTTAAAGAATGACCGTGTAATTTTTTTTTACACATTATGTATCAAAATAATGGTATAACTCTGCACTATATAAGTTTAGATGATGTTTAATTTATTAAATAACATCACAAATCTTATTTATAGTTATAAAAATAATATTAAGAAATATATATATCATATATTATTATAACAAATCGTTTAAACTGAAACAGTCAATATTATAATATTATAAATATTATAATTAAATTTAAACATAAACTCAACAAAATCTGAAAGCAGTTTTGATAAAGATGGAGTGTTGTCCCAATTAATGCAGAATTGTTATATCATCGATTTCCAAAATCTGAAAGCAGTTGAGCACAAGAATTTAGCAATTAATTTCTGGAAATTGACTTATTAATTGCTGCCAAAATCATGACCCTACACTACCTTAATCACAACTTACCTCTTATAAAAATAAGAGTAAATTATACAATATATCACTAAACTTTAAGTTTAATATCAATTATATTATTAAATTAAAAATCGATATTATTTTAGCTCTAAGTTTAATTTAAGTTTCAATTATACCACTGAACATTAAAATTGATAACGTTGACAGATCTTAACGTCCCAGTGCAAGGACGTAGAATGATTTAGCGGTTCAGTAGTATAATTGAAGCCTAAATAAAGTTGAACATCAAAATAGCATCAATTTTTAGTTCGGTTGTATTATAATCGATACTAAATTTAAAATTTAGTAGTATCTAACGTAGTTTAACATAAAATTAATTAACCCGGTGATAACGAAATAAAAAATAAAGATGACAACTTAATCATTAATTATCATTAAACTATAAACTTATATATATAAGGTGATTATAAAATAATGTTTGTTTATAAATATTTTTAACTCTTGAACAATGCACACACACTTTGTACACAAAGTGTTTGAACTCAAATATCTTAAGATGAACATCATCTGCTTTTCTATTGAAACTACTTGTTCAGTTAAATTACATGCATGTTCTTTAATTTAACTTGAGTTGTTTGATCGTTTTAATGCATACTATCGATATATTTGAAAAAGGCAGTCAAAAAGTCTCAAAATGTACTTTTTTTTTCTTCAAATAAATGCATAAAATATTTCTCGATCTAAATAGGTGCTTAATATTTTTATCATTTATTATTTTAGGTGTATGGTCGTTAACGATTATTTACAAAAAATGAACCAATCAAAACATTACACGTGACTTTGATTTTAATTTATTTATTTCTATTAATTTTACTTAAAAAATTTCTAAATTTTCCAAAATTCACAAAATAACCCTAAAATCCCTAGATCCCCAAATCCAAATATTGACGTTGTTGTTCATCACATTGCCGACGACGAAATGAAGACTCCTCTTCTTGTCGTAAGACCCACACATTATTCGTAGTTTGATCGATCGTCGTTTACCGTCCATCATTTCTTTTTTTCTTCTCTCATTATTCGACTTTGTTTCAACGTTAGATATGTCGACCTTCGACGGCGTAAAGATAAAAAATGATCGTAAGATTCAATGATGTAAGTGATAGACACGTTGTCAGTAGAAACAGTTGGAATCGAAATTTGGGACTTAAGAATTTAGGGACCATTTTAATTTTTTTGAGAATTATAAGATACCTTGAAAATTCTAATTTTTTTTCAAAAAACGTAACGTGCCATGTTTTTATTGGCTAACAAATTTTTTTAATGGCGAGATACCTAAAATAATAACGGTAAAAGCGTTAAGCACCTATTTGGGCAGAAAGATACTTTTAGACACCTATATAGAAAAAAAAAACATAATTTGAGAATTTTTTAAACTATTAAGCCTTTGAAAAACTGTAACTTCAAAAAGTAAGATTTCGATGATGTAAGTGATAGACACGTTGTCGGCAGAAACAGTTAGAATCGAAATTTGGGACTTAAGAATTTAGGGACCATTTTAATTTTTTTGATAATTATAAGATACCTTGAAAATTCTAAATTTTTTCAAAAAAATATAACATTCCATGTTTTAATTGGCTAACAAAATTTTTTAATGGCGAGACATCTAAAATAATAACGGTAAAAACATTAAGCACCTATTTGGACAGAAAGATACTTTTAGACACCTATATAGAAAAAAAAAACATAATTTGAGAATTTTTTAAACTATTAAGCCTTTGAAAAACTGTAACTTCAAAAAAAAATTGTACTCTCTTCTCACTTCACTTGCATCGGCTTCGTATTTTAGGGTAAAAATTAAATTTATCGAATTTGTTCAAATTAAACTTGATTATATAAAGCAGCTACAAATTCTTTAAAAAGCAGGAAATATCAATTCATATTCCTCAAGGATTCCAATTTTATCAGGTCACAATATCAATAATCTCATATTTTCATGGTGATTGTTACCAGTTCACAAGATTCCCCAACCATGGATATTATAACACGGTTCTGTTTTCGGATGTTGCAATAATAGAAACCCTGTTTTGTACAAGCCTAGAGGGGACTACATCATTCACAACTGAACTTTCAATGATTATTGAGGTTCCTAATATGTTCTTGCTTGTTTCTCATTCTTTTTCGAGCTCCCATTACAGGTTTAGTACTCTTGTCTGACCTTTCGTTTGAGGAAGCACCATAAGCAGCGGTAAATATACAGACTGCAAACTAGAAGGTAAGAACTACTATTGTGATTATCACAGCAATTGTACATATCATTGCCTGCACAAAGGAATGACTTGATCATTTCACCGAGTTTTCAGAAATCCCGACAGTTTTAGAGACTTCCTATCCCTTGTTGATATGTGTTTTAGCTCAAAGAAAAGGAGTACCAGGAAACTGTTACGAACCATATACGCAAATAAAATAGCCGTAGAACTAAAGAAAACATCGATCTCTTCAGTTAGCACTTACAGCTATTGCAGAGGCAGCAAGTCCAGCCCTCTCCCTAGGGTCCCTTTGATAGTAGTTTCTGAAGTAGAGAATGGTAGCATAGTACCACATCAATGGGAAAACAAATCCTAGCAGAAAACTGCAAAAGAAAAAAAGAACAGATATGTTCAGGAGTTAATTAATAGGATGAGTCGGAGGAGGACGACTGAGGACAAAAGAACTCACGAAAACCATCCTATTCCACAGCCAAAGCAAGGAAGAGGTTTATCGTACATTCCCAGGCGTGGGTCTTCTGCATCTTTAATAAGTTCATATTTACCGTTTTTGTTTTCTACTGGTTCTGTTGAGTGTCCTGAATTCACAAATGCTTCCACGCCAATGAAAATAATCAAAATGAACATATTACAATTAAACTTTACTCAAAGTGGCTAAATTGAACACATTCATTGGCCTAATGGAGATGTCCGTAAGAAACATAGCAGATATCATGGTTTGAACTTCAGGTTAGAGTGAAATGCAGAACCAAAACTATTTCGATTCTGAACAGATATTCAAATTTTCAAGCTTTTATAAAAGCTCCAACATTGGGTAACCATCAGTGCTCCTATTAATCATTCACATCCATGAAATAAACAGGAACACAATATTGCATGAGCAGGACAATAACTTTTTATGATGCATGATCACCGATCTGACTGTTTAATCTTATAAATCATGACAATTTTGTCATGGTTACCAAAAATACTGACAACTTTTTGAGGCAAGAGCAGCAATTGTGCGTATATTAATCCGAGAAAGAAAAATCCCAGCAAGTAAAATCGATTCTCACTAAACCAAGCCCATACAGCCACTTCAACTCAAATTTGCTAGTAGTAATATGCATATAATCGTCCATGGAACAGTTTACAGATAGTTCAAGGCTTTCCTTGAATAGTCAATCATAACAGTAATTAATACAAACAAAAAAAGACTACTGAGATTTTTAAACTTCAAGTAGCACTTTAAATATGCTTTCTGTTTTGAACACCCAAAGAATAACAGAAGTACTTAAAGGATGTGGTTCTAATCAGAAAATATTATAGCTGATTAATTTGTACACATGCATGACACAACCTACAGGAGATAAAATTCCATAAAGCTCGGTTAACGGTACAATTTCACAGTTCATAAGCAATTTTTGGGCAAAGCACCTAACTGCTATATGCATAAAAAGAGACGTTGAAGGAATAAGATCAGTACTCTGATCCATGTATTCAGAAAATCCAAGTCTTACGGTTGGTGACGTCTGCTACTCACTCTGCCTTTGAAGGATCTGCTCTGTTGTGAACAGAGGAAGGAGGTACAATATTAGCAGCAACAAAATCCATTAGAAAGGTAAAAGAAACTGAATACTGATTTTAGCCTGTGAAACTGCTAAACCCCAAATCTATGAAAACAAGACATTTTATCCTATCCTATCTCTAATCAACTTGCGACTAACAAACGACAAAAATCGGATAATTTCGCCTTAAGTCACCTCTAATCAATTTGTGATGAGCAATAACGATAATTGGGCGGCTCCCTACCACTTGCATCTAGTAACATTAATAATGTGAAGATAAAAAAGGTGAATCACTCAACCTTGTAAAATGAAGACTCACGGCCAAAATTGATTAAACTCGAATCTACTTCATAAGTATACTAGAAAAAATGAAAAACTCTCGAGTAAGGTTCTAATTAGAATCTATGGCTTATCATTTCTAAAATTTCTTTAAATAAGAAAAGTCCTAGGCTAAACTAAACACTTAAGAGTGCTACTAGAACTCGTAAGTCGTACTCGTATCAACTAACTAATTAATTTGTAAATGAAGATGCATAACACAAAATACAAAAAAAGATACAGCTCGGTGAATTATACAATATTACAGCTAATAAGCCTTTTTTTGTCAAAGGAATATGGTCAGTACTTTGATCCATGCATGTATCCAAGTCTAACAGTCAGTGAGTAGCCTCAGCTCCTCTCTCTGCCTTCGAAGGACCCGCTCTGTCATGAACAAGAGAAGAATGTACAATATTAGCAGCTACGTAGCCATTAGAAAGATCTCATTTCATAAAGATGCTCTTTTTTTGCTTGTTTAACTACCCGAATCCGACCCATTGACCGACTATGGGAGGACCCTCCCAGCGCAGTTTTCTCCATCTAGGTTAAGGTCAGGATCCTTACCCCTGACCTTGCTAATATGCCAGTAGTGATTATTGATTTTTGAACTATGAAGAATATCACAAAATCAAATTTCAAGAAAACTGAACCAACCCATGACCCTTTAACTTGAAAGAAATTGCAGCCACACATAGAGAAGCACCAAACAAGAATTAATTTCATTATACATAACGAATGTTCGATCAAATGAACTCTCCTTGCTTAAAAGCAAAGAAATGAAAGAGGTAGCAATTTTGGTAAAAAAAAATAACAATTTTATTTAATCCAATGAAAACGAATCGTGAAATCCCTGAAAATAAAGCCACATAACCAATAACCCCACAAAACTCAAGCCTTGGTTTCTAGAAAGACGAACTCCCAAAACCCGCAAAGATACAAGGCAAAATAATCATTCTACAAGATCAAAATCAGTAATTCAGTAATAAAAAATAACCAGAGCAATTTGATTATGAAACAGTGAAACGTTGCAAGAAAAAAAGAGATGAATATTGAAACTTGCTTGCCTGCCAATCAAAGCGGGAGAGGGAAGGAGAAGAAATGCAATTTTACAGGATAGAAAAAGCAAAGCAAATCTAGGTTTGATCTTCTCCATTAATAAATCAAATGAAAAACAGATGTCATGTATTAATGAAAATAAATGAATAAATAAATGCATGATATCACACTTTGATACATATATTTTGATAAAATCTACAACATATACACGTAGTTTCAAAATGTTTGATGTGACATTTTGTTTCGATTTTTCTTGTCTTATAAAATTTATCATTTTTATGTTTTAAAATTATTCTACGTTGTTTAATTAAAAATTTTAATTTTATTAAAAATATTTCATTTTATCATCTTTAACTTTTTGATAAAATAAATTTTAATTTTTAAAATAAAATTATTATTTTAATTATTTTATAACACATATTTTATATAATTTTTTTAAAATTATATAAAAAATCAACAATTGACAAGATTTTTAGTATGGAAGGAATATTAATCTAAATTACTTAATTAATATATTAAAGATAACTATTTGAACACTGGCGGTACAAACTTTTAGTTCCATAAACTTTTAGTTTTAAGGTTTAGAGACTCAGTTTAGAATATAAAGTTTAGTGATTTAGGTTTAGTAGTTTAGAATTTAATGATTGTGAATATGATTTAGGGTTTAAACCTAAATCCTTAACATATTATCCTAAAACTCAAACCCTAAATTATAAACACATACACCTTAAAATGAGTCTCTAAACCTTAAAACTAAGACGCTTGTAAAAATTTTCGCTTGTGTATTAGATATAAATTTAAATATTATATTAGTTAAATAACTTAATTAATTTAATTTACTAATTAAAGGAGTTAACGGAGTGTAAAAAAATTTAAAATTTTAATTAATTTTTTATTCAAAAGTTTAAGGTCTTCAACTTCAAGTACCTGTCCAACTTTTTATCTTTCTCATTGACAATGAGAGCCGGTTTTCCGGTCCAACCGACAAATATAAAAAAATCAATCCAGATGTCCTACGTAGAATCCTTCGTTCTGTTGCAACCTCGAAAGTTCCTCTCCGTTCCCTCGCCTAAAACCAAACCCTAACTCGGATCTAGAGCCACCCCAAATCACCCATGGCTCATCACGGCGGCTCCAACCCTGAATCCGAACCAAACACCCGCCTTTACAACCCATGCCAAGACCTGAACCTCCAGGTTCCCAACCTCTACAAGCTCCCAACCTCCCCGGAGTTCCTCTTCGCCGAGGAATCCCTCCACCAGCGCCGTTCCTGGGGCGAAAATCTGACCTTTTACACCGGCTCCGCTTATTTAGGCGGCTCAGTATCCGGCGCAGCCGTGGGGCTCTTCTCGGCTCTCTGGAATTTCGAGCAAGGCGATACTTTGAAACTCAAAATCAATCGAATCTTGAATAGTTCGGGTCACACGGGTCGATCGTGGGGGAACAGGATCGGTGTAGTGGGCTTGATTTATGCCGGGATGGAAAGTGGGGTCGTGGCGGTGACTGATCGTGATGATGTCTGGAGTAGCGTGGCGGCGGGTCTTTCGACCGGAGCTGTTTGTCGTGCTGCCCGAGGAGTGAGGTCCGCTGCCGTTGCCGGTGCGCTTGGCGGATTGGCTGCTGGAGCTGTGGTTGCCGGGAAGCAAGTCTTGAAGAGATATGTGCCAATTTAAAGCACTGAAAAAAAAAAGCAGGAAGAATTTTCTGTGAGTTCATATTTCGTTAAATCAAAATTTTGATGGTGGTAGCCTGGTAGGATAAATCTTGGGGGGGGGGGGGGGAGAAGTGATAATAGGTTTCTGAGGAATTAAAATTCATGTAGTATGTGAAGTTGATGTGATGAGTAATCTGTGCCTAACTATTAATGATTTTATCAAGTTTCTTTGTTCGATATAAATGGATCGGTATTCGATCAAACATTTGTTTTCTCTTTGTTTATTCTCTACTTAATTGTGATAAATGGTAATTATGAATTCTTTATTGTTAGTTAATTTATGCTTTGTTACTGTACTCTTCATCTTTCCCTTAAAGTACTTTTGCTACATAACCGGAAATGGTCTCCACACTCGAGACGTATATTTGAATTCGACATCCATCCTCTAGTCCATGTAATTTTATGTATTGTTGGTAATTATGTTTGTTAGGGTAGGCTGGTAGGGAAACAAGTGCCTTGTTATTTGCTTCTGTTAGATGCCTTTGTGTTCATGGAAAGCCTGTTTAAAATAATTGAAGGTACTGGTTACTTTGAAGAAGTTAAGTTGCTGTCTTGTTTTTTTGAAAGGTTTAGACGAAATGCGAGTGGAAATAGTAGAAGAATGCTAAGTTAATGTTTAATATGCAACAATCAGCCGAACATGATTTGATATTCTTATTGCATTTTTTCTATATTGTAAGTTGTTACTTCATAGCCAGACATGGTGTTCCAGTGTTGCCAAAGCATGTGCGTAGGCGTTGCGACTATAAGGATATAGCAGTGCATTTTTCTTCAGAAAACAAAAGTGCCGTAAACAATGTGCATTTTTCATCAAGCATATAGCAGTGCATAAAAATTGCTTGCCTGACTGAAGTTCTTTGGAGATTATTTCGACTTCTTTCGTTAGATGTATTTTTGTTAGTAAGAAAAGAGGATAATATCAAACTCTCCACTTCTCAGTATTCAAGTATCTGACAACATACATGGGACTATAAGGAAAGGCTACACATCAACTAACAAATTTAAAACAAAATTTTACTTTTTTGCGGATAGATTGGACCCATTCTTAGAGTTTAGTATCATAATTATATATCTTTAGCTTATTTCTATACACACACAAAGAGAGAGAGAGAGAGACGTACGAATTGTACATATATACATTGCGCATCTCGTGTCTTAGGTATATAATGGATTTAGGGCCTAGAGTGTGCCTTGTGTCCTTGACAATGCTAGGGGGTGTCCGTTTGCGTTGTTGGTGCATGTCCAAGTTTGTTTTAAGGTTTAAAGTCTAGTAATTTTAAAAACTACTCAGGAATGAAACTCTGCTAATACAATAATTATGTTTATATACTTCCAGAACTGTCATTATTTACAGCAAATGCAAGCAACCAAGTGATTCAAGATGTCCTTGTTTTTTTTTATTTTCTGTTATCAGATGCTTGATCTCTGAGAAGGATGCAGGTCTTGTTGATTTGTTTGTTTGTTTTTTGAGTAGTTGTATTCTTGGGATACTTGAATTGTTATAGGGTATCCTCTTCGAGTAACCTTATTAGTATTATGATTCTTCTTTGGTTGAGAGTAAAAAAATGCAAGCAACCAAATTCAGAGCAAGGGTGGGTGGTATTCTTTTATGTCTCTGAACTAGAGTTGATATCGGTACCCGTGCTTGTGACGAGTGTGGGATATATGTTTTTATGCGACAAGTTAGTTAATGTGTTTTTTTTTTATGGGAAAGATTGCTGTTTATTACTTGTAAAGTTGAATCATGGCATCCCTTGGTCGGTGTTATAGACCTTATGTTGCCATAAAATGGGCATGTATTGTACCAAAAAAATAATAGTGGATCTCTTTCGTTTGCAAGAATTCTCCATTCTTGTGGGGTTTGGGTTTTCCCCCTCACCTCGAGTGCATTAAAATAAAATAAATTTAGATTTTCATTGTGCATCAAATATCTTTAAACCTTATGAATGAAACATGTATTCATCAGTAATTGTTATTGATGTTAAAATTACTAATCTTATTTTGATGTTGTCTAAGGGTTAAGCTACTCTTCTAATCCACTTGAACTAGGCCTTTTGATACAACAATTTGTAATTCGAGCTGGTTAACCCTAACCAATCCACAGTTTACTAATATAATGAATATTATTCCATGAATAGTTATTATTATATAAAAAATAAAATGAATATTACTTGGAAAAAAATATAATTATTTGTTTAAATTGTTTTAATATATGTAAATATTTTTTACTGTTTTATTTTTATTTAAAAAAATCAATTATAGTTGATAATATGATAAGACATTAGATTTTTTAGAAAAAAATAAATCAAATTTTAACTTTATAAAATAAAATAAATTGAATTTAAAAAGTGGATAAATTTGGTAAATAATAACTTAAAACTAATATTTGAAATATAGAGAATATTGGAGGAATTTAAAGAATCTATGTTATTTTCTACAGTGCCAAGGAGAACGCTTCTTGTAAGTGGCGATTTTTGTCCAAAAAAATATAAAAAAATCGAAAACGCTTCATGCAGGTGGCGTTCTCTTCTAACACTGTAAAAAATGGCTTAAATTCTTAAAATTCCTCAATATACCCTCTATTTTAAATTTTAGTTTCAAGTTGGATTATTTACCCAACCAAACCTTAAATGTTACCTTATAATGATTTTTATAATATTCAAAATTAATTAATATTGATAATACAAATGTTTATATAAAAAATCTAATTTGTGAGAGAGTGGGGACAGCCCAACTTAACAATGACACCCTAATTTCAGTCTCAACATCAAAGCGAGGGTCTTTCAAAGTAAAAAGCTTCAGAGCGAGGGCAAAGAGGAAAACAACTAAAGTAAAAAGGATAAAATGCACTGTAAGTCACTTTTTTTTTTTCTCAAAATAATAATACAATCACTTAATTATATTTTTGGTAATAATCAAAGAGTTTTATTTTGATACACAGTCCGTGTAAATTTTTTTACACAAACCTTCTATAAAATTCAAAATTTAAAACCCTAACCTTAACACCCTATATTATAAACTATAAACCCTCAACACTAAACTCTAACTCTAAACTTTAAATTCTAAACCTTACAACCTAAACCCCTAAACTTTAAACCCTAAACTAAACTTCTAACCCCTAAATTTGAAAAGAACATGTAAATTTTAATTTACACGAACTGTGTATCAAACATTTCTCATAATCAAATTACTTTTTCTTCTAAAAATAACAATTTAATCATTTACTTATATGCTTGATATCAATCAAGTCACTTTTCTTCTAAAGTTACAATTTAATTATTCAATTTAAAACACGACAAACATGTCACTTAATTATATGTTTATTTTTAAAAATACCAATTTAGTTACTCAATTAAAAAATTGTGACAATTAGATCACCATGGCGTTAAAATTGAAATATACGGCTTGATATAATAATAATTTTAGTCCTAAAATATACACATTCTATTAATTTGGTCATAAATCAAAATAATTCAATAAGTTTGATCCTTCATATTTAAAAATTTCATCAGTGAAGTGGCTATGTCTATTAGTAGAGACATTAATCTCATAATGAGTATGTTCTATTAGTTTGTCAGTTGTCCAATAATAAAGTGAATGTCTGTTAAGTTACCACATCTGTTGATTACCGAGTTGAGGGACAATAACTTGGAGTGCGGGAGATGGTTGAAGGGTGTGGTGTTACGAAGGTAAA